>CM065592.1:34037302-34548718 GCA_033119425.1 Bufotes viridis
GTGATGGATGATACTGTTATTGGGGAATCTGTGGATGACACATATGTGTCATCCACAGATCCCCCCTCCCCATAACAGGGTCCATGTAGGAATGACCCCCAATACAAGGGGTGAGGCTGTGGGGTTGTATCTGCTTTTTTGATGACAGCGCCAGCGGGGCCCGTGCAGTGACTGTATTCTACTACCTCCCTCGACACTGTATATAATCTTAACTATATAACTGTAGTGATTTACTACAGTTATATAGTTAATAAGATTATATCCAGTGAGCGAGGGGATGGGGGTGTAGTAGAATACAGTCACTGCACGGGCCCTGCTGTCATTATGAAATAGCATATGTGACCCCCACCTCCTTTATTGGTGGTCATTCAGTAAATTAACCCTGTTTTGGGGGGGGTGGGGGGTGTCTGTGGGACAAATATGTGTCATCCACAGATTCTCCCCATAACAGGGTTCATTTAGTGAATGACCATTGTGGTGACCCAATACATGGGAGTTGCATCTGCAGAGCTTTTGTATAATGCCACCCCACACTGTAGTGTCCCCACACAGTAATGTCCGCCACACTGCCCCCACACAGTAATGTCTGCCACACTGCCCCCACACAGTAATGTCCGCCACACTGCCCCCCACACAGTAATGTCCGCCACACTGCCCCCCGCACAGTAATGTCCGCCACACTGCCCCACACAGTAATGTCCGCCACACTGCCCCCACACAGTAATGTCACAGCCAGCAACAGCAGCCCAGCACAGTAATGTCATGTTTATTTTCTTTCTCTCAGTAATGTCTGCCACACTGCCCCACACAGTAATGTCGGCATACACTTGCCTTCGCCAGATACTATGTCCGCAGGTGGCAGCAGCATGGGAGAGCAGCGCCTAGCGAGTGCCATGCATATAGCATGTTAGGTATCAGAATGGCGTGAGACGCCATTCTGATACCTAACATGCTATATGCATGGCACTCCGCTACGCCCTGCTCTCCCATCCTGTCTCTCCACCTGCGGCATAGTATCTGACCACAGCAATATATGCCGAACGTACACTGTCGCACATGACAATAACTGACAAGAAACAGAAAATAAACAATTTAAGCATTACTATACTGGCTGCTGTTTCTATACTTGTGTATCTATTGGGTTGGAACCCTACAGTCAGCCTCCAAACAGAGTGCGCCAAAGACAGATCTCCCCACACAGTAATGTCCGCCACACTGCCCCCCACACAGTAATGTCTGCCACACTGCCCCCACACAGTAATGTCCCCCACACTGCCCCCCACACAGTAATGTCCGCCACACTGCCCCCCACACAGTAATGTCCGCCACACTGCCCCCCACACAGTAATGTCCGCCACACTGCCCCCCACACAGTAATGTCCGCCACACTGCCCCCCACACAGTAATGTCCGCCACACTGCCCCCCACACAGTAGTGCCCCCCACACTGCCCCCCACACAGTAATGTCCGCCACACTGCCCCCCACACAGTAATGTCCGACACACTGCCCCCACACAGTAATGTCCGCCACACTGCTCCCCACACAGTAATGTCCTCCACACTGCCCCCACACAGTAATGTCCGCCACACTGCCTCCCACACAGTAATGTCCGCACTACACAGTAATGTCCGCCACACTGCCCCCACACAGTAGTGCCCCCCACACAGTAATGTCCGCCACACAGTAATGTCCGCCACACTGCCCCCACACAGTAATGTCCGCCACACTGCCCCCACACAGTAATGTCCGCCACACTGCGCCCCACACAGTAATGTCTGCCACACTGCCCCCCACACAGTAATGTCCGCCACACTGCCCCCACACAGTAATGTCCGCCACACTGCTCCCCACACAGTAATGTCCGCCACACAGTAATGTCCGCCACACTGCGCCCCACACAGTAATGTCTGCCACACTGCCCCCACACAGTAATGTCCGCCACACTGCCCCCACACAGTAATGTCCGCCACACTGCCCCCCACACAGTAATGTCCGCCACACTGCGCCCCACACAGTAATGTCCGCCACACTGCGCCCCACACAGTAATGTCTGCCACACTGCCCCCACACAGTAATGTCCCCACACCCCCTCAACCACACAGCAGTGCCCCCACATAGTAATTTGTCATGCCCCCCCCTCTTGTCATAATCCCCTCTTCTTGTCATGCTTTTTCTGCCCCCTGTCATTCTCCCCCATCTTTTCATGCTCTTTTTACCCCCCCCCCCATGTTGTCATGCTCTTTCTGCCCCCCCATGTTGTCACAGACTTAATGAAAGGGGGCCCGGCATTTTCACTGTACTTAATGCCGGGCCTCGTCAGAGCGCTCCTCTCACCTCCATTATGGTCACTGCTCCAGGCTTCCGGGATCAGGCCCCAGCGCTGCCTCACATTAAGCAGGTGGGCGGAGCCTAACGGAGGTCCTTTAGGCTCCGCCTACCTGCTTACTCTGTTTCTAGTTAGAGCCTGAGGCAGCGGGCCTGAAGCAGCATAATGGAGGTGAGAGGAGCGCTCTGACGGGGCCCGGCTCAGGGAATGACAGGAGGGAGCGCTGAGCGGTTCCCCCCTGTCAGTCCCTCTCTCTCGCCGGCCCCTGCCTGCGCCCTGAGGCTGGAGCGCCCTGAGGCTGGAGCCTCCCCAGCCTCTGTGTCGGCCCGGCCCTGTTCTGGGTGCAGGGGTCAAAGTCTCTAAAAGTGCCCTTCTCCTGTGGTGGTTGATGTGAAACTGATGCTTGTGCTATCTGACCTGTCTCCTCTGTGTCGGTGCTAAGGCCTAAGTCACTGAAAGCGGCCTTCTCCTGTTCTGGCTGATATAAATGCCTGAATCTCTGCTGTGAAAACCTCTCTCCTCCATCTGGGTGCAGGGGTCAAAGTCTCTCAAAGTGCCCTTCTCCTGTGCTGGGTGATGTGAAGCTGATGCTTGTGCCATCTGACATGGTTACCGGGGTCCCATTAAATGGGGGCCTACTCCTGTGGTGGGTGATCTAAATGCCTGATTCTCTGCTGTGAAAACCTCTCTCCTCTGTCTGGGTGCTGGTCCAAAATAAATGAGAGTGGCCTTCTCCAGTGGTGGATGATATGACGCATGATTCCTTGCTGTGGGACCTGTATCCTCTGTCTGGGTGCTGGTCCAAAATACATGAGAGTGGCCTTCTCCGGTGGTGGTTGATATGACGCATGATTCCTTGCTGTGGGACCTCTCTCCTCTGTCTGGGTGCTGGTCCAAAATACATGAGAGTGGCCTTCTCCAGTGGTGGATGATATGACGCCTTATTCCTTGCTGTGGGACCTGTATCCTCTGTCTGGGTGCTGGTCCAAAATAAATGAGAGTGGCCTTCTCCGGTGGTGGTTGATATGACGCATGATTCCTTGCTGTGGGACCTCTCTCCAATTGATATTGGTTAATTTTTATTTATTTTATTTTATTTTAATTCATTTCCCTATCTACATTTGTTTGCAGGGGATTTACCTACATTTTGCTGCCTTTTGCAGCCCTCTAGCCCTTTCCGGGAGTCTTTTACAGGCTTTTTAGTGCCCAAAAGTTCGGGTCCCCATTGACTTCTATGGGGTTCGGGTTCGGGATGAAGTTCGGGTTGAGTTCGGATCACGAACCCGGACATTTTCCGGAAGTTCGGCCGAACCTGTCGAACCCGAACATCCAGGTGTTCGCTCATCTCTACCCAGCAGCCAAACAGCATCCCTGCTGCCCCACAATGCCACCCTGGCACTGGGCCCCACCTACTCACCAGAACAGCACCATAGCAACAACGGCCGCCACGCAGCACCGCGCCACGCAAATGAAGGCCACCATGCGTACCGCACCATCTGAACAGTAGTCTAACACAACATGTCCCAAGCTATCAGCAACTCCAACTGAAAGCTAGCAGGTACATTGAGACTCATATATCCCTGTTGATTGAAAACACCTGTGCCGAATGGGAGGAGTGCTGATCCTGGACAGAATTTATCAAACATGTTACAAAAAAAGAGAAAATAGATTGCACATCCCCAAGCTTAGCTTTGATCTATAACTGCTTCTCAGCAAAATTAACATGGCTTCTCAGCCCAATATTTCTTGTACAAACCCCCTATACTGTATACTATATAAGAGGCATAAGTGAACATTTTGATTAAAAGTCAAAGGCCCACTCACCGCGCCAAGGTTGCCTCTAGGAGTGGAGGTCTGTCCTGCCTTTTGAAAAGGCATCCTGGCAGCTGTGGTGGAGCTCCACTGCCCTCCTGTGGTCGATCTTGGAAGTGACTGGGTGGTCACGCTTTTGATCTGGGCCGCAAACTTTTGCTTCAGAGGACCGTGTTCGGTACCTCCTGCCATCATGAAAGGGTTCATGACCTCCAGCTGCATGGGATCTGGTAGGCAGTCCTCCTCTCTTGGGGGCGCTGGTTTTCTGGCAGCTCTTTTCATAGCCGATGCTATTTTCCATGGCAGTTAGTAGGTGACCACTGTCGGGCTAAAAGTAAACGAGGTACTGCAGATGCATCCCAGTTGGTAAGTAGGTGGCGCAGGCAGTCCCAGGATGAGAGACTCCGGCTTCGGCTGGGGTCTCTCCTGGAAGCGAAGCACTCCCCCTGCTGTCTCCTGCAAACAGCGGACACGTCCCACAGCTGCTGGGTCCTCCTGCCATACCTCTGGTGCTGACAATTGAATCAGGGGTTTCTCAAGAAGGGTCACTGCTGCGGCAAAATGTCCCTGGAGGGACTCCATGGGGGTGTATTCCACGATGCCCCCCTTAGAGAGGCTGTGGCGGGCCTGAGGAAGATAAGGGCGCTTCACAGAGCGTCGATGTACAAAAAGCTCCTGCCCGGTTTTGTCATCCCGTATGAAGCCTGTCCACCTCTCGACCGAGAACCACACCACACTCTCTTTTCTTCTTTCTAGGTTCGGGTCACTGGGCTGGGGTCGGTCCCATACGCGGATCGCCCAATCTTCAGTTGCCTGGCAGTACTGCCACATAGTTCCAGCGTGGGCTGTTACCTCTTTGGACACCATTGGATATAGCCCTTCAAAGCTGCCATGCTTCCTGGGCGGAGGAGTGGTGACTCCGGCTGCCTCCGCCGTGCCAGCCGGCATGGGGAAAGCTTAGGATCCTGTTCTTCGGACCAGTTGAGACACTTGGATCTCTGGAGGGGCCACCATCTGTTCGCCCCATGTTATTTTGCTCCAATTTACTGAGGGGAACGCCATCTTGTTTTCTCTCTGACTACAGCAACCGGGTGAAGGAGGAGGGACTTTAGAGGAGGAGTCTCCAGTTCCCATGGCTGTACTGGGTTGTTGTTCCCTGTGGGCAGGGCTAGATTTTCCTGCTCTAGGGCTGGGTGTTCCCTAGTTTTCCCACTTTTGGGCTTAAAGAAGAAGATACGCTATCACAGATGGTTGATTAACCCTTCGGACGCCGGCGCACACTTTATTGCGCCTGTCGCTCCACAGCAAATGCAATAAAGTCATTTTAAGGCGTTTTTTGTCAATTCTATAGGCTTTGTGGTACAAGGACACACGCGTAAATCCTGTTCGTAACGCCAAATGCAACGTCCGACAGCGGCAAAGGGTCCCTTTAGGAAATGTTCGTGACGCCAATTGCAGCGGGCGGCCCTCCCCCAGGGCCCTCTATATATCGCAACCCAGGTGTAGGAAATGCCGAGTGATATGTTGCAGCCTAAAATGCCTCTTTATGTGTATTACGGTGCTCCTACCTGGATATGGCTGGACCCCAGGCTTTGGCTCCGAAGCAATAAATAGGGAAAATAATTGAAGGATTTGCAGAAATAACTTGAGTCCAGACCTTGAGATAAAGTTCAACAGCAGCTTTACTTGCAAACACGTTTCTTCCAACAGTTTAAAGGCTTTGTTTTGATTCCAGCAGGCTTTAGCATTAAACTGGCAGGAAACTCTGCTATGTCTCTGTTTCTCTCTGACTCTGCTGTACTGACAGGCTGGGTGTATTCTGTATGCTGCACTTCTTCTCTGTAGTCTGACTCTGCGTTATGCCAGGGAACTTCCCTCCTGGCTCCTGAGACTTTAAGCTTTGGCCTCCATGGCCAGCAGAGCTTAACGGCTCTGGCTGACGTGGGCACGTCCAGCAGAGACGTGTCCCTGCACACCCTTCCCCTGTCTAGGGAAGACCTAAACTAACTCTAACTGGCCCCCACCCTTTCTGCAGGAAGTAGGACTAGCCCACCTCCCTACAGAAGGGGGTTAGAATGTAATGGAAAGTTCCATTCTATTTAAGTACAGCTCTGCCGTGTCTGCTGCCACCTGCTGGTGAACCAGGCACATAACATGAACAGTTACATAACATTATTATAAATGCACAGTTTTGAAGGACCTGGAAATAAATGCATAAGATGACATTCAGGTTAGACCAGTAAAGACCGTAGCAAGGTGCAGAAGTGGTAACACCACTCTGGGCTGTTACAACGACTCATCGGGACATCCTGAAAAGTAGGATAGTAAAAAGGTAACCAGACAGATCAGCTTCATGGATGTAGTAAGTACATATGGTGGACGCACATTACAGGTGAATGAGGGAACGTCTCATCTAGGATGCCTACACGAGCAGTGGTGGAGCTCCTGTTACACAGCTGTTCAGAGTCATCTGCATTCTCGTGTATGTCTTTAGACGTAAATACATTCCTTTATCCCCCTGACTAATAGAGAAAATAGAAAACATGTAAGCTCCAGGCTGTGTACCTGCATTGAATCTCAATGTTATGATTGGTCTCATACCTCGTTGTCTTGGCCAACTGTGACCAAATGTTGTGGGTACAGCGAGTCATCTGTGGTCGCTCAGGGCAGCTGGTGCAGCTCTTGGCACAGAGAACTGTGGTTTTGTATTTAGGAAAGTAATGCTCCAATGGATTTCTTAACTCCCGAAACTGAAATTTCCAAGACAAACACTTTGCCGTCACTGTTTCTAGAACATGTGTAGTACATACCGAACCCTAGTTTTCTTTGGAGACCAGTGATGGCCATCTGATCAAACACCTCTCCCCCACAAAGATCTTCTCTCCTGTGATATTGTCTTCTCCCTTTCTATGTCCTCTGTTGTTTTCTCATACACCAGAAAGGAAGGCATTAAGTTATATGGGGATTTGACCCCCTACCCGCACTGCTCCAGAAAGCATGAAGTACTTTGTGCACATTGCTATAAATTTAAAATACTTGACATCTCTGCCAGAACAGTGGCTGGTCACCTTTGGGTACTTTAGACACCTTACCCTATGGGAGGGTGCCTGAGCATTAGGTTCCTAGTTGGCTAGTTCCTGTAAAGGTGTGCTCTCTGTGCTGTATTAGTTTTTCTGCCTATATACTACCTTATTCCCGAAGTCGATTCGCTCATCCCTACTTGTCTATATAGCACTGCTACCACATCACGGTAGTTCCACTCCTGTAACCTCTATGAGTCTGTACAGGACAAAGCAGCCAGGTCCAGAGTGAGTGGTAAAAAAAAAACAGGACTGTCGTGACCTGTGCCACTGTATGATGATCATGGGGAGCTAGCTGGTTACCATGGCAGCCAGGGGCCTAACAGAAACCTTCTGGCCTGCAATAGCTATATGTCTATTAGGCCTTAGGAGTATTATTTGAGAGGTAAGTAAAGAAAATAAATTGTAGATTTGGCATCGCCACCATCGTTACCATCGTTATTTTTACCATATGGTAAACGGCATAATGAAATATGCAAATAAACAATAATCATAAGCTCTTTGAGGCTTGGCACCGATGAAAACTAGGCCGTGTCCTTAGTCAGTCACCTTATAGAATTCCTGTTGCACCAGTGCCGCAGCCCCTATCATCACTGGTTCCAGCCCCTGCCCGACTGGAAGTGATGTGCCGTTGCCATTACGCCTATCAGCTGTTTTTCAGTTGCTTCACTGTGGGCACCAGAACTACACAGCGCCATCCATTATGTAGTGGACAGAGCCAGGGGGTGTACATAGAAATCTTGGGGCCGAATAAAAAAACTTTTTGGGCCTCTCCCTCCCCACACAAATATAAAGCACAATTTAAGTAATTATATATATATATATATATATATATATATACACACACAGTTGTGTTTAAAATTATTCAACCCCCACTGAAATTGAGTGTTTTGGCCAGTTTGACATTGATTTTGATCATTTCAGTCATCTTGTTTACAATGAAATCAAAGAGGCCCTTGTAAGTCAGACAAATATAACATAACATTTATAATGAAATAACCACAAATGTCTTTTCTGTGCTCACATCATTATCAGTTTTATTCAACCCCCAAGTGACATTCAATCTTAGTACTTAGTACAACATCCTTTTCCAGTTATAACAGCTTTTACACGTGAAGCATAGCTTGACACAAGTGTCTTGCAGCGATCTACGGGTATCTTCGCCCATTCTTCATGGGCAAAAGCCTCCAGTTCAGTCACATTCTTAGGCTTGCGCGCTGCAACTGCTTTCTTTAAGTCCCACCAGAGGTTCTCAATCGGATTTAAGTCTGGTGACTGCGATGGCCACTTCAAAATGTTCCAGCCTTTAATCTGCAACCATGCTCTAGTGGACTTGGAGGTATGCTTGGAATCATTGTCCTGTTGAAAGGTCCAACGTCTCCCAAGCCTCAGGTTTGTGACGGACTGCATCACATTTTCATCCAATATCTCCTGGTACTGAAGAGAATTCATGGTACCTTGCACATGCTGAAGCTTCCCTGTACCTGTAGAAGCAAAACAGCCCCAAAGCATGATTGACCCCGCCATGCTTCACAGTAGGCAAGGTGTTCTTTTCTTCATAGGCCTTGTTCTTCCTCCTCCAAACATAGCGTTGATCCATGGGCCCAAACAGTTCTAATTTTGTTTCATCAGTCCACAGAACACTATCCCAAAACTTTTGTGGTTTGTCCACATGACTTTTGGCATACTGCAGTCGACTCTTCTTATTCTTTGGAGACAGCAAGGGGGTGCGCCTGGGAGTTCTGGCATGGAGGCCTTCATTACGCAGTGTGCGCCTTATTGTCTGAGCTGAAACTTCAGTACCCGACAAATCTTTTTTCAGTTCCTCAGCAGTCACACAGGGACTTTTCTCCTCTTTGCGCTTCAGGTAGCACACAGCAGTCGAAGTCAGCATCTTCTTTCTGCCACGACCAGGTAGCGTTTCAACAGTGCCCTTTGCCTTGAATTTGCGAATGATGCTTCCTATGGTGTCTCTTGGTATGTTTAACATCTCTGCAATCTTCTTATAGCCATTGCCCTTCCTGTGAAGAGAAATCACCTCTTCTCTTGTCTTCCTGGACCATTCTCTTGACTTCACCATGTCTGTAAACACACCAGTAAATGTCTAGAAGGAGCCGAGTATCACAGTCATTTTACATCTGCCTAATTGGGGCTTATTCTGCTTGATTGCTGCTCCTTGACATCCACAGGGGTTTTCAATACCTGATCGAAAACACTTGAATGAACCTCTGTTCTTAAGAGCGGTCGTCTTTAAGGGGTTGAATAATTGTGTCAATGAAGAAATCACAAAAAAAACGTTTAATACTGTATTACAAAAACAATTGATGTCATTTTAGTTGCATTTGGTTCTTTAAAAAGTCCTTGTAAGATTTCATTCTGAACACAATTACAAATGTACACTAAATTCCCTAAAACCCTTTACAGCATTGGGGGTTGAATAATTTTGAACACAACTGTATATACACACATGCAGATATATACTTGTGATGCTCATATTGAGGACAGTGTGTCACTATTGGCCACTGGACAGAGTTTGTTACTGCAGCGCTGCTCCCACTGAATATAATGCTGCAGTTACCTGCTGCGTCCACTACACAATGGACAGACGCTAAAACCACAGGGAAAGAGCCGATCGATGGGGGTCGGACCCCTGCCTATCCGATATTTAATCTTGGTGGAACAGTTCCGTTGAATAGACTTTGATATTGATGGCCTGTCTTAGCCCTGTGTCTTTGCAGGATCGTCCTGCAGGGACTGTTGGCAAATATGACAATCTATCGGGATGTGTTGAATCTGGAAAAACCCACCAAACATGGGAAGAACATACAAACTCCAGGTAGATGTTGTCTTAGATCAGATTCAAAGCTAAGTGACCTGAGTTAACCACCGAGCCATCATGTAGCCTGTGACTGATGTCTTTGTCCATTTGGCCAGTGCTAATACGAGCTGGTACGATGGCCACATTGACTCATCTAGTTGATTTCTATCACAAGGGGTTCAGCCAGGTCCACCTTCCAGGTTTCTCCTCGGTACTGGTCTGTGTCACATATGGTAGGACAAATGCTATGATATCCAGTGATTGTATGTGATGGTGGGAACAATCCTGTTGTACCATTTGGCTACTACTCTCCATGTTGTGACTCTACCGATTGCCACTGACCTGGGCCATCTCCAGACGATGACGTTCATCTTGTACCTGGTATTTTGTACTCCGGCTTCTGGTAGTAAACATTCAGTCTCCTTTATAAACCGTCACCAGCTCCTGTACTAAAAGTTTATTCTAGAGCAGTGGTCGGCAAACCGCAGCTCGCGAGCCACAAGCCGCTCTTTAGCCCCTTGAAGGGTTGTGGCTCTTCTAGGTTCGAGCTTGCACGTACAGTGCGATCGCATTTTCGTTGCCCGTAGCAAAAATCGGCAGGAGGGGGAGGACCGGGAAGCGGTGAAAGCTCTCTACTCACCGCTTCCTGGTCCTCAAATGCGACGTCACGCTGTGTGCGCCAGTTCACAGCAAAGCCAACAGCAGGAGGAACACAGAGCGCAGGCGGTGAGGAGTGGCGGTGTCCAGGAGCAGGAGAGGTAAGTGCTTTTTTATTTTATGAAACTTATGAAGCTGATCTGAGGCAATGGGGGTGATGAGAATCATAATGGGGGATATGAGAGGCTTTATGGATAATAATGGGGATGACAAGAGGCATAATAGATGATAATGGGGGTGATGAGAGGCATCATGGATGATGATGGGGATGATGAGAGGCATCATAGGGTACTTTCACACTTGCGTTGGTGCGGATCCGTCTGTTTATTTGCACAGACGGATCCGCACCTATAATGCAAACGTTTGTATCCGTTCAGAACGGATCCGTTTACATTAGTTAAAAAAAAAATGACAAAGTCCAAAACTGATCCGTTTTGAATTACATTGAAAGTCAATGGGGAACGGATCCGTTTTCAAATGCACCATATTGTGTCATTGAAAACGGATCCGTCCCCATTGACTTACATTGTAATTCAAAACGGATCCGTTAGGCTTCGCCTCTTCAGACGGACACCAAAATGCTGCAAGCTGCGTTGTGGTGTCTGCCTCAAAAACAGAATAGAAGCGGAACAGAGCCGAACTGATGCATCCTGAACGGATCCTTATCCATTCATGATTTATTGGGGCTGAACTGATCCGTTTTGGATCGTTTGTGAGAGCCCTGAAACGGATCTCACAAACGGAATCCAAAATGCTAGTGTGAAAGTACCCTTAGATGATAATGGGGATGATGAGAGGCATCATGGATAATATTGGGGATGATGAGAGGCATCATGGATAATATTGGGGATGATGAGAGGCTTCATGGATAATATTGGGGATGATGAGAGGCTTCATGGATAATATTGGGGATGATGAGAGGCTTCATGGATAATATTGGGGATGATGAGAGGCATCATGGATAATATTGGGGATGATGAGAGGCTTCATGGATAATATTGGGGGTGATGAGAGGCATCATGGATAATAATGGGGATGATGAGAGGCTTCATTGATAATATTGGGGATGATGAGAGGCTTCATGGATAATATTGGGGGTGATGAGAGGCATCATGGATAATAATGGGGATGATGAGAGGCATAATAAATGATAATGGGGGTGATGAGAGGCATCATGGATAATAATAGGGATGATGAGAGGCATAATAGATGATAATGGGGGTGATGAGAGGCATCTTGTATAATAT
Source organism: Bufotes viridis (assembly GCA_033119425.1). Classification (NCBI taxonomy): domain Eukaryota; kingdom Metazoa; phylum Chordata; class Amphibia; order Anura; family Bufonidae; genus Bufotes; species Bufotes viridis. Next base: position 34,049,244 of record CM065592.1, read on the forward strand.
TGGGGATGATGAGAGGCATGGGGCTCTTATCTGAGGTCTGATTGGGGGTCATTTACATTGGGGTCTGAGCTGACGTCCGATTGGGGGTCTGATCTGACAGAGGTCTTATTAACATTGGGGATCTGGTTACTGGTCTGACCTGAGGTGTAATGAAAACTATTTTTTCTTATTGTCCTCCTCAAAAACCTAGGTGCGTCTTATAGGGCGAAACATTGGGGAGTGAAAGAAGATGTAGTGTCGAGGACTGAGAAAGGTATGTTGAGATGGTCAGGAATACCCTTATTAAGTTAATAATAATGTACCTTCCTACATATTTTAAGTTTAAAAAACGTGGCTCTCAAAAGAAATTTCAATGGCTGTTTTGTTGATATTTGGCTCGGTTGACTAAGAAGTTGGCCCACCACTGTTCTACAGCCTCCATCCTGCCAGCAGGGGTCACTGGTTAGCACCAGAGGACAGGTAAGACTCTGAGTCATGGAAGTGGCTAATGCCAATACCAGACGGGAGGCCATTTTCTGCTAGCATCTAGAAAAGATCCACCTGATCTCTGAATCCTGGAATCCAGGGAAAATGAGATGAGTCAACTAAGCAGTGTCTGTATCGTGGAGAGGACTTTACAGTAGGAACATAGGATAGCCAACACAACTAACCACAAGTTTTTGGGGTGCATACATTTACAAGTCTAGGACTCAGAGCCAGAAGAACGAGTGGGCTGGTATCAGGAGTAATGCTTCTTTCATGTTTTAAACCATTCTTCCTTCTTTCTAAAAGGTTCTATTCCAACTCATTAATGGACCCAGGAATTTTGGTCGGCTAAGGGCTCTTTCACACTGGCGTCTTTCTTTTCCGTCCTAGAGTTCCGTCCTCGGGGCTCTAGGACGGAAAGATACTGATCAGGATTATCCGAATGCATTCTGAATGGAGAGAAATCCATTCAGGATGCATCAGGATGTCTTCCGTTCAGTATGTGAACGTTTTTTGGACGTTGACAAAACCGTAGCATGCTCCGTCCAAAAATCCGGAAGACATGCCGTAACACCGGATACGGAATTAATGCCCATTGAAGTGTATTAATCCGGATCCAGCATTAAGCTAAACGTCGTTTCGGTGCATCGCCGGACCCGACGTTTCGTTTTTGTGAATGGTTACCATGGCAGCCAGGACGCTAAAGTCCCGGCTGCCATGGTAAAGTGTAGTGGGGAGGCAGGGGAGCAGTATACTTACCGTCCGTGCGGCTTCCGAGTCCTGGGGCGCTCCACAATGACGTCAGAGCACCCCATGAGCATGGATCCCATGATCACTTGGATCACGTGACCATGCGCGTGAGGCGCTCTGACGTCATTGTGGAGCGCCCCGGGAGCCGCACGGACTGTAAGTATCTGCTCCCCTGGCTCCCCACTACTTACTATGGCAACCAGGACTTTAGTAGCGTCCTGGCTGCCATAGTAACACTGAAAGCATTTTGAAGACTGATCAGTCTTCAAATGCTTTCAGTTGTCTTGCGCTGTGACGGATCTGTTGGCCATTTCCGGCGACAGAAGTACACGCCGGATCCACACAACGCAAGTGTGAAAGAGGCTTAAGACCTTACTCAGTGTGTCAGTGTTTTGGTCAGTGATTGTGAGACACAACCAGAAGTGGAGACCACACAGAGATAAGGTATAATGGAAAGATCTGCACCTGTTCTGTGTTTAGATCCGTGCCTGGTTTCGGATTAAGCCGGCAGATTAGGGGGCGTGTCTTTTCTACTGCAGCTCTCTCCCTATAACAGAGCAGGATTCAGTTGAATGCTGGAACTGAGCATGTGCGTCCACCTCTGTGAGATGGACAGAGAAATAAGAAAAAGAACAAACCGCAGGCGGCGCTACACAGATACATTTTAGGGAATAACTTAGTCACTATACAAAATGTTTACCTGCAATTACAAAAGTATTCAGATCCCGGCGCTGGTTTGAAAACTGCTAGATATTTTTCATTGGACAACCCCTTTAAGGAACCTTTTTCCAAAAAGAACCAAAACAAAATAAAAGGAGTGGAATGGGATTTATTATTCTTATTCTGGGAATAACCTATTAAATGCTTGAACCTCAGAACCTCCTGAGATACTTCACCCTCAAGGCTGAAAAATACAAGTAAAGCTTTCTAAATGAACCTTGACTTAATAATCGACCCACTCCGACAAACCTGCTTTATTTCAGAGCGTGATTAATGCGTTCCACCCAGATCTAAATTCGATTGAGAAATGTTCACTTTGCTGTGTGTGCGTTTCTGTCCATCTGTTTATAGAAGCTTCACTGAAGCCTGACAAATGGAAAACACGTGGCGTCGGGACACAAGAAACGCAGCACCATGTCCAAGAACGTTACTACAGTGTAACCGAGGCTCAGGCACATCACAAGTAAAAAATTATTACAAAAGTGAACTAAACTATTTACTGTAAAGAAAAAGACTTTTCAAAAATAATCAAAAATTCAAGTCTGAACGTGGAGTGGAGCATCACCAGATCATATCCAATTATACACCAAAAGGTTGGAGATTTAGGGCAACTATGGTTGGAGAACGATACAAAGACCTCAGAGTTAAGACCTCGGGGATGCACCCAGCCCCAGTCTGCTCAGCTGAAGGTATGGGAGGTGACAGCTGCCAAAAGGGTGACGCTGACTGAATCCTGTGCTCAAATCAAAAACATTCATATGACCATCGATCTCCATTGTAGTGATTGGAAATTTCCTCTGCCGCAGGACTTGCCAATTACATCTACAAACCTGGACTTTCGGAAGAGAAGTGGACTCCAAAGTCATCAGCTTTAGACGGGCATTGTATGGTCCATGTAAACATAGTAAAGGGCAGTAGAGATTTCCAGGTCTAGGCTAAGACCTTATAATATTGTATCATGGTCTCCTACAAAATTTTGAAACTATTTTGTAAAAAAAAAATCTGTTCCTTGGTCCTTCATGACTAGTGTTGAGCGAATCGAAGCATCCAAAGTGAAATTCGATCCGAAGTTTAGGAAAAAAGCGGTTTGCCATCAATCCAAATTTCCTTGCGTTCGTGGTTACAAATGACTTTTTCCCTAAAATGGTGGCGACACAGGTTACAAAGTGACAGTAAAAAGCCTAGGAATGCGATATGAACCATGATGTCATGCAGCTAGCCAATCAGCAGATGGCCAGCCCCTGTGATGTCACAGCCCTTTAAAAGCCTCATCTTGTGTGGTCTGATGAGGCTGTGAGCTGAGCATAGGGAGAGATGTGACTAGCGCTAGGGACAGTGTTCAAGAAACCTTTAATTGTGGAATATTGGATGGGGAGACAGCAGGGACAGTGCAGGGAGATAGTAGGGAGAGTGCAGGGGCAGTGCAGGGTCTGTAATCTGAAGCTGAAGGGACTCATAGGAGACAGACCACTTTGCATTAATCCCTGTATAGGGCACAGAGCTATCTAAATGAACAGTGTCCACCTTGTTTAATACATAAGCAATTCTATTAGGCCTTAATTCTAAAATTGGCATGAATAGGCTAATTCTGCTGTTATTGGAGTGTCCACCTGTCTGTCACAGTAACTGTTTCACTACCAGAAAGGACTAGCTATATATGTTGCTGCAATGCACAGTGATGTCCACCGAGATGCACTCTCCCTGCAGGCCGGGATATAGCTGATTTAACGTTCTGGCAAATTAATTTGGAACGATGCAAATTTTTGGGAAAAATACGCGAAGCGTCCAAATCAAATTTTTGAAAATGTCGCTAATCTCTCTTCATGACCCACGATAAGAGAGGATTTCTGAGAGAGTATATCCTGCAGATATACTGCCAGTACCCTATGATGCTTGGCTGTAGTCGGCCCATAGTCTAGGGGTCAAGTGTAGAGTCTAGAAGAAAAAATACTGGCAATGGATGAACTCAATTGTGGTTTGTGGCAGGGGGCCCACAACTCTTATTAGCCAGGACCATTGTTCTCTGGTTGTGATGAGGGTGATTCTGGCCCGTACTCATTAACTTTCCCATTACTTTAGCTGAATCAATGTTTTCCTGGGTAATGAAGTCTGACAGACAACTGCAAGGCATCAAGGACGAGCTTTCTGGATCGGGTTGATGAATGATGTCAGTGCGGAGTCTGCTCGTGGTCATGGAAGATGAATTCATTTCATATAGATGACCTCCATGGAGCTGGCAGCGGCTGAGATTAGGAAATACTGCTGGGTTAACGCCCGCACTGCTTGGTTTGTGGTTACTTGGGTGTGTCCTGCAGCAAGATCTCGGACATGGTGCCCGAACCATGAGAACATCAAAAGACAAGCGGTCTCCTCAGTCACGGCTTTCCCATGTTTACCAGCACTACATGAGCACTATTGTAACTTTTTATCCATTTACATCCAGAGCTGCATTCAGAATTCAGCTGCTAAGATTGTGCTGACAATCACACGTGTAGCTGCTCTGGGACAATGCATTGTGGGCATGCTTTTTCCACAGAAAAGGCACTGAACAAGGGGGAGGGAGTGGCGGGGTATGAACATATAAAGATGTGCAATTTGAAGGATAAAAAGAACCCAGCTGTACTGTGATTGCAGCTGTGGAGGTGACAGGGATATAAGACTATTTATCCCGTTAATTAAATCCACAGTGATCCAATATTACACAATAGACTGTGTAGTCAGGGGGTAAATACTTGATGTAGAAGCACAGTAGCCTTCTAGCTCTCTAGCACCCCCTGTGGTTGTCACATCTGTGATAGAGGGGGAACTAAAGAAAAGGACTTGCCTAGGATTAAACACATAAGCTGTGCCAGGATGGGGTCACTCTTAGCTTCTTCTCTACCCTCCCTCTGTTAGGTCTTCCTCGTGACAAAGTTGGGCAAACCAAGGAGTGTTCCAATAACACAGGGAATGTATCAAAATCGGAGGTGTCCTGTTTCCTGCAGCTTATTTGTCAGCTTCACTGTATAGACTGGGACATGATGAGCAGAGTCATCTCATTAATGTCAGAGGAAGCGCGACCACCTCTCCATTCACTGCTAAATGACTTTCACAAATAATCAAGCACTGAATGAAGTGAATGGAGAAAGCTACATTGTTTGCTGTCCTTTTATGCAACTTTGCGTTCTTGAGATAGGAGCGGGTCCCAGAAGTAGGACCCGCGCCAATCAATATACATATAATCCACATAAATGTCCAAATGGGAGCACCCCTTTAAGGTAAACAAAAAAGACTATTAAAATAATCACCATTGCCCATAAAGTGAAGGGATTTTGGATTTCAATCTGAAAATGACTCAATTCAATGATTTCCATTAGTAACGAGCTGCCGGAGTAAAAGTAATGAGTCCTGAGCTGTTACATAGAAAAGCTGGACGTAGGATATTTATATGGTAATGACACCATCCATCACCTACGGCAGGTCAGTCCTAGAAGTGGAGTCATTAATCCGATGTCAGGTCTTATGCAATGCAGAACAATCCCGACGTCTGGATGAAATTATCACTCGTCGCTGGACAGGACTGATCCGTCATCCAGAGCTGGCCTCGAAATAACACGAAAGTGTGCGATTCATTAGGAATGAGTATGACAAAGGTTAAGTCGTCAGCAATAAACCTGTTACAGTACACAACCCCAATATGCCAATCCCAGATGTGCCCCCAAGTGGCAGGACATGTCAATGCAGGAACAGGGGTATAGGGGTTGATTAAGGGGTTCTCCGCTAGAAGCGTTCCTTGACAATAAGCTGATCACAGAGTGTCCTCCTGTCCCAGCAATGGAAGTAAGTGTTCAGTTTCCCTGCAGCATCCCTACTGGGAAAATTAAGCATTACACAGCGTCCATTGACATCACTGTATTGTCTGTGTAGGTCAGGACAGGTCCTCCAGAGAGAGGGCGAGAGAGACACTTTTTATAACCACTGTGGTCAAGTGATGAGGATCATGAATGGAATATCTCTGGTGGTCTAGCATGGCTGTGGGGTAATATGTAATATCCCTGGTGATGTAGGGTGATGATGGGATTAATGATGATATCCATTATTTCTGGTGTTTTAGGGATGGGGTTAATAATACCCAACATTCATGGTGGTCTAGAGTGAGTATGGGGTAATATCTAAAATTCCATGTTGTCTAGAGTGATGATGGATCTAATGATGATATCACTTCTTCCTGGTAGTCTAGGGTGATGATGTCATTAATGATGATATTGATTATTCATGGTGGTCTAGGGTGCCTTTGGGGTAATATATAATATTCCTGGTGGTCTAGGGTGGCTATGGGGTGATGTGTAATATTTCTGGTGGTCTACGATAATGATGAGGTTAAGGATGATACCCACAATTCCTGGTGGTCTAGGGTGATGATGGGATTACTGATCATATCCATAATTCCGCTGAGGCCTGCTTGGTCACGCTCCCTGCACTTATAGGACACACATGTGCACTCCCTCCAGCTCTTAAAGGGCAAGCGCATAACCCAATCTTTACGAGCCAATGGCTGGTAGCCAATTGGATATTTAGGCTACCTTCCCTGGTGGGAAGGTGCCTGAGCAATAAAGGTCTTAACTTGCTAAGTTCTATTGTCTGCCCATGTTCCGACCTGTGCCTGTATTGACTCTCTGCTGCCTGATATAACCTGTGTATGTTACTGAGCCTACTGCCTGCCCTGACCCCGGATCATTTTCCATATTGCACCTACTTAGTGCTGACCTCGGCCTGTTACTGACTACAATTTTACCTGATCCCTTGGTGCTTAGTGACCCGTCGGTCAGCTGTCAACCACACTGGGACTAGTCCAAAAGGTACCCTACAGCAAAGTCCAGATTTCTGTACAGGGGTTAAAGGGTGAATACCAGGATAAGTCCCTTCAGTTTAGCCCACAGTCAGACTGGTTGGTTGAAACAATGGTTCCACACTCACTGTCGTAACAGTGGTCTATGGGGTAATATGTGACATCCCTGGTGGTCTGAGGTGATGATGGGGTTAATGATATTATCTATCATACCTGGTAGTCGAGGGTGGCCTTGGGTAATATTTAATATCCCTGCTGCACATCAGGATATTTGCGCTGCTTTGCTCCCATGAGCAGAGTTTTATTATAATAATAATTCCAGTGAATTCACCAGGAGGTCTCACTTCTTCAGTGTGTACGGTCACCAACTTTGGATTCCCATTCCCTGTCTCTTTTTCTTCTGGTGTTCTACCAGCAGACTCCTCTATTGAAAACCTCTCAGATCTGGCAGGAGACTGAAGCCTCTCTTTTGCAGACCTCTGATCAGATGAAAAAGTTTGCTGACCAAAAATGTCTCCACCTCATTTCTCTTCAGAGGACAAGGCCTAGCTATCTTCTGAGAACATTAGACTCAAGGTACGTCCTATAAGTTGGCTCCTCTGTTCCTTAGTCCATTCGAGGTGTTATAGTAATTGAACCTGATCTGCTACAAATTGCATCTTCTAGCCTCTCTACGAATACCACATTTATTTCATGTATCTCTTCATCTCAAGCCAGTGATCTTTAACTGCTTTTCCAGAGGGTCTTCTCACAGCCCAGTCGGCTCTGATGGTGTGTATGAGGTAAAGAACATCTTGGGTATGAAGAGGATCAGAGGTAAAAACTTCTTGGTGGACTGGAAGCTCCTGCCCTGGAAGCCAGCTGAGAATATTGATGCACTTGTCCTGATTGAAAAATTTCTGCAACTATCCAGACCAAAGAAAAAGTGGCATAAGGGGAAGGTTGCGGTACTGTTACAACAGCACCCTGTGTATGCCACTCTCCCAGTTGGGCACAGGCGCTGCTCAGCTCATCGTCATTGTCTTGTCCCTGATCTGGTGGTCTGAGCCACTTTCTTCCCAACTTTGGCTGGCTACTCCAGGGTGCTTTGGAAGTGCGCCTGAGCAATAGGTTAGTTACACATACTAGTCCTACAAACGTGTGGTATTCTGTTCATCTGCCTGTGTTACGACCTCTGTCTGATTCCTGACACTAACCCTCTGCTGCCTGTCCTGACCTGAGTCTGATTACCATATTGACTCTTAGATGCCTGCCCTGACCTCGGACCTGTTTCCCAGATTCACATGAACTCTGCATGCCCTAACCTCTGACTCTTACTGACTAGGAGTTTTGCCTGTTCCTTCGGTGCTCCACACCAGTGTCTCTGACCCCTGTGGGTCAACTGCTTACCACCCCAGGACTACTCCAGTTCAAAGTGGCCCTGCAGCATAGTTCCCCTGCAGCGAAGTCCAGATCCCTGAAGAAATTTAATGTAGTATTTGCCATCTATCTCAGTATGTGATTATCTGGACAGGAAGGGATTAAAGAGGTTGTCAATTCTGAAAAATCCCAATTTGTAAGATGGGTCTTGTCAAGTCAGTGGTCTGTGCCTGCTGCTTTCATGCTACTCACCATGCTGCCCAGCATCCTCTCCAAGCCATCTCCATTGCTCCAGTCTCTTAGGGAGTTATCCAATGTGCCGGGCCCCTCACCAATATTATACTCACCCCGCTCCCGCCCTGCTCCTGGTCACCGCATCGCTGCTGCTGCTTCTCCCTGCACACGGATGGAAACATCAGATGCCGGGGCGGAGGGTGACGCTAGGGAGGCTCGTCCCCATGTGTGTGTGTGAGTGTGGGGGGGGGGGGGGTTCTTGAAATTGGATAACCCCTTTACCATGCTCACCTTTGGCCTCTTAAAGGGCCGGTGTGTGCATCTGCAAATCCTCTCCCAGCCAATGGTTCAGGGTCCCTGGGTATATAAGGCACCCTCAACAGGCAGAGGGTGCTTGAGCTTTAGGTTTCCTGTGACCGGCAAAGGTGTTTGAAAGACTTCGAGCTTCAGCGATTTCCTTGCGTTTTACCTGTGTTATCCAGACTGTGTTCCAGTTTGTGTTCCTGCCTGTGTATACCTGTTCCAGTTCCATCCTGCCTGTGTATTCCTGACCTCACAGTTTAGCTTTCAGTCCAAATACGTATTTTATTTCTCCTAGTCTGTCCTCCATCTGTGCTACACCCGGGCACTTCCTAGTGAAGCACTGGCAATAACAATGATGGTCGGCAATGTAATTGCGCTTACCAGAACTAGTTGTGCTGCTTCAGGCACAGCTCCGAGACGTGCACGCTGTCAAATGGATCGAGCGCTGCTCCCAACCAAGTGGGATATCCGGGCCGGAACCTGATATCGATGAGAGAAAACAAAAACAGAAATAATGGTCTTCTGGGGCCCTGGACAACAATAATTTAAAACATTTAAAACAATAAAAGCAAACAAGCAGCGGGTGACGCCTCTCAGAGACGGTCCGTCTCCTTCCTCAGGGCAGCAAACACTGACATTATTGCCAATTTATAGAAATGCCTCGGCAGTGAAAATTAAGCACAAAGGTCATAGTGTGAATCATATTCAGCGTTTAAAAAATAATCATAAATAAATCATAGAGAAATAAATATAAAAGATACATAAAGATACTTATATGTGTCATATTACGACATCATTGATTCTTTTTTCATCCCTGACTATGACCTTTGCACTTACTTTTCATGCCCGGGCATTGCTATAAATTGGCAATGATGTCAGTATTCGTTGAAAGCGTCGTCCTCTGCTTGTCCGTTTTTATTTTGTTTTTAATGATTTATGTGCAGTAAATTACAGTTTTAGTGCATTTGTTTCCACCTGCCTGTGCTACAGTCTTGGGTCCTGCATCCTTTACTACCCCGCTTGCAGGCTCTCCTGGTGTCTCCAGTTCTATGTTCTGCGATTGTGGTGCGGTTTCCCTGCATTTCAGCCATCCATCCAGGTTTCCTATAGTCATTTTCTTCAAAAGGCCACATAATCAGTATAAGTGACTGTTCAGACTGTACCTGCGGTTTTAGTACCGTTTTGGGGTGTTTGGACTGTACAAGTAAGGCATGGACACGTAGGGTTCTCCAACGAGTGAGACTCTTTGGAGATGGCAAATAGATAACGGTTCTGAGCAGAGGACCACTTTATCAAAAAAAAAGGTGTTGTATAACAGGACGCAAAAAAATAAAGAAGAGGCAATTCAAAATCCAGTGTCACAAAATATACCATCAGGCTGGGGACACACCTAGGCGTTTCTGAATCGCGCGTATGACGCGCGTTTTACGCGCGTTTTTGGATGCGCGTTTTTGTAACTAAGAAATACGCGTCATACGCGCGATTCAGTGATTCTCCCCTATGGCATCATTGTCCAAAGGCGCGTTAAAACGCCCAAAAGAAGCTCATGTACTTCTTTGGGCGTTGGGCGTTTTACAGCACGTTCAAACGCACTGTAAAACGCCCAAATGTGAACCATGCCCATAGGGATACATGGCTTTTCACATGCTGAGAGTTTTTCAGCGCGTTTGAACGCGCTGAAAAACGCTCAGGTGTGTTCCCAGGGTAAAACAATATAAAGCAGAATTGGGTGCACAGGGCGGAAAGCCGACAGAAAAGTTATTCAAGCAGTTTCCAATAAATGGAGGCACATCCTTGAGGAAAAGGAACCTCTTTTGTTAACTCAGAATTCTAAACTAGAGAATCCCTTTAAATCTAAACAATATGGAAAAGCCCATACAGTACAGGATACATATGTAATGTATGTACATAGTGACTGCACCAGCAGAATAGTGAGTGCAGCTCTGAAGTATAATACAGGATGTAACTCAGGATCAGTACAGGATAAGTAATATAATGTATGTACACAATGACTGCACCAGCAGAATAGTGAGTGCAGCTCTGAAGTATAATACAGGATGTAACTCAGGATCAGTACAGAGTAAGTAATGTATGTATCCAGTGACTCCACCAGCAGGATAGTGAGTGCAGCTCTGGAGTATAATACAGGATGTAACTCAGGATCAGTACAGGATAAATAATGTATGTACACAGTGACTCCACCAGCAGAATAGTGAGTGCAGCTCTGAAGTATAATACTAGGGTTGTTTCGGGTATCGAACTTTCGATACCCGATCGATACTTTTCTCTGGTATCGCACTCGATACCAGGAAAAGTATTTTATCGATACTGGGCTGCACTACTGCACAGCCCAGTATAGGAGAGCATGGCTGCGCCTCTCTCAGCGCGGCCATGTTCTCCTCGGCAGCACAGGGAGAAGGAGGCCGTCTCTCCCTCCCCTGTGCTGCCGCTTCAACCAATAGAGGGAGAGGGGGCGGAGCGGGGGCGGGAGGAGGGGCGGAGCTGGGGACGGGAGCACTGGCCAGCAATGCCGAGTAGTTTCTCATATAAATGCAGGCAGAAGACACAGCCTGCCAGCACCTGCCTGTGACCCAGCACTGCAATCAGAGGCAATTAACCCCTCAGGTGCGGCACCTGAGGGGTTAGTAGCCTCTGATCGCAGCGCTCGGTCTGAGCAGGTGCTGGCAGCCTGTGTCTTCTGCCTGCATTCTATAAGAAACTACTCGGCATTGCTGGCCAGTGCTCCGCCCCTCCTAGTATTAAAACATTGGTGGGCAGTGGGCAGTGTGCCCCCCTCCCCTCCCTAGTATTAAAACATTGGTGGGCAGTGTGCCCCCAGTATTAAAACATTGGTGGGCAGTGGGCAGTGTGCCCCCTGTCCTCCCCTTCCCCCAGTAATAAAATCATTGGTGGCAGTGGCCACAGGGTCCCCTCACCTCCTCCTCATTGGTGGCAGTGGCAGTGATCGGAGCCCCAGCACTGTAATGCTGGGGCTCCGATCGGTTACCATGGTAACCAGGACGCTTCTGAAGTCCTGGCTGCCTTGGTCTGCTCCCTGCTGCCGTGTGCACAGAGCACAGGGCAGCAGGGAGAGGGTGAGATCCTATTCACCCTGATAGAGCTCTATCAGGGTGAATAGGATGAGAAGATCCCAGGTTCTAGCCCCTAAGGGGGAAAATAGTTAATAAATAAACTGTAAAAAAAAAAGAAAAAAAAAAGTTAAAGTACACCAAAATATTAATTATAAATCACCCCCTTTCCCAATTTTACATATAAAATATATAAACAATACATAAATAAGGCCCCTTTCACACCTGCGTTCTTCTTTTCCGGCATAGAGATCCGTCGTCGGGTCTCTATGCCGGAAAAATCCTGATCAGGATCATCCCCATGCATTCTGAATGGAGAGAAATCCGTTCAGGATGCATCAGGATGACTTCAGTTCAGGACCGGAACGTTTTTTGGACGCAGCAAATACCGCAGCATGCTGCGCTTTTTGTTCCGTCCAAAAATCCGGAACACTTGCCGCAAGGCCGGATCGGAATTAATGCCCATTGAAAGGCATTAATCCGGATCCGACCTTAAGCTAAACGTCGTTTCGGCGCATTGCCGGATCCGACATTTAGCTTTTGTGACTGGTTACCATGGCAGCCAGGACGCTAAAGTCCTGGTTACCATGGTAAAATGTAGCAGGGAGCGGGGAGCGGCATACTTACATTCCGTGCGGCTCCCGGGCGCTCCAGGATGACGTCAGGCGCCCCAGTGCATGGATCACGTGATCGCATGGATCACGTGATCCATGCGCATGAGCGCTCTGGCGTCATTCAGGACGCCCGGAGCCGCACGAATGTGTATGCCGCTCCCCGCTCCCGCCCTACTATGGCAACCAGGGCGCTAGTAGCGTCCTGGCTGCCATAGTAACCTGAAGCAATTCGAAGACTGATCAGGATCCTGATCAGTCTTCTAATGCTTCAGGTGACTTGCGTTCTGACGGATCCGGCAGGACGGAAGTGCCTGCCGGATCCTCAGAACGCAAGTGTGAAAGGACCCTAAAATATTACATATCGCCGCGTCTCAAAAGTCCAAACTATTAAAAAATCCACTTTTATGCGGTGAACGCCGTAAAAGAAAAAAAAAGAAAAATAAAAAATGCACGATTCGCCATTTTCTTTTCGTCGCCTTGTCCCCACAAAAAAGTAGGATAGGACTGTTGTATTATGAGCCGGCGGTTTCATAAAATGTTGAATGCACGCGGATTTTTTTGGCGTTTTTATTTTTTTCGCGTGGTATCGAATGGTATCGAGTATCGCAATACTTTTTTATGGTATCGATACCGAATCAAAATTTTGGTACCGAAACAACTCTATATAATACAGGATGTAACTCAGGATCAGTACAGAGTAAGTAATGTATGTATCCAGTGACTCCACCAGCAGGATAGTGAGTGCAGCTCTGGAGTTTAATACAGGATGTAACTCAGGATCATTACAGGATAAGTAATGTATGTACACAGTGACTCCACCAGCAGAATAGTGAGTGCAGCTCTGGAGTATAATACAGGATGTAACTCAGGATCAGTACAGGATAAGTAATGTATGTACACAGTGACTGCACCAGCAGAATAGTGAGTGCAGCTCTGGGGTATAATACAGGATGTAACTCAGGATCAGTACAGGATAAGTCATGTAATGTATGTACACAGTGACTGCACCAGCAGAATAGTAAGTGCAGCTCTGGAGTATAATACAGGAAGTAACTCAGGATCAGTACAGGATAAGTAATGTATGTACACAGTGACTGCACCAGAAGAATAGTGAGTGCAGCTCTGGAGTATAATACAGGATGTAACTCTGGATCAGTACAGGATAAGTAATGTAATGTATGTACACAGTGACTGCACCAGCCGAATAGTGACTGCAGCTCTGGAGTATAATACAGGATGTAACTCAGGATCAGTACAGGATAAGTAATGTAATGTATGTACACAGTGACTGCACCAGCAGAATAGTGACTGCATCAGCAGAATAGTGAGTGCTGGAGTGTAATAAAGGCTATATATTTTTGTCCCAGAACACCATATTGTTATATTTCATAAACATTCAGAAACTATGAAACTCTGTTCAGAATTCCCGGACATCTTCTGCACATTTCATGCATTATGCAGATTGAAGGGAAGTAATCCGTTATGGCATCATGCACACCGGCCGTGTGCTCCCCGCATCACGGATGTTGACCTATTCACTTGAATGGGTCCGCAATCCGAAGCTGCGGGGCGGAGGCACCGAACCCCCCCAAAAGCACTACGGAGTAGTTCCGTGGTGTTTCTGTCCGTGCCTCCGCACCGCCAAAAAATAGAACATGTTCCATTTTTTTAAGATGCAGATGGATCACGGACCCATTCAAGTTGAATGGGTTTCGATCCGTCCCAGTCGCCGCACGGATGTTGCCCGTGCATTGGGGACCGCTAATTGTGGTCCCCAATGCACGGAACGGTCGCACAACAGCCGTGTGTGATACCTAACGAGAATCTTTTATGTTAAGGGCCTATAACTGGAATTTACTGTGACCCCCGTGAAAGTTGACATCCTCACATTCCCCTCCAGACTCTTCTGCTGACAGGTCCTGACTGATGAACGCTCATACAGATGTGCTGAAATCTCTCCGGGAACATTTTAAGAGCTGACGACAATTTACATTCCCAGTGATCACTCCTTTCTGCCATCATCAGATATCTTTTGTATAAAATAACCATTTATAATGTAAAAATATTCTTGAACATTTACAAGCTGGAGCAATGTATCAGTAGTCCTGTATGTCAGTGCCAAGGAGCAAGGAAACAACCTCAGGTAGGTACATTAATAGAAAGCTCAGACAAATACCATAAAATAGATTGACACATGGCAAGAAAATAATCCAAAAATTAAGCACTTTCAATGGCCAATGTCACAGTACAGGGATAATTCACACAGTGATGTCACAGTACAGGGATAATAAACACAGTGATGTCACAGTACAGAGATAATTCACACAGTGATGTCACAGTACAGGGATAATAAACACAGTGATGTCACAGTACAGAGATAATAAACACAGTGATGTCACAGTACAGAGGTAATAAACACAGTGATGTCACAGTACAGGGATAATAAACACCGTGATGTCACAGTACAGAGATAATAAACACAGTGATGTCACAGTACAGAGATAATAAACACAGTGATGTCACAGTACAGATATAATAAACACAGTGATGTCACAGTACGAGTATAATAAACATAGTGATGTCACAGTACAGGGATAATAAACACAGTGATGTCACAGTACAGAGATAATAAACACAGTGATGTCACAGTACAGGGATAATGCACACAGTGATGTCACAGTACAGGGATAATAAACACAGTGATGTCACAGTACAGGGATAATAAGCACAGTGATGTCACAGTACAGGGATAATTCACACAGTGATGTCACAGTACGAGGATAATAAACACAGTGATGTCACAGTACAGGGATAATAAACACAGTGATGTCACAGTACAGGGATAGTAAACACAGTGATGTCACAGTACAGGGATAATAAACACAGTGATGTCACAGTACAGACATAATAAACACAGTGATGTCACAGTACAGAGATAATAAACACAGTGATGTCACAGTACAGGGATAATAAACACAGTGATGTCACAGTACAGCGATAATAAACACAATGATGTCACAGTACAGGGATAATAAACACAGTGATGTCACAGTAAAGGGATAATAAACATAGTGATGTCACAGTACAGGGATAATAAACACAATGATGTCACAGTACAGGGATAATAAACACAGTGATGTCACAGTACAGGGATAATAAACACAGTGATGTCACAGTACAGGAATAATAAACACAGTGATGTCACAGTACAGCGATAATAAACACAGTGATGTCACAGTACAGAGATAATAAACACAGTGATGTCACAGTACAGGGATAATAAACACAGTGATGTCACAGTACAGAGATAATAAACACAGTGATGTCACAGTACAGGGATAATAAACACAGTGATGTCACAGTACAGAGATAATAAACACAGTGATGTCACAGTACAGAGATAATAAACACAGTGATGTCACAGTACAGGGATAATAAACACAGTGATGTCACTGTACAGGGGTAATATACACAGTGATGTCACAGTACAGACATAATAAACACAGTGATGTCACAGTACAGGGATAATACACACAGTGATGTCACAGTACAGGGATAATAAACACAGTGATGTCACAGTACAAGGATAATAAACACGACTTCCGTGGGGTTTCATCCCGCACTTCCGTTCCGCAAAAACATAGAACATGTCCTATCTTTTTGCGGAACGGTCGGATCGCGGACCCATTCAAGTGAATGGGTCCGCGATCAGGTGCGGCTGCCCCATGGTGTTCGTGCATTGCGGCATGCAGCACGGCCACGGGGCGCACACGAGTAAGGGCTGACATCACAATAGCTCGAAACCGGTAGACGAGGATTTGTCAAACTGGATGTTTCATTTTTAATCGCTGAAATAAAATACCGCTGCACCGTCTTTGTATTGGATCCATTCATTTTAATGGATCCGCAAAAAAAGGAAGGTACACCGCATGCGTTCCGTTTCCATTTTTCCGTTCCGTTCAAGGATAGTACTGATAGTACTGTTCTATCAGAGGCCAGCTGTTCCGTTCCGCCAAAAACAGAACTGCCCACTGACGTCATCCGTATTTTGTGAGGATCCATTTTTTGCGGATTAAAAAATACTGAAAAAGCCATACGGTCGTGTGCATGAGGCCTTAACCTTAGCTTTACTCGTTACCATCACCAGGAACATATGACTTTTTTGGATTTAAACTTACAAATAGATGGATGACCCAAAAGGTGATAAGTATAACCCACAAGAAAAGTACAGCGTGCAACACTACACTGCACGCAGATTCCTGCCACTCGTTCAGTACTTTAAGGTCAGTTCCGATTGGTGAATTCACTCGTTCCAAAAGGAACTGCTCTACGGGTGATGGTTTCAAACAGGAGTCTGTTCACATTAGGAGCAGACTGAGCAACCGTGGTTATCCCTCATGGATGCTAAACAGAGCAGAGAACATAGTAAGGTCAAAAAATAGAAGGGATGTGTTATATTCCAATAGACCAGTCACTGCCAGAACAGTAACACTGCTAAACCGGTGGATTTCTCAACCCCATACAGCTGTGAATTTAAAGCAATCGGTGGTATTGTGCTAAACATTGATCCTGGCTTCTCCGAAGTCATCAAAGGTGCCGTTCAATGTATTCCGAAAAAAGCTAAATCTCTAGCACAGATACTGTCCCCCAGCCTGCTCGTAGACAGGCTCTGCTCAGCCCACCTGGTTACAGTATAATGGCTCCTTCAGGTGAGGACACACCCGATGCGCATGCTGTAGTGTGATTAAAATATCCAGCCAATGTACCAAGCATAAAATCAAACAGTATATTAAAGGGGTTCTCCAAGAGTATAAAATGTCCCCTCGTATGCCGGGCACCCCACATGGAATATACTCACCCCGCTCCCGCCCTGCTCCTGGTCCCCGCATCGCCGCTGCTGCTTCTCCCTGCACACGGATGAAAACATCCGGTGTCGGGGGGAGAAGACAATGGCAGAAGGGGACGGGGACTAGCCTCCCTAGCATCACCCGCGATGCTAGGGAGGCTCTATCCCGTCCCCGCTGCCATTGGCTGCTCCCCCCCCCCCCCGGACACCGGATGTTTTTATCCACGCACAGAGGGTGAGTTTTTTCCGTGTACTATGTGTTTGGCATAACTGGATTTTATGACTATTTCTCAATAAAGGATTCCATTGTTTTATCCGGAGGCTGGAAAGAACTTTCTCTTCACTTTGCCTTCTTCCCTAAAGCTTGGGTAGCCCAGTACCTCTCCACCATCCCCACCAGAGCATTGGCATCAGCCAGGTCCCCATGTCCTACCCACTGCTGTATCTCACCCGGCAAGGACCTCAGAAAGCAGTCCAGAAAAATGTCCTCCACAATCTGGGCTGGGGTTGAGGTCTCCGGCTGAAGCCACTTGCAGACCAGGTGGACGAGGTGGTGCATCTAGGCCCTTGGTGATAAAGCCTCTTGGTACCTCCAGCAATGGACACATTGGGCGCGGAGGTGCAGGTTGACTTCCAAGTGGGTCAGGATATTTGCTTTTATCGTAGGATAGTCCCGGGCTTCCTGCTCACTTAGGTCGAAATAGGCCTGCTGGGGCTCTGCAACGAGGAAGGGTGCCAACACCTCTGCCCAGTATTGCTGCGGCAGTCTTTCATGGGTGGCCACTCTTTCGAACCCCATCAGGAAGGCCTCTACGTTGTCCTCAGACGTCATCTTTGTCATGGCTTTCCGGACTTCTCTCCTGGCATCCAGCTCCGGCATCGCTGGACCAGCCCTTTGTTGTGCAGCCGCCGGTGCCGTCATCTGCTGTACCAGCAGTCGGTTAGTTTCTTGCTGCTGTAAGTTGGACTGAACCAGCTGCTTTACTATCTCATCCATGGTAGTGGCTTGCTGCCTCAGCGCTGTTGACAGCCAGGACATGCCACCAGCATATGCTTCACCGCACCAATGCCCGCATCCTCCAACATATGTGGGGGGGGGGGGGGGGTCGCTCTGGTAGACACTTGGTAGCTGTGCAGAAAGCAGGGACACAGACAGGATAAAGTCCGATTTAAGTGTTTTTATTTCACACAATGTAAGCATAGCCTTAACAAATAGGCTTAACCCCTTCAGGACCCGGCCATATTTCACCTTAAGGACCAGACCAACTCCAACTGTCCAAGATGTAATTTGTTGGGAGCAGATTATCTACACATGTTTTGGTCTTGCACGAAATTAAAAAATATTGGGAGACAATAGTTGAACTGATTTCCCAAAAATTTAAAATAGTGATCCCATATCCAGCCGCATGCTGGATTTTAGGCGAATTCTCTCAGGTAAAGTGCCATGGATATAAAAAAAACTCTACTGATTAAATTAGCGTTCTTGGCGAGATTACTAATCTCTCGAGTTTGGTTCTCATGTAATACGCCTGCGGTTTGTTTATGGCTAAACTTGGTCAACAAAGTCAAGATGTATGAAAAGATTCTGTTCAAACAAAGAAATTGTATGGAGAAATGGGGAAAGGTTTGGGGTAGTTGGAGCATATAGGTTATTATTCCATCCCCCATTGGTGAGCCGACCCAGTTATATGGACTGTTGACGCTAGGTGACGCATCGCAAGGGGTGGACGGGGGCTGGTTATGGTATTTAGGAATGGGGGATATAAGAAAGTTTAATTAATATTAACTGTCTGTAAAATTATGTGAAGTATTAATAAAAAGAATAAAAAAAAAAAAGGACCAGACAATTTTTTGCAAATCTGACCAGTGTCACTTTATGCGGTGATAACTAAAACACTTTTTCTTATCCAAGCCATTCTGAGATTGTTTTCTCGTCACATATTGTACTTCATGACAGTGGTAAATTTAAGTCAAAATATTTCATTTTTATTTATAAAAGAAATACCAAATTTACCCAAAATTTTGAAACATTTCCAAATTTCAATTTCTCTACTTTTATAATATATAGCAATACCTCCAAAAATAGTTATTACTTTACATTCCCCATATGTCTACTTCATTTTCGGATCATTTTGGGAATGCCATTTTATTTTTTGGGGACGTTAGAAGGCTTAGAAGTTTAGAAGCAAATCTTGAAATTATTCAGAAAATTTCCAAAACCCAATTTTTAAGGACCAGTTCAGGTCTGAAATCACTTTGTGAGGCTTACATAATAGAAACCATCCAAAAATGACCCCATTCTAGAAACTACACCCCTCAAGGTATTCAAAACAGATTTTACAAACTTTGTTAACCCTTTAGGTGTTCCACAAGAATGAATGGAAAATGGCTTTTTTGGCTGGTTTATTGCGATGTTTGGTTACCAGTACTATGTAGGGTAGGATCTGATTTATTAGCATTTTCCACAGTCCAGTCCGGTTCGGTGTATTGGGGCTGTACCATTTCAGTGCTATACATTTACGTGCCATAAACAGGGATTCCCTTAGGAATATTGTCGTATAGCGATCCCAATTATCATCATTCGGTATTCCTAACAGGCAGACGTCAGGAGTGCCCGGCACCCGAACCGGTAATAGTGAGGAAAGAAGATCAGTCACCTCCTTCCAGAAGGCGGCTATCGGGTTGCAACTCCAGTATGCCAGACCAACAGGGGAAAAGTCTCTGTGAGGTCACGGTGTGAGTGTAAATAGGCCGAGGTTGAAAACACAGTTCTAGGTTACTCGCAGTTTTGTCGGCCCTGGGGAGGGCTGCATAGAGGGAAGAGGAGAACAGCACTGGAATTCTCCGGGGCACACTGATGTAAAAGACACGGCCAGGTGGTGGCTGAGGTGCCCTGGGTGGTAACTTGGCTTTATGTGTTTATAGCTAGTTCCTTTTAGTTGTGACGCCAGTACCGTTATGGCACAACAATGGTAGGAATAGTAGTAGTAATTGAGGAGCAGAAGACAAGTTGAATCCAACTCACAACTTTTACTAAATGATGGCTCCTGGGTAACAGTTACATCCAGAAGTAATACATTCTCTCATATCAATGGAGGCAGCATATAGTAAGTTCACAGTTCACAGGCTTTGTATGTGTGCAGCTGCGTATCAGGCATACAGTAAATAAGTCAGTATTTCGGGTCTGCAGCTCTAGCCTAGCACTAATCCCAATTAAGGTGATTTGCAGGTTTCTTATCTTCTACTTCAGTGCTTTCTAGCAGATGGCCTTTCTGCGCTCAGAATTTAAACTGGCGGTGAGGCTGCCGGAAGCTATATGTCCTACACCGAATACAAAGGTGCCTGGAAAGCCCTATAAAATGGCTGATATACTCCTTTGTCTTTCTAGTATAAAATAATCCTTCATCTTGTTACTTGTAAAACTTGTCACTGGTCACTCCGGGGGAATGAACTGTAGAAGTGGATCTCACCTTTCATTGCTTTGCCTGCTTCTTTGGCTTTTATGATTTGGATGCCTACTTGATTTCTATGGACCATGGGGCCCAAGAAAGCTGAGAGAGAGGGGCTCCCTCCTGCCCCCTCTCCTCTTCCCAACTACAACATGGCTGAACTTCTTGACTCAAGGCTCAAAGACTCAAAGACTTCCCTGACTAGGCCTGAGCTGGTCTATATATAGACTATGGCACTATTCCCCCATCTAGTGGTGAAGCTAGTGTAGTGCAGCTAATCAGCCTGTGAATGAGGATCTTACAGGATCATACATAAATGTATGACAAAGTATGACACGAGATAAGAGATGGCATAAAAATACAATAAAACACTTTTGCAGTACCCATACACTAGTGGGACGCTGCAATAGGAGTTAAATATGACTGGTGAATGATATAAAGTTGGATTATTTTGTTATTTATTGCGGGTGATACTTGTAGATGTGACTCCAATAACTCTATCTAAGGAACTGAGGTCCAAATCCAAAGCCTCGAAGACAGCTAGTTAGATATGACCCTTCTATGGAATCAAATGCTTTGGCTGCATCTAGTAATGGAATATCCCAGCTGTGTAACCACCTGTACCCTTCTTATGTTCTCTGTGGTGGACTTCCCTACCATAAAGCCAGTTTGGTCCTCGCGGATTAACGACAGAATTACCCGGCTGAGACGAGTGGCTAAAATTATGGTAGGGATTTTGTAGTCCACATTTAGCAGTGCTATGGGCCTATACGATCCGCAATCAAGAGGATCCTTGTCAGGTTTGAGTAGGAGTACTACGGTAGCTCCCTTAAATGACTCCGCTAGGCGTCCCATTTCTAGAGCTGCGTGAAAGGGGACCAGTAATTGGGGTGCTAACACCTCTGCATATCTAGCGTATACTTCTTTGGGAAGCCCATCTGGGCCTGGGGATTTCCCGTTATGTAGGTCTGCTATTGCCTGCAGTATCTCCTCCGAGCAAATAGGCTGATCCAATTGTTCACTTTGTGATGTGCTGAGTTTGGGGAGGGAAATGTCTTCTAAATAGGTAGCTATCTCAGGTTAAAGATGCTGTAATATCGGATCTACATAAGTCTCGATCAAAGTGTGTGAAGGCGCTGAGAATGTTTTTTTTTTAATAATAAGCACTTGTCCCATGTGATCCCTAATTGCTAGGATTGCCGCAGAGGACTAGTCATGTCGGATCAACTGGGCCAGCAGCTTAGCTGATTGTTTTCCCAGTTCAAAAGCAGCTTGCTTCATAAAGAACAGTTTCCTATCAGCTTTATCCTTAAGTATTGCTAAGTAGTGTCTCCCCGCTTGCCGCCACTCACTTCTGTTGGCGTCAGTCGGGTGACTAATATATTGCTGTTCTAGGGTGGTGCATCGAGACTCCAATTCCAATTCTGATCTTTTAGTGTCTCTTTTGATATATTAGTCTGTAAGGCCCCACGCAGAAATGCTTTTAATGTGTCCCATACCAGCCCGATGTTGGATTCTTTTTCATGCCTTCTAATGAACTCCTGTATTTGATATGATATCCCATCTGATGCGCCCATGAGGTTCAACCAGAACGGGTGTATGTTACATAGAAACATAGAATGTGTCGGCAGATAAGAACCATTTGGCCCATCTAGTCTGCCCAATATGCTGAATAATATCAATAGCCCCTGGCCCTATCTTATATGAAGGATGGCCTTATGCCTATCCCATGCATGCTTAAACTCTTTCACTGTATTTGCAGCTACCACTTCTGCAGGAAGGCTATTCCATGCGTCCACTACTCTCTCAGTAAAGTAATTCTTCCTGATGTTACTTTTAAACCTTTGCCCCTCTAATTTAAAACTATGTCCTCTTGTAGCAGTTTTTCTTCTTTTAAATATTCTCTCCTCTTTTACCGTGATGCTTCCCTTTATGTATTTAAAAGTTTCTATCATATCCCCTCTGTCTCTTCTTACTTCCAAGCTATACATGTTAAGGTCCTTTAACCTTTCCTGGTAAGTTTTGTCCTGCAATCCATGTACTAGTTTAGTAGCTCTTCTCTGAATATCCTTCTGCAGATCTGGTCTCCAGTACTGCACACAATACTCCCAATGAGGTCTCCCTAGTGCTCTGTAGAGCGGCACGAGCACCTCCCTCTTTCTACTGTTAATGCCTCTCCCTATACACCCAAGCATTCTGCTGGCATTACCTGCTGCTCTATGACATTGTCTGCCCACCTTTAGGTCGTCTGATATAATGACCCCTAAATCCCTTTCCTCAGATACTGAGGTTAGTACTGTATCACTGATTTTATATTCCGCTCTTGGGTTTTTACGCCCCAGGTGCATTATCTTGCACTTATCGACATTAAATTTTAGTTGCCAGATTTTTGACCATTCCTCTAGTTTTCCTAAATCCTTTTCCATTTGGTGTATCCCTCCAGGAACATTAACCCTGTTAGAAATCTTTGTGTCATCAGCAAAAAGACACACCTAACCATTGAGGCCTTCTGAAATTTCGCTGATAAAGATATTAAACAATATGGGTCCCAGAACAGATCCCTGAGATACCCCACTGGTAACAATACCATGGTCTGAATATACTCCATTGACTACAACCCTCTGTTTTCTGTCCTTCAGCCACTGCCTAATCTATTCAACAATATGTGAGCCCAAGCTCAAAGACTGCAGTTTATTGATAAGCCTTCTATGTGGGACAGTATCAAAAGCCTTACTACAGTCCAGATAAGCGATATCTACTGCACCTCCGCCATCTATTATTTTAGTCACCCAATCAAAAAAGTCAATAAGATTAGTTTGACATGTTCTCCCTGAAGTAAACCCATGCTGTTTATCAATCAACCCATGGGTTTTTAGATGTTTCACAATCCTCTCCTCTAATGTTCATTCTGTACATTATTGAGGGGACACTTCGAGTCAAGGTGCCAAGTACTGGTGAATGATCCGATATTCCCCCAGGCAAGTATGTTATGGACCTCAAATTTAACAATGTTGATTCATTGCCTAATATATAGTCTATCCTGGTTAGGGAGTTGTGACTGCTACTGTGACATGAATATACTCTAAACCTGGGATATCTAGTCCTCCAGAGGTCGTATCATCTAAATTCTGTTAAGCATCTGCTTAGCTGTGAGGGGTTCCCTGTATGAAACGGGCCGGCCACATCATTGCGGCGATCCAACGAGGTATCTAACATCATGTTTAAGTCTCCCATGCAAAGTATTTTAGCGTGTGGGTATGCTGCGGCAAAGGTGGCTGCTAGGTGTAGGATCTGCATGGAGCCAGGGGGAGGGTTATAAACGCTCAGTAAAACATACATTGTCAATGAGAGCATGCACAAAGACATACCTGCCTTCCGTATCAATAACTAGCTCTTTCGCCTCCCATCTTAGCTGCTTATGTATTAATAGCGACACCCCGCTTTAGGAAGAGGAATGGTAGGAGTGTGCGCACCATTGCACCCAGGGCTTCTTCAAAACCAGAGATGTATTAGATGTGAGATGTGTCTCTTGAAGACACAGTATGTGCGGGCTGGAGTTTCTAATAAAAGAATGCACCACTGATCGTTTTTGTGGAGTCCCTAATCCCCTAACGTTCCATGAAAGAATTTTCAACTCAGCCGTGGAATCTTGGGCGAGAATATGTTGTCAGGAGCTAGGCATATCGCAATGGCTGTGATGATACTGAGCATGTGTGTTTGACTAACCATAAACATACTAACAGTAAAAACTAGATCCATAAACTGTGAATCTAAACAATATCAGGAGCTGAACAAATTGCAGTGGTTGTGTCAAGGAATAGCAGATTTGTCTGAGCAACCGTGAACACAGAAACCGTAGAAAACTGGAATTACCGACTGTATTCCTTAACTGTAAAGCTTTCGCTGAGTAAATGTTGAGTCTGGTGTGGCTTCTTTCAATACCAGACTCTAGGCCAGTGAAACCGGGATGCCTCCATCATTGGTGATGGTTTGACAGAGGCATGCAGGCTGCAGCAACTACCTTTATACCTCTAATTAAGCATAAATATATGGTTGAGGCGGCCCTTAGTAAGTAGCTAAAACATGTAACAGAATGAACAGGGAGCTATACTCGATAATATTGAAAACATGTCAACTTAGCCAAGCCAGTCCGAAGACGCCATCTGATGACCAGTCCTTAGAAGGGTTCAAGGATTCCCTCATCTTGGTGATCTTCGCCTTAAGGCTAGCCATTCAGCAACTTCTCCAGGGGAGGTGAAGAAAACCGCTCTATCTCCGTCTACCACTCTTAATTTTGCAGGATATCCCATGGAGTAGGGTATGTTGGCCTCTCTCCGCCGCCGCCGTTTAACATCCATAAAGGTGGCACGTTGTTTTTGTAGTTCCATGGAAAAATCTGGGAAGATGGAAACTCTGGAATTATCATATTTGATTTCTTGTCTTCTTCTTGCTAGAGCCAATATCCTATCTCTATCTTTGCAATTAAGAAATCTTGCGAGCATGGGTCGAGGTGGTGCTCCAGGTGGCGGGGGTCTGGCTGGCACTCTGTGAGCATCCGGGAAAAGTTCTTTAATCCACTTCTCTATAATCTCATTTGGAGTGCGGCCCTCTGCTCTTTCAGGCAATCCGATGAATCTTATATTATTTCTATTTTCCAGGTCATCCGCTTTTTGTTTCCAGAGGTCTGCTTTGGTGTTAAGCTCGGATATGGATCTGGGAACAGTTGCTATTGCATCTTCAATGCGTGATATACGTTCTTCAGCATGTTGGACTCTGTCCTGCAAATTATGCATGTCCTGGCGGAGAAGGCCTAGATCAATTTTAACTTCATCCAGTTTCCCTGTAAGAGACGTCTTGCAGGCCGTAATAGCCTCTAGGACTTGTGCTGTTACTTTCTTAAGGGTCGTTCATCCTGAGCATCTTCAGGAGCTGTTGCAGGGACTACAGTGTCTGGGGCAGTGCCAGCACTAGTGTGCACATTTCGCTGCGGTAAAGCAGACCGCGACGCCTTCTCTGGTTGTCCAACACAGGAGGGGACGTGGAGTCCAATTTTTAGATTCACTGACCCCAATCAAACCAATCTAGTTGTATACACTTCTGTCACAGCAGGTGAGCTACCTGGCAGCAAGGTGTACCCATCAATGGCCCATATCTACCATGCAACCTGCAGAGAGTCATAAGGATTCAGCTCTAACTACTGGTTGAAAACGGGGTCAGCATTACATTATTGTAATTTTAAGACAACCTCCTAGGATGTAATGTGTGATAACCATCTCAATCCTCAGCCTCTCGTCCCAGTCTACAGCACAGATCTCATTCCCCGGCAGCCCCATCTTCTGACATCATGATCTCCCAGTCCCAAGCTCACCTCAACCTGCAGTCTCCAGTTTTGAGGACGGAGCCTGGGAGGAGACGCGCCGCAGCGGTGAGGAAACTGAGCAGTACGACACGACAACTCAGGCCAGCCTGAGCCAGTAGCGGTCCTCTATTAGTCTGGGGCGGGAAGTGTGAGGGGCGGGCCTAGAACTTAAAGAGAAACTGCGTCCGCAGCTGCTGGGCCGGCCGCTGCCGGCGGCAAACACAGGTTCAGTAAAAGATATTTCAGTCATTCACTGACACAGGCTGCTGGCGTGCTGGGCCTATTTTCACTCAGGGGCCTGGAGCTGCAGCTCCATCCGCCCCTATGTTAATCCGGCCCTGCTCCTCAGGATTCGCTGCATAATTTGGCATCACAAATAGGATTGTGTCTCCGTGCCTTACTACTATTGGCCTAAATGAGTCTGTAATCTTCAAGGGGTCAATAGGGGTTAATCAGCCATTTTGTTCTGTGCCTCATGGACAGAGTAGAGGACCCACCTTCAGAGTGAGAAAAGACAACACCGTCCATCTCAAGAGCAGGAACTGCCCAGGAAGCATAAGACAAAACGGATCCGGTATTTATTTTTTTCACATTCTTAAAGGTCTGCACATGCGCAGACCAAAATGCTGGATCCGTCATTGCTGTATTTTTAACGCTGGATCCGACACTAATACATTTCAATGAAAATTAATACCGGATCCGGCATTCCGGCAACAGATCAGTCATTTTGGATGCAGAAAATACATGGGTGGAGGCCCCATGGATGACTCGGATGGGGATCCTGAGTCCCCCCTTCCTCATCGCCTGCACAATGGTGAGGAGAAGCAGCTTCTATGGAACCATGGCTGACCCAGCTGCTCTTCCCAGGTATAGCTGAGAGAAGCAGTGCCTTTAAACCCGTTGAACTAAATACCGGTAGGTGGTCAGGTCTTCAAGGCACCAAATCAAAGGGTCCATCTTTGAATTGGGTTAAATGTTCTTGCTCCCTAACAGGGCCAGGAGCAAAGATTAGACGTTCCTTCCCGATATTATTTTTAGGCCTGAGCGCTGGGCATCATGGCTGACATGTCCTCGGTGGGTAAAGCAAGGCTGATAGACCACAGCTGGAATATGGACCAGTCGAGGTCCTTACAGCAGATGACTAGGATCAAGCTCCACCACTGTCTTACACAGAAATGTAATTTTCCGAACTGTTTCTGGCGTTTATGGATATTCTTAAAAATAACAAATAATGAGAAACAGGACGATGAACGGACCCATCTGCCGACCTATAAAACTGTCCACTCCTGATGTACTAACCTCCGCCCGAGGTCGGAATCTTTACTAGGGGAACACGGGACAATTTCATTGACTTATTTATTGTAAAACTATAAAATAAATAACAGAAATTCCAAGAAACGAGGATCAGACATTTCTCCGATAAGGACAAGCCACTGAAAGAAACGATGTGATATGTTTACTGCTGAAACAGGACGGACATTTTGGTTTGTATTTCTTTTAAAGTTTTTTTCTGGTTTTGGGAAATTTTCGACTCTAGGACAACCCCTTTAAATTTAGCACACAGGAGAAGGGTTGAAAGCTCTGTGTCCTCTACTGTTAATTTGTTGCTGTGGGTTAGGGCTCATTCAGACGGGCGTATTTCTGGGTCCACATCCGTTACACAATTTTGCACAGAGATGGGTACAGACCCATTCCTTTCAATAGGGCCGCAAAAGATGCGCAGAGCACACTGTGTCCTGTCCGCATCCGCAGTTCCATTCCGCAACCCCACAAATAATATAGAGCATGTCCTAATAGGCATTTCTATATAGCGCTGGCCCGGTGCATTCTACCAAATGGGGAAGGTACACGGCCAGTATCTGTGTTTGCGGAAACTGCAATTTGTGGGCTGCAATTCACTTACGGACGTCTGAATGAGCTCTTACCAATGACCCTGTTCTGGTGGGTACACCACCTAAGTTAAATGGTTGTCTCTATAACATGCCAAACTAGCTGAGGCATATGTCCGTTATGTGTAGGTTATATTTATTACGTGTTATTATACCTTCCCACACATAAGTGCGCCGTGTAACTTGCATGTATGTTTGATACACCATGTGTACTTTGCCTTCAAAGCTATGTACACCTTTGGGGCATGTTACTCATTTTGGGCTAAAAAACATTTTTTATCGGTCTTTATTAAAAATGGTCAGCGGTTTCTGAGGGACAGGGGTTAAAAATCAATTTATTTGCAAGCTGTCACTTTCTGTTTTCTTTAAATCCCGTCATCTGATGGCTCCTGTATAGCTCTTATCTCTGATCTCCTGACCTCATAAACATTTAAGGTACATTACTTATCAGTTTGATAAGACATCAGCGAGGTACAGTATGTGCTGCCTGTGTGGGCCTGATACCACGGAAGAAAGCCAGCAAGGATTCTACGGGTGGTGAAACTCCCTGTGTGCACCTGCACTGGAAATAGCAGTATATTCGTGGGAAATGTCGCAGACAGCTCTGGCGGAGTCATTTTGGACACTGTAGGTGAGCTATACTGAATATAGTAAGAAATGCGCTGTTCATATAGGACTGCACTATCATATAATAGCCAATTGTGTTCATGCTGTTGGATAATATACTGTTAGCGGTACAGGACCGTTTTGACCACATAATCTAATTATACCATCCTCAAGCTATAATAAAAGCACGTCTGTGAGATGATAAATAGCAGTGTCCTCGTGTCTGCAAGGCTGGGAGCAGATCCAGTGATACTCCTGTGTTTTAGTTAGCTATCAAGTGGAGATATGAGGTGCTACTCATAAGGAAATACCATCCAATGACATAGATAGGGCATCTGAGTACCAGAGAAGAGCAGTAGCTTGGACTGCGGGTAGTTGACTTCCACTTCTTAGCTCTTGCACACTGGAGAACCTAGAGATCTGTAGAAAAGCCAGGTTGGGACACAATGACCAGCCAGCCTGATGCAGTGTAAGCTGCAATTATGCGTTGTACAGGTCTGACTTCCTTACATTCTCACAATATCAGTGCTATAAACCAACACTTTCATACATTGTTTGATACGGATACATTGGTTTTCTTGTATGGTCGGTAAATAATACATTTTGCTTTGAGAAAAACCTGTGTCTAGTCATTGTTTTCAGGGCTTTTGTACCACGCTGTGAGCTCTGTAGATATTATAACAGGTATATCTAGGTACTGCACTGCCAGGGCCTTCCACCTCAATCACTTCACCAGAGAACGCCATATCCCTGTGATTGTTGTGGGGGTGCGGCTATTTCTATCCAGTGTTGGCTCTGCTTGTCTCTGTACAGGTCTCACTGCCACCAATGGAAAGCTTGAGGGATGTTTGTTATGACTGTAGTTAGGGACAGACAAGGACAGTGAGCCCTAAGGCTAGAACCTGGCCCTGCTTTCTCTACCTACTTTCAGTACAAGCATTAGATAGCTAGACTGCAACTGGTCGACGATCCCTACGCTATTTAAGTGCAGAGACGGACAAACAACAAAAGACTGACAAAGACGATACCAGAGTCTTATGTAAAAGGGCTAGAAACAGACAAGCTATGCATTACCAAGCGAGAGACAGAGAGTGGTAAGAAGACAAGCCAAGGTCAGAATCACACGGAGAAAGCAGTACCAATCGAGAGACAGAGTGGTCAGAAGACAAGCTGGTGTCAGAGGAACGAGCAGAAGAACACAGCTATTAGGGAGCACGGGTGTATTGCCAGCAAAGGGTTTAAATAGAGGACTGAGTCCTTGGATCAGAACCTGATAGGTCCATGACTCTGCGCTCCATTAGTCAGAAACACTAGAACCTAAGAATAGAGCAGCTGAGCAATCAGCCCACTGCTAGTCTCCTCCAGCACACGCCCGCTG
This sequence comes from Bufotes viridis, assembly GCA_033119425.1. NCBI lineage: Eukaryota > Metazoa > Chordata > Amphibia > Anura > Bufonidae > Bufotes > Bufotes viridis. Next base: position 34,079,133 of record CM065592.1, read on the forward strand.
CAGGGAGAAACAGAGCATTGCATCCTGTTACTAAGGATGTGGTCCCTTCACAAGGGGCTGTGGCTCAGTAGTGTGTCTCTCCCGACGCAGCCATGCCAAGGATCGCTCCGCTGAAACCTAAACAGGTAAGTTTCTTACAACGATACAATAGTACAAGAGGAGCACGGAGAACAGAGGAGGGTAGACCAATGTACATGCTGATTCAATGCTTATAACTGGTGACAGGAGATCGGGAGACCAAATTGCATGTCATGAAATATGTAGTTTGACGAACATTCACTAGACTAGACGTTGATCGGACTTGAGCCCACCTTGAAAGAAAAGCAGAACTTTGAAGGCAAAATCTTCACCTATTACATACAGTATGTTTGTTAAAATGACTACATACAAAATCTAGAAATGTAGCATCTCCCCGATGCATACGGCTCTCACATAGATTGGTTAGCTTTCCTGTGCATCCTTGTAAAATATTGAAGGGTATGCTATAAGATCCATCATGCTCAAGTATCCATTATGTTATAACGCCTCCTAATGGTGACAAAAAGTCATGACAGATGATGCCACCGTACAGCAATAACAATCTTATTAGAAGTAAAGATGCTGGTGGAATCTATGAAGTCGTCAATACACCAGTGGTCCTCAATTACACCAATTGGCAAAGCTTCAGTTCCTTTATCAGGTGGAGGCACGACCTAAGCGGCGGTACCCCACACAGCCTGTGGACAGGTGTGTGGCTGTCTCTGGACGACGGCAGCCATATATCCCGGAAACATCTAAGTAAATTAAAGGTGAAGGGAGCTGGCATTACAGCCATGAACGGATCTGACCAGCCAGTGTGGCCCCACAATGTTCTTCACCTTCCACTGCAGGAACACGACATGTGTGTCCCATTAGATGCTTGTGTGAAACAATGACATGAATCACTGCAAAGCACAGGATCTGAGGCCACATAGGGAGAACAATGTGCGGACTGCGCTGCCAACAGCTGACATGATGACAGAACGCTGGCCGGCTCTAGAACATGGCCGAGGCCATCCTGACAGCTTTATGTACCGTGCTCATAATGAAGATGTCATGTAAATAGATAGAAAGTTCAGTTCTGACGAAGTACTGGAGGTCCACCAATATAATATAATTATCATTAACCCTGTGCTAGCTCTATCTATCTACAGACTGGTAGGAGAGAGAGAAGACGCTTGACCTATTTGGTCGAACGTATGGACCGCACTTAACACAATCGGTTATTTCAGCAGTTTCTGCTTATATCTACCAATAAACAGAAACTGCCGAAATAACCCGTTGTGTTAAGTGCGCCCCCTGTGGTCCAAACGTTTGACCAAATCGGTCTAGCATCTTCTCTCTCTCCTACTGGTTTACCCGAGTGGTGGGGTGGCTCCTGCCCAAGGTGATTGGACGAATCGAGGCTGCACCAACCGATAACCATTTCTACTTGGCCTTCATTGTGGTTGCGCCCAACTTGGTGCAACCACAATACGCGAGCAAACCATATCTTCGACTCATTAAACATACTCACCCTATGAGCGCCTCTCTTTCTCTCTATCTTTTTGGCCAACATTTGCTATCTATAGTTTGCTATCTATAGCAAAGTTCCATTTGCTCTATAAGTCTTAGGTATAAAAGGGTTTTTTGACATATTAGACATGAAAAAATAATTCCTAAATGTTCATAGAAAACCTTTGATTGCATAAAGATAGTCCCGTGATGACATTCCTGGTGATTGGTGAGCCTACCATACACCACCCCACAAGTATCTGGTTAGAATTAGTAATCGGTGATCTAGCTCTGGACAGGGTAGTGATATCATCTTCTTTTGATAGTCCACAGCATTGTACTCATTAGTAGAGACGTGATTCTATGAGACTATGGTAAGATGGCAATGGACAGCTCTCTAGTATTAGGCTATAATATATTTTACAATATTACTGTATTTTTCTGACTTTGGGTGCATCTAGAGATCCAAACAATGTTGGTGCGCCACTGAATCGGCAAATCCCCGTAGAATTAGTGGAATCTACCACCAAACATGCAATGGCCATGGCCACCTTAACTTATCACTGAAGCATGTGGTCCAAGAGCTTTGCCAAAGCTTGGATTTGTCTTAGCATCCTATGAGTCTCAAGCTGGACATACTGATAGGAGAAACGCCAAGAGACAATTTTGGTGAGACTGGCTTCTTATCCCATGTATATCTCCTAACGCTCACCCAAGAGAAGATACTGATGAAAAGTGGGATTGGGTATGTTCAATTTCAATGCCAAAATCTTTGCTCCTGCAGAGGATAAGTTGATGTCGAAGGGGTCTGTCAATGGATTCTTCCCATTGAACCATGCATGTAAGCCTGAGTATGGCCAGCATTACAGCAGGGGAACACAGCAGAACCTCTTCTTAGGCATGGCTTTGCCTGTCCATCCATTCCTACTTCTCACATTTTCAGTTTGACCCGTAACTCTTTGTTTTTCTGGTTAATCAAGGAGAAGAGAATAAACCATAAACCTGACCTACTAATAACAGATGTGCTGAAAACATAAGTGGAGACCTAATAGCGTGGTGAAATTTCCCTCTTATATCCCCAGGACTTGGGAGTTGTAATGTGGAGCTATTTGTGGAGCCACGGCTGTATAAGATGATTGCTTGGTTTATCTAATATAGAGATCACTTACACGATACATCCTACTAATCAATCTGTAGGGGGGAAGGGGGATATTTATGGTTAGAGAACTAGAGAAATTAAATTGTTTTCGAAGAATTCCTCCTTAGACTTTCTTCTTTTCTCCTAGTGGAAATTACACCTACAAGGCAAGACGAGTAAACACTTAATATTAACCCAATTTTCGGTATGGCTCCCAGGTGGCATGATTGGTGGAGAAGTACACAGTGGTGTCCCCGTAGACCATAAGGGATGCCGTACTCCTCATGTGGACCAGTGGCTACCTTATAAAAGGGGATGACCTTTCCACTTTGGGAGGTCTTATTGTGCTTGTGCCAACCTAAGGTGGTCATCCGAGATGCAGCCGCTACTCCTAAAATCATGTACCATACATTGGGCACATGATCCCAGCCTAGGATTACAACTTGCAGTACATGTGTAAATCTGAATCTCTTGCCAAAATGCGTGCAAGAGATTTAGACTCATGAAAGTGCTGCAGATTCGAACACCATGCTGGGATCACGTGGCCCATGTACATCATGTGTGCCAGAAGTAGCAGCCGCAGTGGATAGCGGCACATCTCGGATAACCCCTTTAATTGCTTCAATCCACTTGTCAGGATAACTACCGTCACACACAAACAGGGATAATGCAACCCTAAAACTTCCCAGACCCACTATCCCCACCTACTTGTACGGTCACCCTAGCCAGTGACTTTACAACTGGGCGGCAGTCCCTATGCTGAAATACGTGCGAGGACAACACACAAACAGGAAACAACAACCAGACCAGACAAACAATCAGAGAGTGGTCGTACGGTAAAGGGTCAATGCCAGTTGGACGAAGACAAAAAACGCCAGAAGGAAATGAGAAGCTGGTCGCATCCTTAGAAGAGACGATGAAGGTGCTACAGATGCACAGTTATTTACAGTGGTCCATGTGGCAACATCAACCACACAGCGACTGGTAGGAGGAGGTAGTGGTGAGAGCCTGGCCTACACATAGACCGGCAGAGTCATGTCAAATACTGCTGATCCTTTTTTTCCATACAGTCTGAATGTTCTTCCCGAGTCCATATGTTCTTCCCATGAATCTTCTACCTAGAGTCTGAATGTTCTTCCTTCCGTCTTTCTCCCATACTCAAAAAACTTATGAAGCCTTCCCATATATCGACTGAATGCCAGGTTCAGTTCATATCTGCATCATGGTTTCCAATATAAATGGCCACCATGCAGCAATGCCGGATCCGTTTCAAGAAGAATACCAATGGCAATTGAAGGACCCCACTGACTTCTAATGGGATCCATCGTGTTCCATGATGTTGTGCTTTGTTTTGAGTGGAAATATATGCTTTGCTTTTCAACGATACTGGAATTTGAACGGTAAGGGGCTGGGGGGTGGCGGTGGACGGACACAGATGTGAGCAAGATGACTACAATTTTGCAAAATATCTGTATGAACATTGGAAGATAGATCAGATGACAACAAAAATAAAAAGACGAAAAAAAAGAGAAAAAAAGGTAATACAAGTCTGGTCAGATAATTAAGAAAAGATACTAATGTTCCTTAGGGAAAAACTGACGAAAGGACCAAAGTGTTTCGTGAATGAGGCAGCCAACATGTGAGCTACAGATGATTCCTGTTAGGCCTCATGCACACGAACGTTTTTTGTTTTCGTTTACGTTCCGTATACGGAACCATTTATTTCAATGGATCCGCAAAAAAAAAAAACGGAAGGGACTCCGTATGCCTTCCGTTTCCGTTCCGAGATAGAACATGTCCTATTATAACGGACAAGGATAGCACTGTTCTATCAGGGGCCAGCTGTTCCGTTCTGCAAAAAATGAAATGCATAAGGACGTCATCCGCATATTTTGCGGACCGCAAAATACTGAAAAAGCCATACGGTCGTGTGCAAGAGGCCTTACTCTGAAATGTTCGTCTGAGATCATGTAGTCACCTACTGAGAAGCCTACAGAAAAGCAAAATGTACATGAAGGTCCTTTTGGATGAAGATATTAGAGGAGAACTTCCAGAAGAGTTATAGATAATGGTTCCACGTCTGTGGCTCCTCTGCCCTTGAGTTCCTATGACAACACTTCCTGTTCTGTATTCATTGGTTGAGTTAGGGGTCCTCAGATACCAAGTCCAGGAGGACACCTTTCCATGTTCTTCCTTCTAACATCACACAGCGATGCGTAGCATCAGACAGGCCATGTGGAAACTTCACAGACTGTAAGCAGATGCCTCGGTTAGTGGCAAGCCTTAAAAAGCGTTGCTGGAAACAAAGCTTGTAATATTCGGAGCAGAGTTTACGTATGAACTTTTGTAACCAGCCATTAAGCAATTTGTAGAATGGAAACAAAAACCACGAAGAACAGACACCCACAACGTCCCATCTGTAACTCTACACTCCATCACGGGACTGGGGATAACATGACACAGTTCAGAACAAGCCTGAACATGAGGGAAATGTGAAGCAGATGCCCTACCAAGGCCTACAAGAAAATTGGTCTACTGTCAGAAAGGTGAATCCTGTGCCCCTGGATATTGAGGGACACACAATCTGCGGAGTGGAGTCCAGTGAGTCCTCGGAAAGGTAGTTGGACCCCTAAAATAAAGTTGGGCATTTCAGAGGACGTTCTAGCACCTTAGTAACGAGCAGAGAGTGCAGTCAAAAAACATAGTCAGGGTCACTAGAACCAGATGATAGTCTGGTGGTACTGTCCTCAGGGGTCCAGTCCTAGAAGGTTTCTACTCAACCATCCTTCTAAAATGTGGTCCTAGCTTAGACTGTCACTTAGAAAAGTCATATTTGCTGACAATAAACTTTTATTTTGTTGCAAGAAGTTTTACTTGGGTTCTTCTTTTCCCTCTGCTGCACTTGATTGCAATTGCATTGTTTAATACGCTTGAGGACCTTCGGTCACATGCTCATTTAGTGCAGGTCCTCAGAGTGTCTGTGATGGCTCTACCAGGCATAATTTCTGGGGTGCTTTGTGGAGTGTTGTGACATAAGAATGCCACGCTCGCACGTTCAGGAGATACAAGTGTAGTGACCCGGCGTGCCATTACCACCTCCCTTTGTACCCCCACTATCTTTAATGTGTGATTCTGTGTCATCTCTCATATTTAATGTCATTTCCTGCAATGTGTATAGGCATTTCCTTGCAAATGTAATGTTTTATATGTAATGTGCCTGGTTACCAGCAGGTGGCAGCAAATCTGAGCAGAGATAGTTTCTCTAGAGCGGAACCTTCTAGTTCCTTTCCAGCCCTCTTTAGAGAGGGAGGACTTTAGTTAGTCAAAGTCAGTCTAGCCTACCCCCTCCTGGGGAAAGGTGGTGTGTTGTCTAGCAGAGCACTGCCTGCTCTGAAGCCTCCAGGTCAGGGCGAAGTTGTGATGCAGCAGGGTGGACACGCTTGTGGGGGTGGACTGGGCTGATGAAGCCATAGACAGCGGAATGTGAATGGGGCCTGAGCATCTTAGGTCACGGTAGTGTAAGAAACACCTTGTGACCTGAGAGACAGACTGATGTAGGCAATAGTGTGAACTGTAACTAATACACAAGCATGTGTATTGTGCCCTCTAAGAGAGACTTGTAACCGCCGCGAATGAAGTGCCTACTCAGAGTAAAAGTGAGTTGAGTTGCAAGATGTGTGTTGTGCTTGTGTCTTATTTTCACCCCTCTTGCAGGGCAGTCACCATGAAGCCCCTCGTCTTCCATACCCCGGTAAGTTTCTCCGAGAGAGTGAGTTGACCCATCAGGACAACCCCTTTTTGTTAGGCAGCCGCAATGATGATGACTGATCTCCTGGGTCTGGATGGCGAAACTCAGTGGGGCATAGACAAGGGATGTCTTCATTGGACAATTCCTTAAGACAGTGATGGGCAACGTGCGGCTCTCCAGCTGTTGCAGAACTACAACTCCCAGCATGCAAAGCCTGTCTATAGCTATCAGCCTACTGCAGGGCATGGTGGGAGTTGTAGTTTAGCAACAGCTGGAGAGCCGCACGTTGCCCATCACTGCCTTAAGACAACCTTAATGATAACAGAGGGTGCAGGAGTACTGGCCCACATGGTCACTCCGGGCGTCACGATTTGGTGATAAGAGCTCATAGCTGGAACTACCCTTTAAGGGGTTAGAGAATAAAGCAGCTACAAAGAGTGTCTCTTGCTCTGGAGGACACTGCATTACATGCCAAACAGTGTAATACTTCATATCTCCTGTGGTGGTGCTACCGGAAATCGCTGTAGACCCCAGAAGCAGGACACCTTCTTATGAACTTCTTGCCAAGGAACCAGGGGCATAGCTAATGGCTCATGGGCCCTGGTGCAAGAATTCAGCTTGGGCCCCCCTTCCCTCAGTGCTTTGTGGCCAGTGGCAGGGGAGGAGAAAATTGAAACGGCACCACCCAAGCCAAATTCTGGACCTAACCCCTTGCCTCTAGCCAGAGGTGTAACTTGACCAGCCTGCCCTTTCTATAATACCGGTGTCTTCTTATGTAGCACAAGGGTCTTTGGGCCCCCTCTGGGCTCGATAGCGACTTAGCCTCTGCACCCATATATCTACGCCCCTGGGCAGGTGCAATGCAGTAATGTCATGGTGCTGCGCTGAGCAGGGGGGAGAACACAGGATAGGGGGAAGGTGTGCTCCAATCATCTTGGGGACTGGGATAGGTGAGTATTACTTTTTTATTTTATTAAAACTACAGGGCAGCACTATTGTGGGGGACACTAAGGGAGCAACACTACTGTAAGGGGGGCACTAAGGGGGCAACGCTATTGTAAAGGTGGCCTTGTAAGGCTGCACGAAGGGCCAACACTATTGTAAGAGGCAGTAAAGGGCCAACATTATTGCAAAGGCGGTCACTAAAAGGAAGCAAAATTGTGAGGAGGGACTACTGAGTCAGCCCTACTGCGAGCAGCACTTAGAATGTGTGTGGGGCACAGCAGTGTGTTAATAGGGCAATACTTCCAGCCTTAACAAGGACAGAACATGCAGGACCAAGTCACATCAAAGCCTCTCACTGAACTGGTGAGCACATAAGAAGTCACCGTCCAGTCCCAGCCAAATAGTTGTCAGCTATCCAGGGAACGGAACTTAGGCCTGTTTCACACGAGAGTGTCCGGATTAGGTCCGGATGCGTTCAGTGAAAACTGTGCGATTTCGCAGGCAAAGCCATTCAGGTTTCCCTGTAGTTGCGTTCAGTTGTTCAGTTTTTATCGCGCGGGTGCAATTTGTATTGATGCGTTTTTCACGCGTGTGATAAAAAACTGAAGGTTTACAAACATCTCCTAGCAACCATCAGTGAAAAACGCATCGCACCCGCACTTGCTTGCAGTGCAATGCGTTTTTCACGCAGCCCTATTCTCTTCTATGGGGCCAGAGCTGCGTGAAAAACGCAGAATATAGAACATGCTGCGATTTTCCCGCAACGCACAAGTGATGCGTGAAAAACAACGCTCATGTACACAGACCCATTGAAATGAATGGGTCCGGATTCAGTGCGGGCGCAATGCGTTCACGTCACGCATTGCACCCGTGCGAAAAAATCAAAGGGGCCTTATGGGAAGAGATGTAACTATGCGCTGCTCCCCATAGAGAGAACCATCCTCATATACAGAGACCCCTCCTCCTATACAGACAGATCCTAATACACAGAGAGACCCCCCCTCATACACAGGTTGACGACCCTGACCCAGAGAGATCTCCGAGTCTCTGCTCGTCACGCCGCCGCCCCATCACCTCAATCACAAGAAGCAGCTTCTCCTCCATGTCCGGCCGGTACTGCAACGGGAGCGGGACCACTCCCTCCCCTGGCTGAGCATGCGCGCACGGCTATGCCTCCGCCCCCTTGTGAACTTAGCCGCCGGCGCCGCCCACAGGTGTTGTAAATCACCTGGCCAGGGCTTTACTCCTTATCTCCTGGGGGCCCCCCCTGACTCGTAATTGCGACGCTGCGACCCCTATAGCTGCGCCACTGCAAGGAACCCTTCTTCCGAAGCAGAAAACCCCTTTAAGGTTCTGTGACCGACAGATCGGCGAAGTACATGGATCTATGTGTATTTAATACAGATTTAAATGCCTCAGTTAATGGCTTATTTTTCCCACAGAGGTACTATAAATGTCAAATGGTGACTTCGAGGTATGCAAATATTTAACATTCTGAATACCTCTACACTGTAAAAAAATGTTCAAAACATAAAAATGTTGCAATATTTATTCTCCTTAATTAATGTGACTCCTGGGACTGATCGAAGAACATATTTTCGGGAAAAAAATAAAATCAAAAAATAGATGTTTAAATTCTACATGGCTCAACACTGCCCTCCAGTGGTGAGAAGAAAGATTTCAGCTGCATGGAGAACAATGAATTTATAAGACATTAGGGGGCGTTAAATGGATTGTTACTTTGGAAGGTGATGCAATTAAATGTGTCCGGTTTATAGGAGATTTTCTGTTACAAAAATATGGAATTTGATTGATCCCATCATCTCTGATTAGTGGATTCCCACTACTGGGATTGTGCCTTGGGATTCCCACTGATTACAAGAATAAAAGTGTTACATGTTCCTCCAAATGCTATGCCCCTTCATCTCTTTACTCGGATATCTTCAAATTATTCATATTTTGCACTGATCCTAAGTTACATCCTGTATTATACTCCAGAGCTACACTCACTATTCTGCTGGTGCAGTCACTGTGTACATACATTACATTACTTATCCTGTACTGATCCTGAGTTACATCCTGTATTATACTCCAGAGCTACACTCACTATTCTGCTGGTGGAGTCACTGTGTACATACATTACATTAGTTACTCTATACTGATCCTGAGTTACATCTTGTATTATACTCCTGAGCTGTACTCACTATTCTGCTGGTGCAGTCACTGTGTACATAAATTATATTACTTATCCTGTACTGATCCTGAGTTACATCCTTTATTATACTCCAGAGCTGCACTCACTATTCTGCTGGTGGAGTCACTGTGTACATACATTACTTATCCTGTACTGATCCTGAGTTACATCCTGTATTATACTCCTGAGCTGTACTCACAATTCTGCTGGTGCAGTCACTGTGTACATAAATTATATTACTTATCCTGTACTGATCCTGAGTTACATCCTTTATTATACTCCAGAGCTGCACTCACTATTCTGCTGGTGGAGTCACTGTGTACATACATTACTTATCCTGTACTGATCCTGAGTTACATCCTGTATTATACTCCAGAGGTGCACTCACTATTCTGCTGGTGCAGTCACTGTGTACATACATTACATTACTTATCCTGTACTCATCCTGAGTTACATCCTGTATTATACTCCAGAGCTGCACTCACTATTCTCCTGGTGCAGTCACTGTGTACATACATTACTTATCCTGTACTGATCCTGAGTTACATCCTGTATTATACTCCAGAGCTGCACTCACTATTCTGCTGGTGGAGTCACTGTGTACATACATTACATTACTTACTCTATACTGATCCTGAGTTACATCTTGTATTATACTCCTGAGCTGTACTCACAATTCTGCTGGTGCAGTCACTGTGTACATAAATTATATTACTTATCCTGTACTGATCCTGAGTTACATCCTTTATTATACTCCAGAGCTGCACTCACTATTCTGCTGGTGGAGTCACTGTGTACATACATTACATTACTTATCCTGTACTGATCCTGAGTTACATCCTGTATTATACTCCAGAGCTGCACTCACTATTCTGCTGGTGGAGTCACTGTGTACATACATTACTTATTCTGTACTGATCCTGAGTTACATCCTGTATCATACTCCAGAGCTGCACTCACTATTCTTCTGGTGGAGTCACTGTGTACATACATTACATTACTTATCCTGTACTGATCCCGAGTTACATCCTGTATTATACTCCAGAGCTGCACTCACTATTCTCCTGGTGCAGTCACTGTGTACATACATTAGTGGGAGGGGGCATGGCTTTGCGCCAGCTGCCGCAGTTATAGCTGAAGTCTACCCCGGCCTGTAGCTAGCACAGTCTTTAGTTTCTGCCGGACGGCAGAGATGCGCCTGATTTGTCAAGAAGCTTCCAGTGCAAGGAGCGCCAGTATTGATATATCTCTGACTCCACCAGCAGAATAGTGAGTGCAGCTCTGGAGAACAATATAGGCTTTAAAACAAGTGATGTATTTAGAAAGTAACCCCTATGAGATTGGGTATTATATCTGTAGAAAATGGGAAGGCCGCTATAACATAAGGTTTTTAACCCCTTCCCGACATCTGCCATATAGGTCACAGGAGAGAATATAGATCGCCAGGAGCAGTCGGGCCCCGTAGATAAGGAAGATATGAGAATGGTGCAGCAGAGAGCGTGCTGGGATTATCAGCAGAGACAGCACGTGGCCCCCTCCCCATATTATTAATGGCCCTGGCTGCATCGGTACGCGCTTATATCACAGCCCCCATGATATATGAGCTGCTTATTCATCCTTCACATACAGGGACAGATGGGAGCCAACTGGGCCCCAGTTATTAATGACACCCCGCACACAGAGCGGGTATTTCTGTATACAGGTGACGGGGCCCGCGATTTAGCAATATTAATCACAGAGGTCACATCTGCAAATCACAAAGTGGGCCCCATGATAACAGGGTTCTTAAGAAAATAATTTACAATAATCCTGCCCGCTGGACACCGGGGACCTGGCCCCCGTCTGCAACCACCTCCTTAGCATTAAAGAGGACCTTTCATCAGGCTAAAAAATGTGTACTGTGTGCTGACATGTAGCGCAGGATCTCCCTGCACTTATAATCCCTGGGCGCCACTGTTCCGGTGTAGCTCCGGTAACTTCTGGGACTTGGTTATACTAGGCGGAGCCTAGTACACTTGGTTATAGTAGGCGTACCTCAGGCTGTAGCGCTGGCCACATCGCAGCGCCAGCTCACAGCCTGGGAGAAGAAAAACTCCCAGGATATGAGCTGTGCGCTGCGACAGCCAGCGCTACAGCCAGGATACTCTACTATAACCAAGTGATACTAGACTCCTCCCAGTATAACCAAGTCCCAGAAGTACCGAGTCTATACTGGAGCTAACGGAGCGGCGTCCAGGGATAATAGTAAATGCAGGGAGATCCCTGGGCGCCGCTCTACATGTCAGCATAGTTAGTACACGTTTTTTAGCCTGATGAAAGGTCCTCTTTAAGGAACAATCTCCACATATTCCAAATTACTGGACCAAAAAATATAATGTGATCCCACTTTGGGACACCAGGGAATATAATTCAATACACAGTTCTACCCACAGGACACCAGGGACATTATTTCCTACTGCAGCCACTCCCTGCTGGGGAATATAATCAAGATCTATCCCCGCAGAGACCATGGACCCTGGCACACCAGGGTTCTTATAGGGAGAGCGCATATACCCTAATCTACTCAGCACCTGAGCAATGGGTTTCCTAGTCTGCTATTATCCTGAGCAGGTGTGCTGTTGTTGTTGTCTGCCCGTGTACTGACTCTCGGCCTGATTCCTGGATTTTGACCCTCTGCTGTCTGCCCTGACCTTGGACTGTGTACGCACAGCAGGTGCTCTGCCTGCCCTGACTATTATTTTGAGGGACCCTGCGGTGTTTAGCGCCAGTTTTCCTAACGCCTGTGGGTCAGCTGTCAACCACACAGAGACTACTCCAGGAGGCATCAAAGATCAATCCCTGTGTAGGGGTGATACGACGAATACCAGAGGACTGCCAAGATACTGCCCTTAGGAGTAGCACAAAATCAAATCGGTTGGTGGACATAGTGGCTCCACACCCCCTGCCGTAACACAGAGAACATGCCATACCTACTGGATCAGAAAATACAACCTACTCCAATCCTGGGACACCAGGGAATATAATTTACTATAACTCTACCCACTGGACACCAGGGACCTAGTCCCCTACTGGGGATTATAATCAAAGAAGATTCTCCACAGAGACCATGGATTATAAAATGTCCGTACTTACTGGACCTAAAACTCTTACCCTACTCTGGGACACCAGGGAATATAATTCACTTTATTTCTACCCATTGGATACCAGGGACCTAGTACTTTTCTTCCCCAACCTCATGCTGGGAAATAATATCAAGGAATGATTTTCATATAGACCATGGATTATACATTTTCTCAATCTATTAGACCAGGAAATATAACCTAAAACCACCCTGGGACACCAGGGAATATAATTTACTGGACACTGGACGCCAACGACCTAATCTCCTTCTGCATCGATTGGACTGGAGGAAATAGGAAACCATTAGAATGATCCAACCTATCCTCCAACCCTTGGATACCAGGGATAATGTCACTTACTCTGTGTTAACCACCAGGATTAATGTTCTCCACTTCTAAACCCTAAATGACCCTCCAACAAATACCGCCTTGGGATCGAGCCACCGAATAATACTACAAATTACTCCCAACAAAGGAGCAGTGGGAATAGTCTGGAGTATAGCCAGCTGACCTCATGCACAACGCTCAAAATTTTCACTAGATAAACAATGCGTTTTGGGACCCGTTCCTATCCACTGTTTACAAGAAAGGACCGGCTCATCCCTCAAACCTGTTGTCGATGTTTCAGTCCCAAAATGAGTTGTCGATTTCAAGAAGTGAAGAGGACGGTTCCCAAACAGCAATAGTAATCTACTAAAGAGCGAGCATCGCCCAAGACTGAGTAGTCAGACTAAGGCCCCTTTCACACGGGCGAGTTTTCCGCGCGGGTGCAATGCGTGACGTGAACACATCTCATCCGCACTGAATCCTGACCCATTCATTTCTATGGGTCTGTGTACATGAGCGTTTTTTTTCACGCATCACTTGTGCGTTGCGTGAAAATCGCAGCATGTTCTATATTCTGCGTTTTTCACGCCCTAGTGAGCAAGTGCGGGTGCGATGCGTTTTTCACTGATGGTTGCTAGGAGATGTTGTTTGTAAAGCTTCAGTTTTTTATCACGCGCGTGAAAAACACATCAAAATGCATTGCACCCGCGGAAAAAACTGAACCACTGAACGCAATCGCAGGCAAAACTGAATGGCTTTGGCCTCATACACACGGCCGTTGTTGTGGTCCGCGGCTCGGACCCATTCACTTCAATGGGGCCGCAGAAGATGCGGACAGCACTCCGTGTGCTGTCCGCATCCGTTGCTCCGTTCCGTGCCCCCCCCCAGAAAAATAGAGCATGTCCTATTCTTGTCCGTTTTGCAGACAAGAATAGGCATTTCTATAATGGGCTGCGTTCCGTTCCGCAAATTGCCAGCGCTACAGCCTGGGAGAAGGAGACGCCCAAGAGAACAAGGGCAGACGTACCGGGAGAACGAAGCGGCGCCCAGGGATACTTGTAAGTGCAGGTCCCCTTTCACACTGGGTTCAGACCTGAGCGTTTAGAAGCCTAGCGTTTTATGCGCGTTCAAGATGGGCGTTAACGGGCGTTTTTTTCAAGCGTTTCGGTAAATAGTGTAGGCGCGTTTGACGCGCGTTTATGTGATTGACTGCATAGTTGGTGTAACGGATCGCCTGGCACCCGACTGGGTACCTCCGTTGAAAGATGCTCCTAGCGCTTCTTGAGGATTCCAAGCGCTCTAGACGACACCACAACCACCGAACCTGAGAAGCATACGAATCCTCTCAAGCCTCTGAATGCTGTAGACAGTTGAATAGGAACCATACGAATAGGTTTGCACTCCTAGCAGTCAGACTGGAACAGCATCCAATAAATCCTCCCCCAATAATGAGACGACACTTCACTTTGAGGGTTAAACAGGCACTCTTTTCCTGGGGCATACAGCCTCTTTTATTTACACTCCACAAACATAGTACGGCCCACAGGGGTTTGAAATACAACCAATCAATCCGTACAATAAACACAGACACTCCCACACAAAATACAGCGACCAATCAACATACAGCCAGATATATCACAATCCCACATGGCTGGTCCATTGTGGATGCTGATTAGGTCACAGCAATGTCCATTGTGAATATTGATTAGGTCCCAGGCAATGTCCATTGTGAATGCCAACTGTCATTGGGGCCATAGTCGCAGGGTAAGAGGCTAGCAAGCATGCCTCTCCAATGACCAGGGATACATGGCAGTTTGTCACAGTTGGCCAATGACCAAACAGCCCTCCCTATATAGTTTGGCCAATCTGAGTGCTTTAGAGGTGTGAATTTCCAAGGTGGAAGATCCAGCATGTTGCAAACTTAGAAAAACGCGCGTCCATAGGCGCGTTTTACGCTACACAAACGCCCGAACAACACGCCTATCGCGTTTCCCATTGAAGTCTATTGGCTCCAAACGCTTGAAAAACGCCCGAATTAACGCAAACATACTTGCTTATGCGTCGGACGTTTTTAGGCGCCGTACTGTACTGTTGTGCGTTTTTATGCGCGTTTGAACGCGGCGTTTTACGCGAAAGTGTGAACTGAGTGTAAGGGCCGAGTTATCCTGTAGAAGAGCCTCTCTGTCTACGGGAAGGCTCTCAGTGCACACAGCTGGTCACCCAGACATACTCACCTGCAGTTTGTCCCTTTTCCCCTCTCTGTTTCTCTTTTTTTTATTGGGCGAGCACCTGCTAAGGCCTCTTTCACACCTGCGTTGTGAAGATCCGGCGTGCACTTCCGTCGCGGGAATGCATGCCGGATCCGGCACAACGCAAGTGAACTGAAAGCATTTGAAGACTGATCAGTCTTCAAAATGCTTTCAGTGTTACTATGGCAGCCAGGCTAGCGTCCTGGTTGCCATAGTAGCAGTGGGGAGCGGCATACTTACATTCTGTGCGGCTCCCGGGGCGCTCCTGAATGACGTGAGAGCGCCCCGCGCGCATGGATCACGTGATCCATGCGCGCAGGGTGCTCTGACGTCATCCTGGAGCGTCCCGGAGCCGCACGGAATGTAAGTATACTGCTCCCCCGTTCCCCCTACTCTTTACTATGACAACCAGGACTTTAGCGTCCTGGCTGCCATAGTAACCATTGACAAAAAGCTAAACATCGGATCCGGCGATGCGCGGAAATCGACGTTTAGCTAAAGGCCGGATCCGGACTAATGCCCTTTAATGGGCATTAATTCCGGATCCGGCGTTACGGCATGTCTTCTGGATTTTTGGACGGAGACAAATCCGCAGCATGCTGCGCTTTTGTCAACGTCCAAAAAACGTTGACATACTGAACGGAAGACATCCTGATGCATCCTGAACGGATTTCTCTCCAATCAGGATGCATGGGGATAATAATGATCAGTATCTTTCCATCTTAGAGCCCCGAGGACGGAACTCTAGGACAGAAAGCTAAAACGCTGATGTGAAAGAGGCCTAAGATGGAGTCACAAGAAAGCAGAGCTACTCAGCCCATGTGGGCTCAGAGGGTTTGATGGATCGAGCCGAGCGAAAGAGGAGCGGATCCAAGCACTCGTGGAAGATGAGGCCCAGCAACAGCGGTAACCACACCACCATCAGCAGAGTCCTGCTCGGGAACTGAATGGACTTGGAAGCACCGGTAGCACCAGTCCCCAGAACGGTATGGAGTCTCCTCTGCTGCTCCAACAGATGGGCGGTGGTGACCCCAACCTGCGGGGAGATATACTGGGGGTGATGTCATCATACAGTGATATGGGAGGTGTATTATACTGGGGTGTGATGTCATCATACAGTGATATGGGGGTGTATTATACTGGGGTGTGATGTCATCATACAGTGATATGGGAGGTGTATTATACTGGGGTGGTGATGTCATCATACAGTGATATGGGGGTGTATTATACTGGGGTGGTGATCTCATCATACAGTGATATGGGGGGTGTATTATACTGGGGTGGTGATGTCATCATACAGTGATATGGGGGGTGTATTATACTGGGGTGGTGATGTCATCATACAGTGATATGGGGGGTGTATTATACTGGGGGTGATGTCATCATACAGTGATATGGGGGGTGTATTATACTGGGGTGTGATGTCATCATACAGTGATATGGGGGGTGTATTATACTGGGGGTGTGATGTCATCATACAGTGATATGGGGGTGTATTATACTGGGGGTGTGATGTCATCATACAGTGATATGGGGGGTGTATTATACTGGGGGGTGATGTCATCATACAGTGATATGGGGGCTGTATTATACTGGGGGTGTGATGTCATCATACAGTGATATGGGGGCTGTATTATACATACTGGGGGTGTGATGTCATCATACAGTGATATGGGGGGTGTATTATAATGGGGGGGGGGGTGATGTCATCATACAGTTATATGGGAGGTGTATTATACTGGGGGTGTGATGTCATCATACAGTGATATGGAGGCTGTATTATACTGGGGTGTGATGTCATCATACATTGATATGGGGGCTGTATTATACTGGGGGGGGGCTGTGATGACATCATACAGTGATATGGGGGGTGTATTATACTGGGGAGCTGATGTCATCATACAGTGATATGGGGGCTGTATTATACTGGGGGGGGGGCTGTGATGTCATCATACAGTGATATGGGGGGTGTATTATACTGGGGGGGGGGAGGGCTGTGATGTCATCATACAGTGATATGGGAGGTGTATTATACTGGGGGTGTGATGACATCATACAGTGATATGGGGGATGTATTATACTGGGGGGCTGTGATGTCATCATACAGTGATATGGGAGGTGTATTATACTGGGGGGTGTGATGTCATCATACAGTGATATAGGGGGTGTATTATACTGGGGGGTGTGATGTCATCATACAGTGATATGGGGGTGTATTATACTGGGGGGGGCTGTGATGTCATCATACAGTGATATGGGGGGTGTATTATACTGGGGGGGGGGGGGGGAGGGCTGTGATGTCATCATACAGTGATGCAGGGAGATGTACAGGACAGGCTTAGATACAGAGGCTCAGCAGACTATGACAGATGATAGAATCACCCCGAGCGAATACTTGTTTATTAAAAAATATGTCTATAAAAATACACAGAGCGGCGCGTCCCCTTCATCAGGCTCCGGATTAGTTTTTTAATAAACAAGTATTCGCTTGGGGTCCTCTGGAGCAGCGCTCTTTACTCTAGATGCTCAGATACATCGGATAAGCAGGCAGTAGGGCTGCACGATATGGGAATTTTGTGCGATTGCGATTAGGGCCCTAAAAATTGCGATAACGATATGCGATGCGATATTTTAAGGGAATTGTGCTAGAGGTCTGTCTGCTTGGATTTTCAAGGTAAAAGCACACACAGATGACTGATAATGTGAAATGTAGTTATGCTGAACTCAAGAACTGAAATGCGCAGTGTTTTTCAAAATGAAATACATATTTGCATTACTGCAAAAGTACAAAATACTAAACTTGCCATTTTCTTAATATCCCTGCACAGAACAGATAAATAAAATAGATATAAGAACGTGTGTTCATTAAAATAATGACTTTCCTCCAGAACCCCCCCCCCCCCTCCCTGCACTGTAACTGATGTATCGCTGGCCGCGCTGTGCAGCATAGCCGCCGGAGATACAGTGTCAGTGTCACGTAGAAAGTCAACCATCGCTTTATAAGACGCACTACCACCCCCCCCCCCAAACTTTTGGGAGGAAAAAAGTGTGTCTTATAAAGCGAAAAATACGGTAATATAATTGCAGCATTTTTGGGTCAGCAAATTGCGATATGGCGATTAATTGCGATAACGATTGCTTTTGCGATATATTGTGCAGGCCTAGCAGGCAGTATCATGCAAAATTAGATACACAGCTCAGCAGACAGTATCACACAGGATAGGATTAGATACACAGCTCAGCAGACAGTATCACACAGGATAGGATTAGATACACAGCTCAGCAGACAGTATCACACAGGATAGGATTAGATACACAGCTCAGCAGACAGTATCACACAGGATAGGATTAGATACACAGCTCAGCAGACAGTATCACACAGGATAGGATTAGATACACAGCTCAGCAGACAGTATCACACAGGATAGGATTAGATACACAGCTCAGCAGACAGTATCACACAGGATAGGATTAGATACACAGCTCAGCAGACAGTATCACACATGATAGGATTAGATACACAGCTCAGCAGACAGTATCACACATGATAGGATTAGATACACAGCTCAGCAGACAGTATCACACATGATAGGATTAGATACACAGCTCAGCAGACAGTATCACACAGAATAGGATTAGATACACAGCTCAGCAGACAGTATCACACATTACAGGATTAGATACACAGCTCAGCAGACAGTATCACACAGAATAGGATTAGATACACGGCTAAGCATTAACAAAGTATCACACAGGATGAGATTAGATACATGTCTCAGCAGATGGTACAGTACGATTGGATTAGATACAATGTTCAGCAGGTAGTATTTACAACCAGTATCGCACATTATGAGATCAGATACACTGCAGACAGTATCACACATGATGAGATCAGATACACTGCAGACAGTATCACACATGATGAGATCAGATACACTGCAGACAGTATCGCACATTCCCGCCGCTACTATTTTGCAGCTTGTCCGTAGATGACGTCATGACGTGCACGTTCTCATTAAACAGTACGCGCGCGGGCACGGTGACGTCACTGACAGGAGCGCGCTTGCTGTAGTTTGAAAGTGTCGCGGGAGAAAGTGCGGAGTATAAGGAAAGGAGCGGATTGCGGGAACCGGTACCAGCGGACAGCATGGAGACGTCAGAGAGCAGCTTTAAGACCCCCTGTAAGGTGGAGAGGAAGAAGAGCTCCGGTGAGAGCCGCACCGCGGTTATAACGTCTGCACTAGTGTATACAGGATGGAGATACCGCGTGTAACGTCACTACAGTAAAAACGTCTGTGACATCGATATGTAATCGGGGGGCGACGACGACATCATACAGTGATATGGGGGGTGTATTATACTGGGGTGTGTGATGTCATCATACAGTGATATGGGAGGTGTAATATACTGGGGAGTGAAGTAGTCATCATACTGTGATATGGGAGGTGTATTATACTGGGGTGTGATGTCATCATACAGTGATATGGGGGGTGTATTATACTGGGGGGTGTGATGTCATCATACTGTGATATGGGAGGTGTATTATACTGGGGTGTGATGTCATCATACAGTGATATGGGGGCTGTATTATACTGGGGGGTGTGATGTCATCATACTGTGATATGGGAGGTGTATTATACTGGGGTGTGATGTCATCATACAGTGATATGGGGGGTGTATTATACTGGGGTGTGATGTCATCATACAGTAATATGGGGGCTGTATTATACTGGTGGTGTGATATCATCATACAGTGATGTGGGGGCTGTATTATACTGGGGGTGTGATATCATCATACTGTGATATGGGAGGTGTATTATACTGGGGTGTGTGATGTCATCATACAGTGATATGGAAGATCTATTATACTGGGGTGTGTGATGTCATCATACTGTGATATGGGAGGTGTATTATACTGGGGTGTGTGATGTCATCATACAGTGATATGGAAGATCTATTATACTGGGGTGTGATGTCATCATACAGTGATATGAAAGATCTATTATACTGGGGGTGAAGTCCTCATACTGTGATATGGGAGGTGTATTATACTGGGGGTGAAGTCATCATACAGTGATATGGGAGGTGTATTATACTGGGGGTGAAGTCATCATACAGTGATATGGGGGGTGTATTATACTGGGGTGTGATGTCATCATACAGTGATATGGGAGGTGTATTATACTGGGGGGGTGATGTCATCATACAGTGATATGGAAGGTGTCTTATACTGGGGGTGTGATGTCATCATACAGTGATATGGGAGGTGTATTATACTGGGGGTGTGATGTCATCATACAGTGATATGGGAGGTGTATTATACTGGGGGTGTGATGTCATCATACAGTGATATGGGAGGTGTATTATACTGGGGGTGATGTCATCATACAGTGATATGGGAGGTGTATTATACTGGGGTGTGATGTCATCATACAGTGATATGGGAGGTGTATTATACTGGGGGTGTGATGTCATCATACAGTGATATGGGAGGTGTATTATACTGGGGGTGTGATGTCATCATACAGTGATATGGGGGTGTATTATACTGGGGTGTGATGTCATCATACAGTGATATGGGGGCTGTATTATACTGGGGGTGAAGTCATCATACAGTGATATGGGAGGTGTATTATACTGGGGTGTGATGTCATCATACAGTGATATGGGAGGTGTATTATACTGGGGGTGAAGTCATCATACTGTGATATGGGGGCTGTATTATACTGGGGGTGAAGTCATCATACAGTGATATGGGGGGTGTATTATACTGGGGGGGGGGTGAAGTCATCATACAGTGATATGGAAGGTGTCTTATACTGGGGGTGTGATGTCATCATACAGTGATATGGGGGGTGTATTATACTGGGGTGTGTGATGTCATCATACAGTGATATGGGAGGTGTATTATACTGGGGTGTGAAGTCATACAGTGATATGGGAGGTGTATTATACTGGGGGGTGAAGTCATCATACTGTGATATGGGGGCTGTATTATACTGGGGGGTGAAGTCATACAGTGATATGGGAGGTGTATTATACTGGGGGGGGTGAAGTCATCATACAGTGATATGGGGGCTGTATTATACTGGGGGTGTGATGTCATCATACAGTGATATGGGGGGTGTATTATACTGGGGGGGGAGAAGTCATCATACTGTGATGTGGGGGCTGTATTATACTGGGGGGTGTGATGTCATCATACTGTGATATGGGAGGTGTATTATACTGGGGTGTGTGATGTCATCACACAGTGATATGGAAGATCTATTATATTGGGGTGTGATGTCATCATACAGTGTTATGGGGGCTGTATTATACTTGGAGTGGTTTTCGTGGAGCCGCACGGACATACGGATGTGGACAGCTCGCGGTATGTTGTCAGCATCTTTTTCGGTCCTATTGATGTGAAGGGTCCGCATCCAATCCGCAGAAACCGTTGGATCTGATGCGGGCTGAGAATACCGCCGTGCACGAGGCCTAACGGCTATAAACTGCTGCACCGTGTGTGCGGCTTCAGGGGAGGAGCGCGCTATAGAGCCAGGAGCGGGCGGCACTATTATAACCGCACTATTCCTCTGTCCCAGGACCCTGCACCCCCTCCCCCTCCTTCGCTATCCCAGCCTCACCATTCATGAAGAAGTTTGGTTACGGCACCGGAGTCAGCGTCTACCTCATGAAAAGGTAAGTCCTCCCTGGAGACACCTATCTGCTGTCACAGTTCACTCCTGTAAGACCACACAGCCTGCGATGTATTATCTTCCAGAGCGAAATTCACTATTCTCCAACTGTTCCCCGATTGTTCTGTCACTGCAATCATCTGATGTACAGCCTTACCAGCTTGTGGTCAGTCTGAACACAGTGACTCCACCAGCAGAATAGTGAGTGCTGCTCTGGAGTATAATACAGGATGTAACTCGGGATCAGTACAGGAGAGTAATGTATGTACACAGTGGCTCAACCAGCAGAATAGTGAGTGCAGCTCTGGAGTATAATACAGGATGTAACTCAGGATCAGTACAGGATAAGTAATGTAATGTATGTACACAGTGACTCCACCAGCAGAATAGTGAGTGCAGCTCTGGAGTATAATACAGGATGTAACTCAGGATCAGTACAGGATAAGTAATGTATGTACATAGTGACTGTACCAGCAGAATAGTGAGTGCAGCTCTGGAGTATAATACAGGATGTAACTCAGGATCAGTACAGGATAAGTAATGTAATGTATGTACACAGTGACTGCACCAGCAGAATAGTGAGTGCAGCTCTGAAGTATAATACAGGATGTAACTCAGGATCAGTATAGGATAAGTAATGTAATGAATGTACACAGTGACTGCACCAGCAGGATAGTGAGTGCAGCTCTGGAGTATAATACAGGATGTAACTCAGGATCAGTACAGGATAAGTAATGTAATGTATGTACACAGTGACTGCACCAGCAGGATAGTGAGTGCAGCTCTGGAGTATAATACAGGATGTAACTCAGGATCAGTACAGGATAAGTAATGTAATGTATGTACACAGTGACTGCACCAGCAGGATAGTGAGTGCAGCTCTGGAGTATAATACAGGATGTAACTCAGGATCAGTACAGGATAAGTAATGTATGTACACAGTGACTGCTCCAGCAGAATAGTGAGTGCAGCTCTGGAGTAAAACACAAAATGTAACTCAGGATCAGTACAGGATAAGTAATGTAATGTATGTACATAGTGACTGTACCAGCAGAATAGTGAGTGCAGCTCTGGAGTATAATACAGGATGTAACTCAGGATCAGTACAGGATAAGTAATGTAATGTATGTACACAGTGACTGCACCAGCAGAATAGTGAGTGCAGCTCTGGAGTATAATACAGGATGTAACTCAGGATCAGTACAGGATAAGTAATGTAAGTACACAGTGACTGCACCAGCAGGATAGTGAGTGCAGCTCTGGAGTATAATACAGGATGTAACTCAGGATCAGTACAGGATAAGTAATGTATGTACAGTGACTGCACCAGCAGAATAGTGAGTGCAGCTCTGGAGTATAATACAGGATGTAACTCAGGATCAGTACAGGATAAGTAATGTATGTACACAGTGACTCCACCAGCAGAATAGTGAGTGCAGCTCTGGAGTATAATACAGGATGTAACTCAGGATCAGTACAGGATAAGTAATGTATGTACACAGTGACTGCACCAGCAGAATAGTGAGTGCAGCTCTGGAGTATAATACAGGATGTAACTCAGGGTCAGTACAGGATAAGTAATGAGTATGTACACAGTGACTGCACCAGCAGAATAGTGAGTGCAGCTCTGGAGTATAATACAGGATGTAACTCAGGGTCAGTACAGGATAAGTAATGAATGATGTACACAGTGACTGCACCAGCAGAATAGTGAGTGCAGCTCTGGAGTATAACACAAGATGTAACTCAGGATCAGTACAGGATAAGTAATGTATGTACACAGTGACTGCTACCAGCAGAATAGTGAGTGCAGCTCTGGAGTATAAACACAGGATGTAACTCAGGATCAGTACAGGATGAATGTAATGTATGTACATAGTGACTGTACCAGCAGAATAGTGAGTGCAGCTCTGGAGTATAATACAGGATGTAACTCAGGATCAGTACAGGATAAGTAATGTAATGTATGTACACAGTGACTGCACCAGCAGAATAGTGAGTGCAGCTCTGGAGTATAATACAGGATGTAACTCAGGATCAGTACAGGATAAGTAATGTAAGTACACAGTGACTGCACCAGCAGGATAGTGAGTGCAGCTCTGGAGTATAATACAGGATGTAACTCAGGATCAGTACAGGATAAGTAATGTATGTACACAGTGACTGCACCAGCAGAATAGTGAGTGCAGCTCTGGAGTATAATACAGGATGTAACTCAGGATCAGTACAGGATAAGTAATGTATGTACACAGTGACTGCACCAGCAGAATAGTGAGTGCAGCTCTGGAGTATAATACAGGATGTAACTCAGGATCAGTACAGGATAAGTAATGTATGTACACAGTGACTGCACCAGCAGAATAGTGAGTGCAGCTCTGGAGTATAATACAGGATGTAACTCAGAGTCAGTACAGGATAAGTAATGTATGTACACAGTGACTGCACCAGCAGAATAGTGAGTGCAGCTCTGGAGTATAATACAGGATGTAACTCAGGATCCGTACAGGATAAGTAATGTAATGTATGTACACAGTGACTCCACCAGCAGAATAGTGAGTGCTGCTCTGGAGTATAATACAGGATGTAACTCGGGATCAGTACAGGATAAGTAATGTAATGTATGTACACAGTGACTCCACCAGCAGAATAGTGAGTGCTGCTCTGGAGTATAATACAGGATGTAACTCAGGATCAGTACAGGATAAGTATTATAATGTATGTACACAGTGGCTCAACCAGCAGAATAGTGAGTGCAGCTCTGGAGTATAATACAGGATGTAACTCAGGATCAGTACAGGAGAGTAATGTATGTACACAGTGACTGCACCAGCAGAATAGTGAGTGCAGCTCTGGAGTATAATACAGGATGTAACTCAGGATCAGTACAGGATAAGTAATGTAATGTATGTACACAGTGACTCCACCAGCAGAATAGTGAGTGCAGCTCTGGAGTAAAATACAGGATGTAACTCGGGATCAGTACAGGATATATAATGTATGTACACAGTGACTCCACCAGCAGAATAGTGAGTGCAGCTCTGGAGTATAATACAGGATGTAACTCAGGATCAGTACAGGATAAGTAATGTAATGTATGTACACAGTGGCTCAACCAGCAGAATAGTGAGTGCAGCTCTGGAGTATAATACAGGATGTAACTCAGGATCAGTACAGGATAAGTAATATAATGTATGTACACAGTGACTGCACCAGCAGAATAGTGAGTGCAGCTCTGGAGTATAATACAGGATGTAACTCAGGATCAGTACAGGATAAGTAATGTATGTATACAGTGACTCCGCCAGCAGAATAGTGAGTGCAGCTCTGGAGTATATTTCAGGATGTAACTCAGGATCAGTACAGGATAAGTAATGTATGTACACAGTGACTGCACCAGCAGAATAGTGAGTGCAGCTCTGGAGTATAATACAGGATGTAACTCAGGATCAGTACAGGATAAGTAATGTATGTACACAGTGACTCCACCAGCAGAATAGTGAGTGCAGCTCTGGAGTATAATACAGGATGTATCAGCTTCCTGGTGTTTCATTCCTTAGGTCACCTAAAGGTTTATCGCACTCTCCTTGGGCTGTGAAGAAGGTGAATAAACAATGTGATAAGTCCAGCAAGAACCTGTATGAGCAGAGACTGAATGATGAGGCCAAAATCCTCAAAAACCTGCAGCACCCCAACATCATCGGTGAGTGGAGTTTGTGGAGCACTTCTGGTGAGGTGGTCTGACACTGCGGGTCCTGGGCGGCCTATGACATCATCAGATCGCTTCTTACCGCTATCTGCACTTTGGAGACCGGTGGGGGCCACATCAGTGCTACACATAGACGTTTAAGGGGGTCTAGTGGCAGTTAAAGGGGTTATCCAAACCTGGAAATGTTCCCCCATATGCCCGGGACCCTCACACCGCTCCTGGTCACCGCATGGCCGCTGCTTCTCCTCGTGTGCAGATGAAAACACCCGGTGTCGGGTTGGGAGTCAGATAGTGGCAGGCGGGGACAGGAACCTATCGTCACCCATGATGCTAGGAGAGGCTTGTTCCTGTCGCCGCCTGCCTTCCCCCCCGACATCGGATGTTTTCATCCGCGCACGGGAGAAGAAGCGGCAGCCGTGCGGGGACCAGGAGCAGCGAGCTAGGCAGTGTGAGGGTCCCGGGTGCAGTCCGCAGGTGCAGTGCGCCTCTTTAGTAGGGTGGCCTCCTCGGTTATCCCTGTTGTATGTTCTGTATTTGGCACCTGGAGTGTAATGAGGGTTGTAGCCTTACCCACAGCTTGCTGACTGTTTCCGGTAATGGTCTGCAGAACTGTGACCGCCGCTCTGGAGTGTAATACAAGTTGAAACTGAGCATGGCATAACTGCAAAATAAACGTGTTCATCTCAGGTTACCGGGGGCTGACCAAGGCCAATGATGGCAGCCTGTGCCTGGCCATGGAGTACGGCGGAGAGAAGTCGCTGAACGACCTCATAGAGGAGAGGAATGAGAAGTGCCTGGGCCCGTTTCCTGCGGACACCATTCTTAAAGTGGCCCTGAACATGGCTCGGGGCCTGAAGGTATGAAATCACACGTTTACCTTGTTGCATCTGGGTGGGTCATTGCTTAAAGGGAAGCTCCACTCTTACTGGTTTGCAGGTCATGTGACGAGAAGTTTGGAAGTGGGGGCCACAGGCAACACTTCTATGATTTCCTGGTAGAAGGCCCCATTACTTCGAGATCTGGGGCACATATGTGCCTAACCCCTTAAAGGGGTTGTTTCTTTTTAATTGTACGCCAACCAGTGGGACCTGAAGAGATGTATACTTACCCGTCCCCTTTGCATCGTTTCACCTCCTTGCTTGTCTTTACTGGACTTCTGGTCCCTGCCTATAAACTTCCTGTACAGACGGGGTCAGGCAGTGATTGACAGTGCCCCTAGTACAGACGGGGACCAAAGGCGGCCAGGGACCCATGGAGCCTGAACCGAGAGGGGGAAACAGGTAGGTATGCTTCGCTTCCCCGGTCTGGGGGTGTGAAGGTCTAATATGACACGTCAATCCTGGACAACCCCTTTAAGGTCGTCAAGAAGTTAATAAAGCCAGAGCTCAGTGGCGATTCTTCTACTGACGTTATGTCCTGACCATACTGCAGTCCCATCCAGAGCTGTATTCAGGGTTCTTCCGGGGACTGGTCCTCTGGTATTCCGATTAAAGGGGTTGGCCAGTCTCACACATTGGTGGCATATCGCTAGGAAAAGCCAGCAACATCAGATGGGTGTGGGTCCCAGAGGTAGGACCCCCACCTATCTGACATTAGCATATCCTAGCCATACACCGCCAGGGTGTGAGGTGGGCCAACCCCTTTAAGTTGCATGAAGTCCTGATCTCCGTCTGGTACGTACACGGCTATGACTGGGAGAAGCGTTGGAAACCCGTTCACATTTGGCCGTGTCTGGCATTTATTTCTGTGCCAAGTGACTACACAAGCAACATCAACTCTGAAACCAGGGGTTCATCGGTATTTGTGGAGGTCGCCGGGGTCAGACCCCCGCCTGTTACGGTAGAGGTCGGCATGGGGCCGGCTGTGATGTTCTCGCCTCTTTCATATGGTCTTACTTTTCCTCCAGTACCTGCACAATGATAAAAAAATCCTCCACGGAGACATCAAGTCCTCCAACGTCGTCATCAGAGGAGACTTTGAGTCCATCAAAATCTGTGATGTCGGGGTGTCGCTGCCGCTGGACGAGAACATGATCAGTGAGTACCATGAGAGCCCACGTGAGGACTCGTATCCAGGGTCTAGGGGTTCATCCGTTGAGCCGAGATTCCAGCCCTTGGTTAATTCCTCCTCCTTACTTCCAGTGACCGATCAGAAGGCGTATTACATCGGCACCGAGTCCTGGAAACCCAAGGAAGCTCTGGAGGAGGACGGAGTCATCACAGACAAGTCCGACATCTACGCCTTTGGCCTGACTCTGTGGGAGATGATGACCCTGTCCATCCCTCATCTCAACCTGCCACCCGAAGACGACGATGAAGGTGCGAATCTTCAGGACCCGGTGCACTATGGCGGTGAGATCTCCTTCACTAATCTCATTGCTTCTTCTGTTTGTCCACAGAGGACTCCTTCGACGAAGACGACTTTGACGAGGACGCCTACTATGAAGCCCTGGGGACGCGCCCCCCGCTGAACGCGGACGAGCTGAACGATTCCTACCAGCGGGTCATCGAACTGTTCTACGTGTGCTCGAGTGAGGACCCCAAGGAGAGACCCTCTGCCGCCCAGATCGTGGAGGCCTTAGAGGCGGAGAACATCCAATGAGTATTTTTAGGGCAGAGCTAGGCTCGGGGTGTCACCAGTTTTAGAGTTTTTAAAGTGGCAACTTCCTTAGAAAGTTACCAAGAGACGGTTTAGATAAGTTACATAGATGGCGGAGAAAGTATGGTAAAGAGGTGGATACAGCGCCCCTAGAGGTGAGGGAGAAAACTGCACCTGACATACAGCGACTTGTGGGGCAGAAAAGTCTTTGTATTTGTTAAGTTATCGTTTTGTTTGTGTTTTATTAATGTTTTTATGTGTTATGTATTCATATAATAAACTGTATTAGATTATAACAAAACCAAGTCATTCACCAACCGGCAATCATTATACAATTATAGTAGTTATATTCTTGTACATAGGAGCAGTATTATAGTAGTTATATTCTTGTACATAGGAGCAGTATTATAGTAGTTATATTCTTGTACATAAGAGCAGTATTATAGTAGTTATATTCTTGTACATAGGAGCAGTATTATAGTAGTTATATTCTTGTACATTAGAGCAGTATTATAGTAGTTATATTCTTGTACATAGGAGCAGTAGTATAGTAGTTATATTCTTGTACATAGGAGCAGTATTATAGTGGTTATATTCTTGTACATAGGAGCAGTATTATAGTGGTTATATTCTTGTACATAGTAGCAGTATTATAGTAGTTATATTCTTGTACATAGGAGCAGTATTATAGTAGTTATATTCTTGTACATATGAGGCAGTATTATAGTAGTTATATTCTTGTACATAGGAGGCAGTATTATAGTAGTTATATTCTTGTACATAGGAGGCAGTATTATAGTAGTTATATTCTTGTACATAGGAGCAGTATTATAGTAGTTATATTCTTGTACATAGGAGGCAGTATTATAGTAGTTATATTCTTGTACATAGGAGCAGTATTATAGTAGTTATATTCTTTGTACAGAGGAGCAGTATTACCTAGTGAACATATTCTAGGCGCATTTCAGGCGCAGTATCATAGCAGCTGAATATGCTCATACATATAAGAGCCATGCATCACTAGTGGTCATATTCTTGCACATAGGAGCAGTTTTACAGTACGTTGATATTCTTGTACATAGCAGCCAGTATCATAACGTAGTACATGAGCTTCTGTACATAGGAGCAGTATTATAGTAGTCTATGGACAATGTTGCACATAGGAGAATCACTGAATCGTGCATAGTAGATAGCGTATTCTTGTATACTAAGAGCAGCATCATAGTGCGATTCATACGCCTATGTGTATATACGCAGCCTTATAGTAGTTATATTCTTGTACATAAGAGGCAGTATTATAGTAGTTATATTCTTGTACATAGGAGGCAGTATGATAGTAGTTATATTCTTGTATATAGGAGGCAGTATTATAGTAGTTATATTCTTGTACATAGGAGGCAGTATTATAGTAGTTATATTCTTGTACATAGGAGCGGTATTATAGTAGTTATATTCTTGTACATAGGGGCAGTATTATAGTAGTTATATTCTTGTACATAGGAGGCAGTATGATAGTAGTTATATTCCTGTACATAGGAGGCTGTATTATAGTAGTTATATTCTTGTACATAGGAGGCAGTATTATAGTAGTTATATTCTTGTACATAGGGGCAGTATTATAGTAGTTATATTCTTGTACATAGGAGGCAGTAGTTATATTCTTGTACATAGAAGGCAGTATTAGGCTAGGTTCACACGACGACAGACAAATAGGGCACAACTTCACTGCAACATTTGTCACGCGACAATTTTTATAATGGGAGTCTATGGTGTCGCATTGCGACATGCTGTGACTGCGACGCGACAGTCGCAGAAAAACCCATCACCCGTCTATGCAACACCATAGACTCCCATTATAAAAATTGTCGTGCGACAATAGTGCGACTTTTTGTCGTGCGACAAATGTTGTCGTGTGAAGCTAGCCTTATAGTAGTTGTCTTGTACATAGGAGGCCGTATTGAATTGGTAAATACTGTGAAACCAGGCTACATCTGTATTCAGTCATCTAAAGTATAGAAGAACCTGCTAATCCAGTAAGCGAATAGATTCACTGTCACACTCGTGGACCTAAAATGGATATCCGGACAGAAATACCTTGCTGTGCTCCAGGCTCAGTACGAGCAGTGATTTTGCAGTCATACACATAATATTGGTTGCAAAATTGCAACTGAACTGAAATTCAATAACCACATGCAGTGCTATGTAAGTGAATCAGACAGCTGTAACCACTGTGCCCATGCTTTTCCTATAACGGGCTGCTCCCGGCAGTGTGATGCTGTGCCGACACACCCATTCTGCTGTGGCCTCAGCGGTGATGTGTCAGCAACGGCATGTAGTATGAGTACTGGGAGGACGTTGTTTTTTTTTTTTTTGGGATACATTCCTGTTACTTCACTCTTACAGACAACCACTTTAAGTTGTGGCTAGGGTTGATCGAATCCAATCTTTAAAGTTCGTGTTCGTACCGAACCTTAGGGTTTTTGGTACCCAGACCCGAACCCAGACATTTCCGTAAAAGTTTGAGTTCGGTATTCTGCGATTTCTTGGCGCTATTTGAAAGGCTGCAGGGCGGCCAATCAACGAGCGTTTCACTGGTCTGCCCTTAGAAGCCATCACAGCCATGCCTACTATTGGCCAAGAGCAGCATGTGACCCAGTCTCTATATAGGCTGGAGTCAGGTAGCGCCGCACGTCACCCTGCTCTTCTCGGTGTAGGGATAGGATGCTGCTGTGAGGGAGAGATTAGGGAAGAATTTTGGTGAACTTGGTGGTCGTTCAATCTTCAAACTACAGCGATTATTGAGGATGTTCTGCTACATTTTTGTACCCAGCCCTGAGCCCAGTGACACTAAATAATAACTTTTAATCCATCTCCTAGTTCGGTGGGCGTCTGTGGCCATACTTTAATTCTGTTCTGGTAGCTCAGTGGAGGACAAATGGCCGTTCAAGTACCCCGCGGCCTGCAGTGCATACCTGGCAGTGAAAATTATTCAATTACATTAGTCTGTCACATATTTTTGAGACCTAAAGCGATTTTTTTTTTAATCTGTCTGCAACAGGCACTGCATATCTGACAGTCCAATAAAACCACTAAATACTGCAGTTACCTTGCTGATATAAAATAAACCAAAAACTTTTTTTTGCTAGATAGTAAATTTACGGGCTATGCTGCATTTCTGACAGTCCAATTAAACCGCTACATACTACAGTTACATTGCTGCTATAAAAAAGCACATTTTTTTGTGTGCTAGATAGCAAATTTGCGTGCTACGCTGCATTTCTGACAGTCCAATACAACTGTAACATACTGCATTTACATTGGTGCTATAAAAAAAAATACACTTTTTGTGCTAGAAAGGTGACGGACTTAAATTTGTAAAAATCTTCTGTATACACACCCCTGGTCTGCATCGGTGACAGGGACGTAAATTTTGTAAAATAATCTGTTACTTCGGTGGGTGACCGCAAAAAATGAGGAACGTGTCAAATAAGGGATGTGGCCCTGGACGTGGTGCTGCTTGTGTTGGTGGAGCTCCTGTTGCTGGGAGAGGACGTGGCCTTTCTGCGCTAGCTACACGCCCAAATAAGGCCCCTTTCACACTTGCGTTTTAGCTTTCCGTCCTAGAGATCCGTCCTCGGGTCTCTAGGACGGAAAGCTACTGATCAGGATTCTCCTAATGCATCCTGAATTAAGAGAAATCCGTTCAGGATGTCTTCAGTTCAGTACTGAGACGTTTTTTGGCCGCAGCATGCTGCGGATTTTGCTCCGGCCAAAAATCCTGAAAGCATGACGGAAGGAGCGGATCCGGAATTAATGCCCATATGAAAGGCATTAGTCCGAATCCGGCCTCTAGCTAAAAGTCGTTTCGCGCATCGGCGGATCCGACATTTAGCTTTTGTGAATGAGTTACTATAGCAACCAGGGCGCTAAAGTCCTGGCTTGCCATAGTAAACCTTAGTGGGGAGCGGGAGTGGCATACTTAGCTCGGCGCTGCTCATGAATGACGTCAGAGCGCCCCTGCTATGCCTAGATCACGTGATAGTATGCATTCGGGCGCTCTGGACGCTCATTCAGAGCGCTCAGGAACTGCGCCGACTGTAGAGTAGCGCCGCTCCTCACTAGTTTTACTATGGCAGCCAGGACTTTAGCGTCCTGGCTGTCATAGTAACACTGAAAGCATTTGGAAGACTGATCAGTCTTCAAATGCTTTCAGTTCACTTGCGTTGTGCCGCATCCGGGGTGCACTTCCGGCGACGGAAGTGCACGCCGGATTCACACAACGCAAGTGTGAAAGAGGCCTAAAACACCTTCCTCAGGTGCGCTAGACGACAGAGCCTTCAGTGTTATTTTGTAGGCGCGAGTGCCGCTCTACGAATGGTGAGGCCAGAACACTTACAGGCGCTAGTAGATTGGTGTGCACAGCGCAATGCCATCGGTAGCAAGGTCCACATAAGTACCGATACGTAGACCAGTAAGCACGGCTAGGGCTGCTATATCTCCCTGACAGCACATTTGGTAGATGCAGTGGCGGAACACCTCCTCATCCCAGTCAGTGTAACACTTTCACCACAGCCAGGGGGAAACGACAGCAGGCAGTTTTGAAACTCATCTGTTTGGGGGACAAGCCCGGCCTGGTGGTGTGCGATAATGGGCGAAATCTCGTCGCAGCTCTGGGACTAGCAGGTTTGACGCACATCCCTTGCCTGCCGCATGTGCTGAATTTGGTGGTGCAGAAATTCCTGAAAAACTACCCCGACATGTCAGAGCTGCTGCATAAAGTGCGGGCTGTCTGTGCGCGCTTCCGGCGTTCACATCCTGCCGCTGCTTGCCTGTCTGCGCTGCACCGTAAATTTGGCCTTCCCGATCACCGCCTCATATGCGACGTGCCCACCAGGTGGAACTCCACCTTGCACATGCTGGAGAGACTGTGCGAGCAGCAGCAGGCCATAGTGGAGTTTCAGCTGCAGCACGCACGTCAGTCGCACTGCGGAACAGCACCACTTCACCACCACTGATTGGGCCTCCATGCGAGACCTGTGTGCCCTGTTTCGAGTACTCCACCAACATGGCCAGTGGCGATGACACCGTTATCAGCGCTACAATACCACTTCTATGTCTCCTTGAGAAAACGCTTGGGCGATGATGAAAGAGGAGGTGGTGGAGGAGGAAGAGCGATAATTTCCACGGTTATCAGGCCAGTCATTCACAAGTGGCTTGGAGGGTGGGTTCCTGCACCAACATAGGCCAGGTGTACAACTGTCCAGCCAGGGCACAGTTCTGGAGGAGGGGAACAGTGTTCACAGCAGGGTGGCACTCAAAGCAGCTCATGGCCATCACTGGAGCATAGCTGTGGGAATATGGAGGACAGCTTTTCGTTGCAGCCTGGCACACATGAATGACTACATGCTGCAGTGCCTGCGCAACAATCGCCTGGTTTAACCAGTTCGGATTACTGGGTGGCCACCCTGCTGGATCCCAGTTAGGACAATGTGCCGTCCTTAATTCCCTCACTGGAGTGTGATCGAAAGATGTGCGAGTACAAGCGCACGCTGGTAGACGCGCTGCTGATGGCATACCCACCATACACCAGGGGAAAAGTGGAAGCACAAGGTAAAGGCAGAGGACGAAGAAGAGGTCACCAACACAGCCAGGGCACCGCCAGCACCTCAGACAGCAGGGTTAGCATAGCCGAAATGTGGAAAAGTTTTGGCACCACCTGATATGGAACGTCTTAGCAGGAGGCAGCATTTCGGCAACATGGTGGAACAGTACACGTACTGACTGATGGGTCTGCCCCATTCAACTTCTGGGTCTCCAAATTGGGCACGTGACCAGAGTTAGCATTTTATGCCTTGGAGGTGCTGGCCTGCCCGGCGGCCAGCGTTTTGTCTGAACGCGTATTCAGCACGGCAGAGGGCGTCATTACTGACAAACGCAGCCGCCTGTCCGCAGCCAACGTGGACAAGCTGACGTTCGTAAAAATGAACCAGGCATGGATCCCACAAGACCTGAGCCTCCCTTGTGCAGAATAGACATTTATACCTGCCTCGCCCATCCATTCTGGTACTCAAGTAAACTGTATTGTTTTTTTTTTTATTTGTCTTAATATTTTGGAGGCTACCAATATAAAAAAAAAAGTGTTGGCTACCTCCTCCATCACCTGCTTCCACCTACACCCCCTCCTCAACCTCCCACTTACACCCCCCTCAGGCACTGGCCTGATAACCGTAGAAATGATCCCTCTTCCTCCATCGCCCTAAGTGTTTTTTCAAGGAGACATAGAAGTGCTCTTAAGCACATTTTGCAGCCCTCTAACCCTTTCCGTGACATTTTTAGAGCCATTTTAGTGCCCAAAAGTTTGGGTCCCCATTGACTTCAATGGGGTTCAGGGTCAAGTTCAGTTCCCAAACGCAAACTTTTTTGCAAAGTTCAGCCGAGCCCGAACTTCCAGGTGTTCGCTCAACTCTAGTCGTGGCCCAACCGCTAGGCGGATGTTCGGAGAATTTACAGAACCATACATCGCTGTGGCTGGAAGGATTATGTTGTGCCCATGTTATAGCTGTGCAAACAAGGCCTGAGAAGCAGATTACGACGCTCATGTTGTGTCCTCTCCTGCAGATTTCTTTGCCGTCGGCCTCACTCCCTGTGGTAACTTAGGGCAGTTTGCTTTCTAAATTCTAAAACATCTATTCCTATAAGCTTGTAATGAGCTATCCCTTCCTATTCCTCCTGAAAATTCCAAATAAATGTGCAACTTGGCAATATCATCCTTCCCCGTCTAGAGAAAGGTGTCTAATCTCAGATATCACCAAATCAGTACGGATTGGGTTAGGGCTCCACTTCAACAGGGAATGGCAACGGACAGTTTTCTGTTCATTCCAGGAGGAATCATAGAGGGATGGTACAATAAAGCGTTCTATAAGAAAGATGATCCAGAATTATTTCACGGGATACACAAGAATATGCTAAAGAGAGGTTAGAGGCCCTCCTTAAAGGGATTGTCGGTATAGCGCTAGGATAGGCTATGAAACTCCAGATCAGGACAGCGGTGCATGAGCAGTGCGCTCTCCTTCTGGAGATAGTCAGAGAGGGACCCATCATAGCGCTATGCCACCAATCTGAGATGAGAAGACCCCTTTAAGTCTGGATTACTGGATGTCCTATTAAAAGTGCAATGGAGGAGGATGAATAAAAAAGCAAGAACCATGCAAGAAACAAAACCACTTTATTCCTTTGAATGTAAATTGTAAGATAAAATATAGTAAAACTTCTGAGTCAGGTGATGGCGCCCAGGGGCTGTGATTGGTCCATGTGACCCCCACCATCATTCCTCTGAGCCGCCCCTCCCTGTATCCATCATATATAAACTACAGTGTGAACAGATCCAACAATGAAATATTTACAGGACACAAAACAAACACAAACCTAGAGAACAAGGCTCTGCTGGTCAGCCGCCTCCAGACTACTGCGAGACTACAACTCCCAGCATGCTGCACTCCCTTCTCTCCGAGAGCCGAGCAACTGTGCATGCTGAGAGTTATAGCTTCACAAGAGCTGGAGTGTAAGAGGATGCCGATTAAACATTCTAGACTGCACATTTCATTTTCAAGATCTCTGCTTGCTGTCAGTGACCTGTCCAAACGGGCAGACCTCATTTCTTACAGTTAGGGGTTTACAACCATTAGACGCGGTCTTATTGATCGTCTTCAGCGGCAGCAAGAAGAGATCTTGAAACTAGAAGTTAGAAATCTAAAGAGCTCTTCATTCTATAGGGATCAAGTTTTTATTTTCTTTTTGCCTTTTAAAGACAGTCTAAGGAAGGGGGCAATCTCAAAGGGTTTTTCCGCTACCAGCCCTTTTTGCAGCATGGGCGAGAATCACACAGCAAAAAAAAAAAAAAAACCTGCAGGTTTCACCACAGTTTTAGCAAACGTCCCTCACTTCCAGCTGTGGAAACGCAGTAAAAACGCAGGCCGTTTGTGCCAAATGGTTCTCAAAAACTGCTCTGAGTGAAAATACCCTAAGAATTTGCATAGTGCTCAAGAAAACAAAGCATTTGGGCAATACTATACAGGTGGAGTGTTCTTTAGTGCACACTCCAGTATATGACATCACCAAAGAGGCACTGAAGAATACTCCAGCTGTGGAGCCTCTTACCCATCACATCTATAAAAGCATTAAAAACAGAATAAACCTCCTCGGAAGCGACACAAGGCCGATCCGTAGCAGCGAACAAGAGGAAAAGTGCAACAAACGCAAACTCAGCGGTTTCCAACCGCTGCAAAACTACAACTCCCAGCATGCCCCTGGAGGGCTATAGGCTGCAGGGACTACCGCTCTCAACAAACTGCAGCACGTCTAACTGAGGAAGTTGTACACCAGAAAGTCGGGGACTCCGCAGTAGTTGCTGGCGAAAAGCTTCCCATCAGGTGTCGGGTCTGAAAAGGCGATTTCATCGGTTGTCAGGCGCGAGCCGTAAATGAAGGAACTCCTGGAAGACATAAGCATAGATGAGAAATCCTGCACATGGCGCTACGAAGAGGACAGGACCCTTTAAGACGCTGGTATTTGTGTGTGACCACCACTCCTGGGAAGGGCAGAGGCGCCACTTATCTACCCGTTACTCGGTCAGCAGGAGATGGGGTTGGTACTACCACCAAAATCAGACAAGACTCAGGTGCGCGCAGCAGCTCTGCTGTATCCTCCCCAGTTGTTTACCCCAGCAATAACCCCTGATATTTTTAGGGTGCCAGCAGCAAGACCTCCTGTCAACAAGATGGAGAGCCCCTTTAAGTTTTTTGTGCTGTCATTGGTGGTGGATCATGAACTCCTGCAAGTCCAGGTCGTGTTCCTATGGGTCGTCTTACACCCCCCTACCCCGAAACTGAAGATCCCTCTCACCTCATGGTGTCCACCAGGCGACTGGCGATGCTCTTCCTGCGCATTAGGGCGAACACCCAGATCCTGCTGACGCCGCAGATCGCCGGCTGAGGTTCGGATGAGCAGCGCCAGGCTCGGTGCCGCTCCAGCGCACACATCGATCTGATGTCAGGAGTTGACAGCTCGGCCAGGACCCGGAACGCCTACAGAACCAATCATGAGAGCCGCATGGTTTATATGTGTGCGAGGTGCCGAGGTTCCAGACTGGTATTCTGCTGTCAGAGGACACTGGCCCCAGAGATTCTGGACCACTGACAGCCCGTCATGTACAGTAACCCCCCCCAAGCCTATGTTAGAGCAGGAATCTATAATACTCTGAATGCTGTACAGTCCAATAATGCACCATCACATTAAGAGGACCTTTCATCAAAAAAATATTCATGGGATACTTATACCATCTTGTAGGGCTGATGTCCGCACATAGTTTTTTTTTTTCAAACGCCCCCCCCCCAGTTCGCCCGCAGCGCTCCCGGTATCTTCTGTGCCTCTTATGCTAATGAGGCAACTTGGTTATAGTAGGAGGTTTCATTTAGTTATGGTGGGCGGTGTCTCTTCTCTCTGGCAGCGAGCGCATCCAATCGCAGCGCTCCTCTCTTAGCAAGGGCTCCCTGGCTAAGAGGAGCGCTGCAGTGGATGCGCCGCTGCCAGAAGAGACACCGCCCACCATAACTAAATGAAACCTCCTACTATAACCAAGTTGCCTCATTAGCATAAGAGGCACAGAAGATACCGGGAGCGCTGCGGGCGAACTGGGGGGGGGGCGTTTGAAAAAAAAAAAACTATGTGCGGACATCAGCCCTACAAGATGGTATAAGTATCCCATGAATATTTTTTTGATGAAAGGTCCTCTTTATGCTGCTCTATAGCCCCCAAGCCTATGTTATACAGCTGCACATTGGACTAGTTTACATTTCAATAGTTCGGCACCACCTCGTGTCTGGACTACAGGGAGCCTATAGCTGTGCAGTCCCGCTGATACCTTGCTTGTTGGGTTATGTAAAGCTTTCAAGCCTATGTTAGAGCACACCATTCTATTGTTATCTTGAGGCATGACAGTACAGAAATCTAACTCTGTGGTGCCGGACTATTGGAATTCTGCTTCACTACAACCAACCTAACACACAATTTCTCAGTCTATGTACAGCTGTCAAGCCTACGTTAGAGCACGCATCCATAATCTCCAGGACAGTGTGCCTTCCAATCATCCGGCATCGCTGGACTATTGGGATTTCCATGTAATGCAGTTGCACCCGCTGCTTTCTGGTTAGGTTCTGCACATCTTCCAAGCCTACATTAAAGCATCTATGACCTGATGTGATGCCAGATTACCAGACTATTAGAATACGCATTATTCTGGACTATTGGAATTTTCCTCCAGTATGATACCCACTTCCCAGCTAACCCATGTGCAGCCCTTTCAAGCCTATGTTATATCAGGGTGTCCCATGGTCTCCATGAGGAATACCAATAAGAAAGCAGTCGGGTAGTGATAATGGAGGGCGACACTGGGGGGCACTGTGTGGCTCCGGCTCCACGTACCTGTTTGATCGGCTCAGCGATCAGGCACCCCACGATCTTCTTGTCGTTGGTCACGTAGAGGTAAGTGCGGGTCCTGCTGGGAGAATGCAGGTTTGTCTGCTGGAAGCCGAGCTCCGCGTCCACCAGTTCTCGCACCTCTTCCGCCTGACAGGGAAAAAACCAAAAAATGTATCATCCGCCAGCAAAAGGCACAAAAAGTTGGATTTTTGTCTTATCTGTAAAATCCTTTTCTCGCTCAGTTCATTGGGGGACACAGAAAACCAAAAGTGTTAACTCCTCCTCTCAGCTATACCCCTCCTGCAGACGCTGAGCTAATCAGTTTGCACAAAAGCAGTAGGAGCGGCCAGGAGAAGCCAACAGAAAACAATAAAAAGGAAGAAAGGCAACGATGGGTCAGAATTAGAGATGAGCGAACTTTAAAAAAAAGTTCGGCGTTCGGGTTGTGGTAATCGCCGCATCCCGTTATGGATTCCACTATCGCGGCATATGGAATCCATAAGTGGCGGCTTCCACGAACCCAACCTGTTGAACAGCCGAAGGACCTGGGGGTGACGTCATCGTCATGTGATCAGTGCAGGGGGCGTGACTCAGCACTGGATTTGATCCTGTGCTGAGCCACACCCCCTGCACTGATCACATGACGGTGACGTCACCCCCAGGTCCTTCGGCTGTTCAACAGGTTGGGTTCGTGGAAGCCGCCACTTATGGATTCCATATGCCGCGATAGTGGAATCCATAACGGGATGCGGCGATTACCACAACCCGAACGCCGAACTTTTTTTTAAAGTTCGCTCATTTCTAGTCAGAATCAAGAACCGGAGGGAACCACCAATGAGAGCCAGCGATGTACTTACAGGGTGGGAGCCGTTTCCCCCAATTAACTCAGCGAGAAAAGGATTTCACAGGTATGACAAAAATCCTACTTTCTCGCTCGTATCATTGGGGGCCACAGAAGACCATGGGATGTTAACCCGTTCGCATGTACGGCGCTAGAGCGAGGTGTAAACATGGTGCCCGCTGGCACGTGCGGTGGGCGCCGTGGCCGGCAGATCTCTGCTGTTTCAAACAGCAGAGACCTGCAGCTAATAACCGTGACCAGCAATAATGCAGACTGCTGTAATGAAATGCTTTAGATGCCGTGACCAAGTGAGATCACGGCATCTAAATGAACAAAAACCCGTGTGGCCAAATGGGGCATCGGTACTTGCGCTGAACATTTTCAGCCTCGCTGATGAGGCTGAAAGTGTTCATGCTACAATTCTGATTTTGGCCACCAGATGACAGGCCAGGATAAGAAATGAGCAAAATCGAGTTTAAATGGCATTTTA
This sequence comes from Bufotes viridis, assembly GCA_033119425.1. Taxonomy (NCBI): domain Eukaryota; kingdom Metazoa; phylum Chordata; class Amphibia; order Anura; family Bufonidae; genus Bufotes; species Bufotes viridis. The sequence continues at coordinate 34,119,156 of CM065592.1, forward strand.
AAAAAACCATGATAGACCAAAATTAAAAATTGGTACTTTACCTGTGGGATTGAGGAACTATCACTCATTGTTTGACAAAGGCACATGCCTGTGCCGAAACGCGCGTCACATATGGGTGACGAATAAAGAAATTTTCTACACAAGATTGCGGAGTGCCGCTCAATTCATTATATTCGAATCAAAGGCTTGTCATAAGGCTCCGCACAGAATTGCGGGGGGGGGGCACACCCCGACCCCTGAAAAAGGACAGGAAGAGCCATTCCCAGGAAGGACAGCGAGAGAGCGTCTGAATACCCAGATGCCCCAGCTGGGCAGAAGAACAGCCCCGGGGGCATAAGCCACGGCTTTGGAGACTTCGGAAGAAGTGACGAGCACACAGAGTATCCACAAGATGGACAAGAATGAAAACAAGTCAGGCGCCAGAGCAAACAGAGCGACTATGGAATATAACGAAGAAAGAAAACATAGCCTGGGCCCAGAAGACTTCTAAGGAAGGTGATACCCAAGGACCAGCACCCCTAGAATGATCAACAGACACGACATGGGAAGAAAACGAACTGAAAATGGTGTCTGGATACCAAGGGCCAGAGAACTGCAGACGCGACAAATCTTGCCCCCCCCCTTCCATGGGGGAAGAAGTAGAGGTGTCAGAAGGCGACAACCCCCAACTCCATACCAGGCTGTCAAAGGAGAAGAGTAGAGATGAGCGAACTTCAAAAATTAGTTCGGCGTTCGGGTTGGGGTAATCACCGCATCCAGTTATGGATTCCACTACCGCGGACTATCCCGGCATATGGAATCCATAAGGGGCGGCTTCCACGAACCCGAACTTTGGAAAAGCCGAAGGACTTGGGGTGACATCATCATGTGATCAGTGCAGGGGGCGTGGCTCCGCACAGACACAATGGGAATAAGGCAGTGGAACCAACCCAAAAACAAAACGCCAAAAAATTGGGGAGTAACCTTGTAGGAAAAGAGTGTCCTCCGGGATAAAAAAACCCAAAACCCTCCCCTTTAGACCTACGGCCAAGGGGTTTGCCTCATCAGAATGTTCCTCAAAGAGAATGACAATGTGCTAAGCAGAGACATGGAGAGGAAGTCCTTAAGCTCCATAACAAGTGAAGATAGAAGCCGCCTGAACAGGCGGATCTAACCGGAGGCTAAAAGAAAAAGTATCGAGGCCATGGGAACAGGTAGAAGCAACGTACATGTCTGAAAACATAAAAGTTGCGTAAACCCATCAGACACTATCGACCGCCACTGCGGACCAACTCCGCCTAAAGAAGAAGAGGAGGCGGCTATGAGAGGAATGTACGAAACGGCCATACCAGAACCAGATATAGGATAAATACCGCGCCAGAAAGGGAGTGCAGACGTCAAACGCCACACAGTCCCAGAAATAGAAAACGGTAACGATACCATACTACCCGCGCAGATACTCCACAGCAGAAAGGGGGCCTACAAGAACCCAACGGCTACGGAAACTGGCCAAACAAGCAGAAACAGTATCTGGGGAAGTGCAACTACTCGCCTTGTGGAAGGGGAGAAGTAGAAGAGGCTGATACGGTTCAGTAGAGAACTAGTGTAAGTGGTGACAACAAGGACCGTACGACCGCCGTACCCGGTGAGGGAAGAAGTGCAGACAGAGGCAAACTGGATAAGTGCATACCCAAACTTCCACAAGGAGGGAACGCTGATGCTGTCACCGTAGCAGATGGTAGAGGCAATGCACGACATGCGAAGGGAACAAGGCGCTAAACCAGTGCCACAGAAATCGGGAGGTTATACCAGGTACAGAAAACTGCACTAGTGCCCACCAGCAGCGAGCAAACCCATCACAGTAGCATGGCTTGGTATGGGCATTTGACCAGCGCCATACGGAATAAGTGAATTTATTAGCCACTGTCTCAGGAACACCATACATACCGTGCCTGGTAAACGTGCTGCAGAAAACCGCACAAAATGCCAGGGTCAATACCTCACATGGAGGAAGGGGATGCAGCAAGAACCTCCGGCGCTGCGCCCACTGACAATGTGTCCTGTCAGCGAGAACCAGTGACTGTCGGCATTTAAAGGAAGAATACAAAAACTCCCCCTGGGAAGGAGTCACACATCCCAAAAATCTACCGCCAGTGCAAAGACTGCCTCATAGGTGGAGGCCATACCAGCAACCATGGCCTCTCCAGAGGGGGGACTCCACCTGAAAATGAGGTCAAACAGCAGTAGCCAACATGAACTGTTGGTAGCGCAATACTCCACTGCGGAGGGAACTAAATTGGCAACCCGTGCAGACGTTCCACCTACTGAAGGAGGGTGGAAGCCGAGCGTGCCAAGGTAACAACAAAATTTGAATGCTCCGCATGGGGACTCAAGGCACGAGGAGAGGCATGGCGTGGGTCAACACCCTGGAAAGACAGAGGCTGCCACGACAAGGCGATGGTCTTACTCCGCCTAAGGAAGGGGAGTAATGCTACAGTCTGTATAGGATCTAGTGGTAACGCAATTACTCCATGGAATGAGGATGATGTCAGAGAATGTACAGTATCCAGTGGAAGTGTAAATACCGCCACTATGGAAGGAGGGCAATGGTACCGGGAATATATGATCCAGTGGTAGTGCCAATACTCTGCCCATGGAAGGGGGTAATGCTGTAGGCTGTACAGTATCCTAGTCGTAAGTAGCTAGCGGTAGGTCAAGCACGCCACCTATCCACTGCGCCACTGTAGAGAGGACACGGTGTAAGCATGAACGTGGGGCACTACAAGCACTAAGATAGCAGGCTGGTCACACACTGCTATAGGGCGATGGGAACTAAGTCAAAAATAGGAGCGGAGCTCCAAGGGTTAATAATAATAATAGCTGTGGGAATTACATGCAGCCCCAATCCTATTAACCCTTTTAAGAGTGATAGGTAATTATTTTCCCCCCACCCACAGAAGCACTGAGGCAAGGAAGGGGTTAAGTAGGTTGGGGGCGGAGCTCAGTGGGCCGAAGGTATGGACTCCCCACCTCAAACACTCTGGGAGAGCCCGACATAGACCGCAGAGCCGGGGCCGACCAGAGGAACTTCCGGCTGGGAGAGCGGGAGTGTCAGGGGGACCTTGCCCCCCGAACAGAGGAGGCCGGAAACGGGTGTACTGACGCCCAGTGAGAGACAGCAGCGGCCGCGCAAGGAGGCCTGTGAGCGCAGCGCTGGAGTACCACCGGGGGGGAGGAAGGTGAGGGGGCTGGGGACCGAAAGGTTTTGAGAAAAAAAAAAAAAAAAAAACTTTTTTACAATGTTCACTTTCAAGAAATCAGGAGAAGGGGACCCAGCAGAGGGTTAACCCCTAGAACCCAGTACGGGGGCCAGCAGGGAAAGGTAAGTAGCATTTACCTAGACCATTTCTGCCCACCCCAATTCCTCATTGTGCTGCCCCTTGGGGAGGGCGGCCTGTAGCTGACGGGTAACAGAGGATTTGAGATCCACTGTTCCTCCTCATCTTCCAGAGGTGGGGAACGAACAGGGGCTTGAGGACCCGCTGGTCTCCCCCCTCAAGTGTGGGGGAAACAGGTGGTTGGAGAGAAAAATAAGAAAGAAAAAACCTTTGGCAGACCTGCAGGAAAACATGTCTGCCTCCTCTGGACACCAAGCTAAGACCGATGAGCTGAGCGTCTGCAGGAGGGGTATAGCTGAGAGGAGCCTAGTGTCGCCTCCTAGTGGCAGCAGCAGCTATACCCATCGTCTTCTGTGTCCCCCAAAGATACGAGCGAGAAATTCGCTGCTTAAATCTGGACAAAAAGTTTCCTCTAGTCACATCCAAAGCTGCTTTTAAAACGCTACAGAAGACCTAAATCCCGCTCCTCCACCCCATCAGCCCGCTGACCAGTCAGTTGCGTTCCGGCTTCAACTGTCCTGAGGTCCCACAATGCACTGCTCTCGGGCACCAGAATTTTGGGGACAGCTTGGGCCATGACTAGAGAAGAAAACAATATGTACAAGGGAAGTGAAGCCAAGGATTCACATAGTCAACAAATGCGGAGTACATACCTTGTGGCACCGTGTCCTGCACTCTAGTCACATCCAAAGCTGTAGTCAAAATACTGGCGGCTGACCAATGGGGCTCTATACAGACAGGGACGGCGCAAGGGGAGGAGCCTCTACGATGTATGGATACAGCTTTGGATGTGACTGGAGTATAAAACACTAATTCGCGATCAGTACAAAGTAAGTAAAGAACTGGCAAAGGTAGAATTACACAACGCAAGTCTATTGATCCGGGCGACACTCTAGGCCCCTCCCACCCTTGGGCGGGCTGTGGATTAACTCCTCACCTTCCTCAGGGCATATTTCGGATCTTCGGGGCAGATCATCAGGATTTTCCCGTCCCAGAATTCGGCCACGACTCGCTCTTTCTTCCAACCCTGGGAAGCGGAAAAAAAATCAGGATGTCGCCTATCAGTGTTACGGGGGTCATCCAGCAGTATCCACCCCTGCTTGCTGTCAGTGAATAGGAATATAGGTGTTTACACAGCTGCAGAATGGGCGTGATGCACAGTAGCAAACCCTCAGCTGTGAGAAGTATTGGGTCTAAACAAGCTGTCGGCCTTTGGATGTAAACAAGAACGATCCTGCTCGGTGACAGCAAGCAGAGATCTTGAAAATGGTGAAGTATTGAGACACTAGGGTAGCAGAATGTTCCCGTTAGGACCGTTACCGATCCGGCGAGTCCTTACCACGTAGTGGATGCTCTCCAGCAGCCTCTGGTGATACTGCGCGTGCTGCCCTTCGTCCTCCAGGCTGGACGCCGAATAGATCATCGCGCAGGTGCTGCACGTCACCGGCCCAAAGTGCTTCTGACCAGCGTCCTGCACAGAGAGAGGGGGGTAAGCCATCTGCAGCACAGAGGATTTCAGGGGTGTGCTGACCTTGTGAGGTCACAGCCACAGCGTTACATAGTGGAAGGAGCAGGGTCATCAGCAGCACAGAGGATTTCAGGAGAGGAGTGTGCTGATCTTGTAAGGATCATATGGTGGAAGGAGCACAGAGGATTTCAGGAGAGGAGTGTGCTGATCATGTGGTAGGTCACAGGCTGAGAGTTACATAGTGGAAGGAGCAGGTTCTCGAGCAGCACAGAGGATTTCAGGAGAACAGTGTGCTGGCCATGGGCTAAGAACTACATAGTGAAAGGAGCTGGGTCATCAGCAGCACAGAGGATTTAAGTAGAGGAGTGTGCTGATCTTGTAAGGTTCATACGGTGGAAGGAGCACAGAGGATTTCAGGAGAGGAGTGTGCAGATCATGTGGTAGGTCACAGGCTGAGAGTTACATAGTGGAAGGAGCAGGTTCTCGAGCAGCACAGAGGATTTCAGGAGCACTTACAATGATCAGCTGATCGTCGGCAGTTCTGTTGCCGTCTTTCCTCTTGCTCGGCTTTGGTACTTTGGTCATGGCGGGCGGGGCGCTGAGCGGAGTACTGGAGCAAACCGGAGACGCCAGCCCCCCCCGGAAACCTAAGGGCCTGTGGAGGAAGTAAACTCCGGATTACCAGACCGTCTCCCTGTCAGCGTCTTTTGTATTATATGTGTGGGGCGGACCGCAGGAAGAAGCACATGATGTGGACACAATAAATACAGTAAAGGGGGGGTCCGACCCTAAAAGTTATTAGGGTAGGGAAAGTGTTCAAAATAAAGACGCAAGAGCCACCTACCTGACCACTGGATCCTGGTGGACTGGACACGTGGCGTCCTGCCCGTGGTCACATGCACTGCTGCAGCCATTTGCTGGCCTCTGTGGTCACGACATCCATGAGGCCAGCGAATGGCAGCAGGGATCCACACGACCACAGACGGGACATCTAATTCCTGGTCCAGTGCTGGGTGACAAGGTAAGTGGCTCCCCCCACCTTATTTGAAACCTAATTTCATTTGCTTCTGAGGTCGGACCTCCTCCGCGCCCTTCACAGACGGACTTACCTTTTCTTGGTGACGGACGGAGTGCTGAAGATGGGGTAAATGGTGGGGTCTAAAACCAGACAAAAACAGTAAAAAATAAAGTGATGAGTGCGGTTATATACGAGAAAAGGATAAAAATGAAATAGTTGAATTTTTTTTTTTTTTTAGGTGAAAGGAATTTTTGGAATAATTCATAATGGGAGGAACTGGGATAAAATAAAAGCAGCCGCTCTCCTCCACGTCATCCCCTGTGGCTGCCAGCGCCGCCGCTCTGCTCCCCCCACCTGACGGGCAGCAGAGGTGTGGCAGTACGCTGACGGCCGGAGACCCGCTGACAGCCGTTACCTTTCTTCTCCGCTGACTTCACTATGGGGTCGTCAGAGTCAAACATCATCTGAGAGTCATCGCTACCGCCGCCCGCTCCCTGCCGAGGAAGATACACCGAGAACTCAGCACAACGCAGATAACACCCAAAATAAGAAGAATCTATCATAAGTGGCATCAAATAGCAACACGTGACAGCGATCATAACAATCCACTGTACATAAGAGAAGAAAAATACACCAATAAAACCAAAAAAAGTCAATATCTGTTTTTTTTTACTTTTTGTTTCATTGATTGAGATTTTTATTTTTTAATTAGAATTTGCAGCCAGAGGCGGTCCAGTGGTTTACATCTCTAGCAGATTGCTGCAGGGTTTGTTTGCTTCTCGTGCAAGCAACAGAAAGGGTGATGTGGGGGCGTCCACAACCACGTTTAGGGACACGAATGTGTTTTTTTTTTCAGTGTCCATCCCTTTTTTGGGGGATCTGTATGTCAAACTATTCATTTCAATCGGGCCGCAAAAAAAAACGGAAAGGACTCCAAAATTCTGTATGTTCCTTCTGCAAAAAAATATACATTTCCTATTCTTGTCCATTGTTACAATGGATCCGCAAAAATAAAAACGGATGCAAAACGGACGTCATCCGTTTTTTTTGTTTTGCGGATCATAAAGTACAGACGGTCGTGTACACGAGCCCTTATTATGATTATGAGATATTTAGATATCCCAGATATTTAGGCCCCCACTTCCACGCCTCTGGTAGCCCTTCCAGGGTGCCGGTGTTCTGTGTTCTGCTGCCCTCGTCATTTCCGGGGAGGAGTTTGTCGCAGCGGGCCACTGAATAGGCTACAAGAGGAGGCGCGTTTGCGGCTGCGCACCATCGCCCCGTGTAGCAGTATTTTACAGCCAATGGCTGTGAACGCGTCAGGGCAACTGGAAATAACGGCCTAGCGCGCTATGTGAACGCGCTCAAAATGCCAGGAACGCGCCAGGTCAGCTTACATTTATGGGCCACTGCGCATGCGCCGGGTGTAGGGAAAAAATTACAGGGCCGTGTCCCGTAACTTTTTCCTACCCTAGTGGCAACTCTAAGTGTGAAATTTGCCTACCCGTATGCCCTCAGGAGGAGATAGTGGTCAGGTGGAGCGCCCCCATATACCGAGGACGAGAGCACTGCTGTAAGCCCCCTGTAAGCCGCCCTGGCGCGTTTACAGTAGGGGGTCGACCGATATTGATTTTTTAGAGCCGATACCGATATTCGTGAACTTTCAGGCCGATAGCCGATATTTTATACCGATATTTTGCGCATTTTAATTTTTGCATTTTATTTTTTCTGTTACAGCGTCCAACGCTTTTTAAAAAAATATATATTTTAATAGTTTGGACTTTTTGGGCACGGCGATATGTTTTTTTATTGTTTATATATTTTTTATGTAAAATTTGAAAAGGGTTAATTTATACTATATTTATACTTAGTTTTTTTTTTAGTATTTTAAATTTTTTTACTTTTTATTTTATTACTATTTCCCCCCCTAGGGGTAGAACCTGGGCTCTTTACATCCCTTGTCCTATTCACCCTAATAGAGATCTATCAGGGTGAATAGGACCTGACATTGTCCCTGCTGCCCTGTGCTATGGGCACACAGCAGCAGGAACCATGGCAGCCAGGGCTTCAGTAGCGTCCTGGCTGCCATGGTAACCGATCGGAGCCCCAGCATTACACTGCTGGGGCTCCGATCAGAAGAGAGGAGGTGGGGGACCCTGTGGCCACTGCCACCAATGATATCAATACTGAAGGGATGGGGGGGGATGACGCACTGGCCACCAATGTTTTTTATACTGTGGACAGGGGGGGCTGAGGGCGCACTGGCCACCAATGATAATAAGGTTTAAGATATTACAAACACAGGAATTAGAAACACATTGCCCAGACCCTGCCTCTGATAGAGCGGTGCGGCACCTGAGGGGTTAATTGCCGCGGATCGCAGCGCTCTATCAGAGGCAGAGTCTGGGCAATGTGCTACTAATGCCTGCGTTTGTAATATCTTAAACGCTATTATCATTGGTGGCCAGTGCGCCTCAGCCCCGCCTCCTCTTCTCTCATTGGTGGCCAGTGCGCCCTCAGCCCCTCCTCCTCTTCTCTCCATTGGCAGCGCGGCACAGGCGGAGGGAGAGACACTGCCTCCTTCTCCCCTGTGCTGCTGAGGGAACATGGCCGCGCTGAGACCGGCGCTCTCATGTTCTGTGATTGCACAGTTATCGGTATATCGGCCTGGTTAGGGGCCGATACCGAAAACTGTGCAAATCATGAATATCGGCCGATAATATCGGCCAAACCGATAATCGGTCGACCCCTAGTTTACAGCCTGTTAATTTCAGCCGCCCTGGCGCGTTTACAGCCTGTTACTTTCAGCCACCCTGGCGCGATGCTGCGGATTTCATAGTCATAGAAGGCTCAGCGGGAGGTTGTTAGGTGGAGGCCGCCATATAGCGGATTCCGTTATCCCGCCCCCGGTGGCGCCGACTTCCAGGCTTATTGGACGAAATAAAACAAAAAACACACACAAAAAAAAAAAAAAAAAATTCATCCGAAATATAGAAAAACACACAGGGATCCCAAGAATCCAAGAATCTGAACCAATACTGACCTTCTCTGACCGCAAATTATCACTATTCAATATACATAAAAAAAAAAAAAAAAGCTAAAAATAGATGTCAGCAAATAAACGGAAGAATAAAAAAAAAAAAAAAAATTTGATATAAAAAAAAATTAAAGGGGCTTTATCATCTCAGACATCGGCGGCATATAGCCACCATTGTAAGAAGCACCTATCTCCAGGACGGGCCCCCGAAAGCGATGGAGAGCACACTGTGGGGCCACCCTCTATTCATTTCTAGGGGAGACCCCAGAACAGCAGAGCCAGCGCAGCCGCCGCTCCATTCGTTTTCATGGGAACGCCGGAGAGAGCAGTGCCCGCAGTCGGCTACTTTCGGAACGCCCCTAGAAAGGAACGCAGGCCGGCTGTGCATGCGCTCACTTCAGGGGCCCGTTCTGGAGACAGCATCGCTGGCATATCCTAGCGGGGTGCCCCCAATGTCTGAGGTGACAACCCCGTCAATAAAAAAAAACAACAAACCTCCAACTGAAGCCTCACAATAACCTGCTGGGGTAGGACTACAACTCCCATCATGCCCCAACTGCCTCCCATTCATCACCTACCACTAGGCTGAAGTCCCCTTGCTGTTGGCTGGCGCCATTCTCTTCCTTGGCATCTCCCGGACTCTTCTTCACCTCGGCCTCTTGGTGGCGCTCACGCTCGTTCTTCCCCCCGACAGACCCCACACAATCCGCCACCGCTTTCTGGCTGATGCCACCCGGCACCTGTCCCCCCGTAGCGCTGGCGGCAGGCTTCTTCATCGGCGCCGCGGGTCTAACCAAAGGTTTGGAAGACGCTGGAAACCTGATGTTTGCCGGGAGCCGCTTTGGCGCGGAATGAGGCTTCCTGCTGGTGGCGAAGAAGGCGGCGCCCATGGTCAACTTCGGCCTCGGCTTCATCTTCAGCCCCAAGATGGCGGTCTTCTGAGCGCCCGGCTCCTCTGGCGATGTTCCGGTCTGCTTCGGTTGGGCTGATGCGCCATCGTTTGGGGGCAGGGCGCTCTTATTTTTTGACGGCACGTTACGCTCTTTTTTCAGGGGCGCGGTATTTCCGCCCGACTTCCTCTTTTTGGCGTTCGGCGGCTTCCTCATCCTGGTGATCTTAGTCGTTTCCTTGCCGCCTGACTTCTTAGCGGGAGGCGGAGCCTCCTGATTGCTCCGCTCCTTACTCTCGCTGATCCGCTTGCGGTCGAGCGGCGACACGTAGATGCTCTCCTTCTTATAGAAGGACTTGGCGGGCACCGGGCCGGAAGGGGAGGAGTCCGGCGACTTCACCGGGGAGAAGTCATAGGCGTCTTTGTCGCACTCCGTCACTTGGGGCGACACGATGAGCTTGCGGGCGACGGCGCTCTTCTGGGGGGAGGCGGCCACGTTCTCCTTATCCTTGGGCTCTCCCGCGTAGCTTGGCGTTGGCGAGCGTCTCATGGCGGTGGCGGCGCTGCTGCTGTTGGGGTTCCTGGACTGGAGCGGGCTCAGGATGACGCTGCACTCCACCATTAACTTCTTCATCGGCGTTCCGAAGGACGACCAGCGCCTACGGGAGAGAAGACAGCGATACGTTACACACAGTCCAATAGTCCGCCGCCTGATAATCCAGAACAGGTTCACATGTGCCGGATGATTGGAGTCCTGATACTTCATAACGTCCAATAATCCAGCATAATGCCCTAAAGTCACCGCCATTCAATGTCTGGCATCCGATAATCCAGAACGTCCACTGCTCTAAATGTGTTCGGGTCCCAGATTATCGGATCCTGCGGCCTTCTCTTTCCAGACCAAAAAATCTGTCAGAATATCCAATAGTCCGGCAGATAAAGCGGGAATTCCAGTAGTCCAGCATCTGATGGCTTACAAGCAATGGGCCGTCTGGTGAAGGAGGGCTTTTTCTGGACTATCAGTATTTGCCCGATTGTCCAGAAAAATCCAACAGTCCGGAATCTGTAAATAAGTCCCCTTGAGAGGGCAGTAAACTGCTAATCCAGAAATGTCACTGGAGCGGCAGTCAATCATCAGGGTGAGCCATCTGTCGCCTGTGTTCCAGAACATCCAATAGTCCAGAATCTGATGGTCTGGAAATGTCATGTGCATAGGCGATGGCCAATAGGATTACCAGATGTTCTGACTCTATACTGAAGTCCAATACTCTGGCACCATCATAGAGTGATCAGCACTGGCAGGGCTCCAGACCAGTGGATGCCGGATTAGAGGAATGTTCCCGCCCTCATACAGACCTCAGATCATAGAAGAGACCGAGCACGCACTCATCTCCTACCCAGCATGCAGTGCGGCCGTGACACAGGTCATGTGACCCCCTCCACTGCCTTCTGGGACATGTAGTTCAAGGAAATACATGGAATAACTCAGTTCGGCCGGATTAGCAGATGTCTGGACTATAGGACGCCGGACTGGTTGTATGGTGTTACAGTCGTACCGGATTATCAGATCACTTTAGAATTCCAATATTAATACTGGGAACCAGTGCTGTCCTACTGGAAATTCTGGACTATCAGATGCACAATAAAGAACTTTCATTGCCGTGTAAAGACAGGTAGTAGATACAGCGTTGTGGAACTACAACTCCCAGCATGTGCCGACCACTGCAATGGAAAGACGCCGCTGCTCTCTGCTGCCGCCCAGCGGCGGCCGCGCTCACTGCAGGCGCCTGTTATATAAGCCGGACTCCAGCCCCCTGTATAATAAAGCAGGTGCGATGCTCTGCAGCCCCCTGCAGATGGTTATTATTAATGCACCGCCATTGTCACCCAGAGGAGCTCGCACTGTGCAGCAGCAGCACCCCGGAATCTGAGGGGTTCAGCGCTCACCCCGCTGCCGATCCCGCGTCCCCCGCACTCACCCGTCCGCACTGGCGGGGCTCTGCTTCCTCTTCCTCGGTGTCCGGGCGGCCATGGCGGGATAATGGGAGGTGAGCGGGAGATAACACCGGCGCAGACAGCGAGCCAGCTGGGGAAATTTACCGCCAGACTGTTCAAACTCCAGACCGTCCCAGCATGCCCCGCGCCGAGGGGTGACGTCACGCGCTGTCCCGATCCTGCGACTGTTCCGGGCACGGGCATAAGAATCTGCCGCCAGAGGGCGCTCCGGGTATGGTTAGAGCTGCAACGTGCTGTTTCTACAGCTAGAGGGCGCAAAGCGCTCCCTGCGCGCCTTATAATAGTGGTTATCGTATTTCCCTTGATCACAAGCTCCCTCTACTGGATAAACGGCACATTGCAGATCTAATCATATAAACAGCACGGAGCTCCCTCTACTGGATAAAGGGAACATTACAGCTATAATCATATAAACCGCACAGAGCTCCCTCTACTGGATAAAGGGAACATTACAGCTATAATTATATAACCCGCACGGCGCTCCCTCTACTGGATAAAGGGAACATTACAGCTATAATTATAAAACCCTCATAGAGCTCCCTCTACTGGATAAAGGGAACGTTACAGCTATAATTATATAAACCACATGTAGCGCCCCTACTGGATAAACGGCACATTACAGCTCTAATCATTAAACCGCACAGAGCTCCCTCTACTGGATAAAGGGAACATTACAGCTCTAATCACATAAATCGCACGGAGCTCCCTCTACTGTATAAACGGCACATTGCAGGTCTAATCATCTTTGAGCGCCCCCTAGTGTATAAAGCGCTTATCACAGTCTTGAGCAGCTAAAGCACATTGTGCGACATCTAATGTATAAACAGCATATTGCAGACCCAATTATTTTTTTATTGAAAACATTGTGATTATAACATGGAGTCACGGAGTAACCGCACAATTGTGAGTAAGAATGTAAGCGCAGAAATGTGGATGACATCCCAGCCATGAACCATATTTAGGTTATAAATACTATTCAGATCCAACCATCTCATGAGCGCCCTCTAGTGTATAAACCACGTATTGCTGTCCCAACCATTTAAAGGCTCATGTACATGAAGTTTTGTGATCTGTAAATTGCGGATCAGCAAAACACTGATACAGGCCGTGTTTATTCCGCATTTTGAAGAACGGAATGGCTGGCCCCTGAATAGAACAGTCCTATCCTTATCCCTAATGCGGACAATAATAGGCACAGTCACGCGGACATACGGACAAGGAATGCACATGGAGTAACTTCCGTTTATTTGTGGACCCGTTAAAGTGAATAGTTCATGGACACGGCAAAAAAATAGGTTTGTGTGCGTGAGCCCTAAAGCACATGGTACGTCCTCAGGTGTACAAGCCACCTATTGTTGTCCCAATCATGTGGAGTACCAGTAGCCCTAACAGGAGGAGCGCGACTGGCAGGAACCCTAGTCATCATAAACTGGGTCCACGCACACCTGCAGGGACACCTACCCTGACCTGTATGTTTTCTGCGAGCATCACCAGTCCTATTGAACTCTGCCCTAATCAATCAGGGCCTGCTACATTTCTCCTCCTGTCACCGGTCCTGCAAAATTTGGATTCACTGGTTCCTATGTAATTGAGAACATGTTTCTACAGGGGCTGTTAAGTATTTTTAACCCGAGCCTTGCCAATATCGGACTGGCTCACGCTATTTGCTAATCTCTGTTATTACTACTTATATGACTATTTTATGGATATATTTATACACTATACCTCCTGATGAACCCTTTTTCATTCTCAGGGGGAAACGCGTCGAGGTGTGTATACGAGGTGTGTTTATACTAGGCGCACCTTGGTACTTTCTGCTGGGCAGTACCACATTCACCACCTGCCCAGCTTGTTAATAGTATGTCCTTGTGTTACTAGGGATTGTCTAGGGTCTCCCAGCCTAGGTACGAGGACGAGGAGTCCCCACCTTCAGGGGACGTCCCCGGGCTGAGGACTAGCATAGGGGTACACTAGGGCTAGATCCCACATCTCCCTGCTTGTCTACTGCATAGAGACCATTATCGTCACCTGGACAGTCCCTATTACGATTATCATTCTAGTTATCACATAGATAATAGGTTGTTTCACTTTTTTGTTATCCTTGGGGTTATATATGACCTCTTTATTTTAACCTTTTACATTAAAAGTTAATTTTTATAGGGATTCACTATACTTGCTGGAATTTTATAAATCTGTATTTTTAATCACATGGAGCGCCCTCTAGTGTATAAATCTGTATTTTTAATCACATGGAGCGCCCTCTAGTGTATAAATCTGTATTTTTAATCACATGGAGCGCCCTCTAGTGTATAAATCACATGGAGCGCCCTCTAGTGTATAAATCACATGGAGCGCCCTCTAGTGTATAAATCTGTATTGTTTAATCACATGGAGTGCCCTCTAGTGTATAAATCACATGGAGCGCCCTCTAGTGTATAAACTATGTATTGCTGTCTCAAGAATTTCAATGACATGGAGCGCCCTCTAGTGTATAAACCGTGGATCAAATGAAGCGCCCTCTGGTGTATAAACTGCTTATTCAGGGGTCTGGAAGGCTAGCTCCTATGGCAGTTGTAGTAGCTCCAGTTTAGATGTGACCCAGCTTTCCCCAGAAACAGATAGAAGCAGGAAATGGCTGAACAGGAATTGTCGGGAGAAAGGTCCTCTCTACCTGAACTATGACATCCACATAGGCAGGGGAAGGCGAGGAGAGGACATCATGGCTTTGCCAGTCGCCGTCATCTCTGGGCGCTGCAAGAAGAGAGCAGCGTTGCTTTTTAAACACCAGATCTGAAAAATTAACCCCTAGATTACCCTATGTTACTCCAGTGACATCCCCATTACCACTGTCGTCATCCCATAGTTCACCCAATATTATTCTACTATTATTCTGGGCTCCTGTGAACAAGGCAGACATAGCAGAGCTGGAGAGGGTTCAGAGGAGGGCAACTAAAGTAATAACTGGAATGGGGCAACTACAGTACCCTGAAAGGTTATCAAAATTAGGGTTATTCACTTTATGGTTCAATCAGTTTTTATTGGAACAGGAAGAGAAATGACATGTACAGTTTACAGGCCAAACATGTTGAAGAATAGCACAGCATATGCCTATTTTCAGAATATTCTTTACATAGTAGTAACAAAACAAGCAATGTGATTAGGGAGTCATGACACAGAAGACAGTAGACTAGGGATGGGAAGAAGGGGAAATTGTGGAGAAAGTACTGAGAACGTCACCAGGAGCAACCACCAGTATCCAACCATATTTGGAAGCGAGGAGAACCCCTGAATTGCAGCCATGGTTCCCAGGCTTGCGTGTAGACACGTGTCCGATTATGAGCCTCAGCCTCTAGCTCCTCCATTCGGACCAAGGCACCTAAAGCATGTACCTAAGCGATTCTCCGCAGCAGTCTGCTGATTTCCACTGGCGCGGTATGATCTGTCTCATAGCCTGAACAAACGTTTTAAGGGCCCCTTTTTTGACATGTTGTATTCTACCCGAATAGATAGAAAGCAGAGCGTTCAGGGGGGATGGCAATATAGCAGTCCGGTATAGAGCATTGTAGAGAGCAAAAACATCCTGCCACAGTGGGGCGACCCCGGGGCAGTCCCACCAGATGTGGAGCAAAGTTATTCACTTTAGAAAAAAGATGCCTGAGGGGAGATCTAATAACTATGTATAAATATATCAGGGGTCAGTACAGAGATCTCTCCCATCATCTATTTATCCCCAGGACTGTGATTGTGACGAGGGGACATCCTCTGCGTCTGGAGGAAAGAAGGTTTGTACACAAACATAGAAGAGGATTCTTTACGGTAAGAGCAGTGAGACTATGGAACTCTCTGCCTGAGGAGGTGGTGATGGTGAGTACAATAAAGGAATTCAGGAGGGGCCTGGATGTATTTCTGGAGTGTAATAATATTACAGGCTACAGCTACTAGAGAGGGGTCGTTGATCCAGGGAGTTATTCTGATGCCTGATTGGAGTCGGGAAGGATTTGTTTCCCCTTAAGTGGGGAAAATTGGCTTCTACCTCACAGGGGTTTTTTGCCTTCCTCTGGATCAACTAGCAGGAAACAGGCCGAACTGGATGGACAAATGTCTTTCTTTTTTCGGCCTTATGTACTATGTTACTATATTACTAACAGGGGGCTGGGGAGGTGAGTCATGGGGCACATCACCGAGCCAGCCCCACCTTCCGCATGCTGCCTGGTGTTTCAGAATTACAAAACATACAGGAGAATACAACGCAACATACCTAATACATGATGTCTCCTGTGATGTACATGTTCTCTCATCTTCTCCATTCCGCCAGGGCTGCCATGATGACTTCTTTCAGCCACGTCTCTGTAGATGTTGCCGCATGGGCATCTTAGATTCCTCACTTTTCCATCGTCCTCACCGCCATCTCAACACAAACTCCCCATCCTGGTCCCTACACAATGTCATCCAGCTGCCACCCCCAATACTGTTCCTGCTGTGCTCACCAATGTCCCCAAATACCATACTGCAGAAATAATAGTGACGTACACATAGTCCCCTGGAATTGCTAGTACCATACAAATAGATTTGTGCAATGCAGAGTCCTCTATAGCTACAATGCTCTCTTATAGGGGAATAAGTATTAATAATGACCCCCCTATAGTGGCCCCAGTAGTAATAATCTCCCCTAGAGATGCTCCAGTAGAAATAAAGTAATGCTTCCTTTAGTCATAACCCTCCCCTAAAGTGCCCCAGTTATAATACCCCCACTCATGTCCTCTATAGTGCCCCTAGAATTAATAATGCCCCTATAGTGCCCCCAACATCAAATTGCAAACTATAGCACCACCACTAATGCTACCTTAGTGCCCCCAGTAAGTGCGCATTGGCCTGGTACATAAGTACCTGATGCTCCCAGATGAATATGGATGTGACCGGCAGCTGTGAGGAGGGCTTGAGGGGGGGTTCCATGGGCATCAGCTCACCAGGGATCTTCTGAGTAGTGATGAGCATCATAGGCAATATTCGAATTCGCGATATTTTGCACATTTTTGGCTGACTATTTGCCATAAATCTGCAAATTTCGAGAGTTTGTGCTCTCCAGTCATTATTTACGTGATTGCAAAAATCGTCAATGTAATAAATTCGCGATAAAAATTCGCAATTAGAATATTCGCGATCAACACTAAGGGGTAGGCAACTTTCCTATTGGTTGCTAGGGATGTTGCTAAGTGCCGATATTCGCGATAAATTCGCGATTAGAATATTCGCGATCAACACTATTCACGAATATGAATATATAGCACTATATTCTAATTTCTGTCTGCAAATTCTTGAAGTGGCGATATTCACGATTAAAATTCGTGATTCGAAGATTCGCGCTCAACGCTACTTCTGAGTATGGTCTAGTATGATGTCCCAAGTTTCATTAGTCTGTTTAAACTGTGTTAAAGTTGAATGTATATGTGTTCCTGTGTTTCTGTGATGCTGGTCCTTTAAGTCAGCAGCCATTGTAATACGATGCTGGAGTGACACGCCCTCAATAATGTCAGCCTGCCTGTTTGCAGACAGAGTGTGAGAAGAGAAGCAGGAAGTGATGAGACAGGGAGCAGCAGCCATCTTGGCAAGAGAAGAGACAGGTGTCTGTGCTGTATGGAGAGTGTATGGAGATATTAGAGGACTTTTCTGTGCAGCCAAGCTGTATGTATTTCAGTCGAGAGGCGGATGGAGTATAAAGCGACAGTACGTTTAGTGGAGCCACGCTGAAAGGACTGTGCTCAGTGGCTAATCAGTGAAACTGTGGCTGTGTATATTGCCCCAAAGTTAGAGACTCGCAGTGCTGTTGGGTACCAGGCAGTAACTGCAAAACCCCATCTTACATCACACTTCAGTGTATGGAGTCTGCAGTAGTGTTGAGTGCGAATATTCGAATAGCGATTTTTGCGAAGGCACATGATCTCACATCACAAACGCCTATGGGATCAACACATGAGTACAAGCAGCACACAAACTCAAAGCCACCATGCTCCTCCTGGTCCAGCATCTTCAGCCACGTCAACCACTGCTGTCCTCCCTGCCCCCTCTCAACCACCCGCCACTCCATCTCTCACCTTCAGCAGTTCCTGCTCATCTGCCCACAGTCAGGTGTCTGTCAAGGACATGTTTGAGCATAAGAAGCCAATGTCACAAAGTCACCCCTTGCCCGGCGACTGACAGCTGGCTTGACGGAACTCTTAGCCCGCCAGCTTTTACCATACCAGCTGGTAGAGTCTGAGGCCTTCAAAAAATTTGTCGCTATTGGGACACCACAGTGGAAGGTACCCGGACGAAATTTTTTTCAAAAAGGCAATCCCAAACCTCTACCATGTCATTGAAAAGGAAGTCATGGCATCTCTGGCATACAGTGTTGGGGCAAGGGTCCATCTGACCACTGATACCTGGTCTGCAAAGCACGGTCAGGGCAGGTATATCACGTATACTGCGCATTGGGTCAACCTGCTGACGGCTGACAAGCATGGAATGCGTGGCTCCGCAGCGGAGTTGGTGACACCACCACGACTTGCAGGCAGACCTACTGCCACCTCCTCTACTCCTACTCCATCCTCTTCAATATCCTCCTCGGCTGAATCCTCTTCTGCTGCGGCGTCTGGCTGCACATCAACTGATTCCCCCCAGCTCCCCAGGGGCTATTCCACATCTCGGATACGACAGTGTCACGCTATCTTGGGGTTGACTTGCCTGAAAGCAGAGAGCCACACAGGACCAGCACGCCTGTCCGCCCTGAACGCACAGGTGGATCAGTTACTGACCCCGCACCAACTGGAGATCGGCAAAGTGGTGTGTGACAATGGAAGCAGTCTGTTGGCGGCATTAAATTTGGGCAAGTTGTCACATGTGCCGTGCATGGCACATGTGTTGAATCTCATCGTACAACGTTTTGTGTCTAAGTACCCAGGCTTACAGGACGTCCTCAAGCAGGCCAGGAAGGTGTGTGGCCATTTCAGGCGTTCCTACACGGCCATGGCGCACTTTTCCGATATTCAGCGGCGAAACAACATGCCAGTGAGGCGCTTGATATGCGACAGCCCGACACGTTGGAATTCAACACTCCTAATGTTCGACCGCCTGCTCCAACAAGAAAAAGCCGTCAGCAGTATTTGTATGACCGGGGTGCTAGGACAGCCTCTGTGGAGCTGGGAATCTTTTGCCACGTTACTGGACGCTCATGCGCAATGCCTGTAGGCTTATGCGTCCTTTTGAGGAGGTGACAAACCTAGTCAGTCGCACCGAAGGCACCATCAGCGACCTCATCCCATTTGTTTTCTTCCTGGAGCGTGCCCTGCGAAGAGTTCTGGATCAGGCTGTAGATGAGCGTGAAGAGGAAGAGGAAGAGTTGTGGTCACCATCACCACCAGAAACAGCCTTGTCATCATCGCTTGCCGGACCTGCGGCAACGCTGGAAGAGGAGTATGAGGAAGAGGAGTCAGAGGAGGAATGTGGCGGCTTTGAGGAGGAGGAAGACCAACCACAGCAGGCACCCCAGGGTGCTCGTTGTTGTCACCTATCTGGGACCCATGGTGTTGTACGTGGCTGGGGGAAGAACAGACCGTCAATGACATCAGTGAGGACGAGGAACGGGAAATGAGTAGCTCTGCATCCAACCTTGTTCAAATGGGGTCTTTCATGCTGTCATGTCTGTTGAGGGACCCACGTATAAAAAGGATAAAGGAGAACGATCTGTACTGGGTGGCCACGCTACTAGACCCCGGTATAAGCAGAAAGTGGCAGAAATGTTACCAAATTACCGAAAGTCGGAAAGGATGCAGCAGTTCAAAACCAAACTAAAAATATGCTTTACACAGCTTATAAGGGGATGTCAATGGGGGATTCGACAATGGTTAATCAATTCGACCGGATAGGGTCCGTAACAGGGATTAAACTGATAGCAATAGTACTAGTTAAGACACCACTCATATAGGGTGTCACAGCACATTGCTCTGTGCACGCGCAGTGCCCCAATTTGGGAGTATGAGGACCAACCAAGCTGCTTTTTCCATCTCCCGGTTCCTGAAATCAATTCAGTTTAGTGTATGAGAGTTTGGTCTGTCACTGTGAAGGCAGTCGAAGGTACCCGGCCTAAATTTTTTTTCATAAAAGGCAATTCCTGATATGGAACGTAACAGGGATTAAACTGATGAGAATAATACTACAGAAAATACCACTCATATCGGTGGATGGAGCCAGCGTTTTTTTAACCATCTCCCCGTTCAAAAAATCTATTTAATAAATGGCCCCCAGATTGGGGACGTTAGAGGGATTAAACTGATGAGAATAGTACTACAGAAAATACCACTCATATCGGGTGTGACAGTAAATTGCACGGCGCAGACGCAGTCACCGTGGATTAAAACAGAGTGGAGGGAGCCAGCGTTTTTTTAAACATCTCCCCGTTCGAAAAATCTATTTAATAAATGGCCCCCAGATTGGGGATGTTAGAGGGATTAAACTGATGAGAATAGTACTACAGAAAATACCACTCATATCGGGTGTGACAGTAAATTGCACGGCGCAGACGCAGTGACCGTGGATAAAAACAAAGGGGAGGGAGCCAGAGTTTTTTTAACCATCTCCCCGTTCGAAAAATCAATTCAATTGACCTTTCGGGGACCCTTGGTGTTGTACGTGGCTGGGTGGAGGAAGAAACCTTCAAAATGACATCACTGGGACGTGGCTAGCTTGGTATCCAACCTTGTGCAAATGGGGAGTTTGCGGTTGTGCAAATGAACTGTTTGCGGTGCATTAAAAGGGGAGTTTGGTCTGTCAATGTCAGTGATGCGGGCGTAACCCTTACACTACCTGATCGATACAACATCATACCTGATCGTATACACACACTGGATGTTTTAAAGCAAGTTATTCCAAACAATTTAGGAATGTTATTTGATTTATGCCCTTTATGGATTAAAACCCGACTCTGCGTCCACTACGTAATTTTCCATGGGAGTTTTGCCATAGATCCCCCTCCGGCATGCCACAGTCCAGGTGTTAGACCCCTTGAAACAACTTTCTCATCACTATTGTGGCCAGAAAGAGTCCCTGTGGGTTTTAAAATTCGCCTGTCTATTGAAGTCTATGGCGGTTCGCCCGGTTCGCCAGTTCGCGAACATTTGCGGAAGTTCGCGTTCGCTGTTCGCGAACTGAAAATTTTATGTTCGCGACATCACTACTCTGGGACCGGCACATATCTCGAGAACGGAGCACCCAAACTTTGAGAGAGACCACCACGCATACGCGGCCACCCTCCGTGTGTGCTTGTGTGTTCACGTTGTTGTCATCGCTTTGGTCAATGAGGGGTGGCAGTGCATTGTGTGGATTGGTTCTTGGGGAGTGCTTAGCAGGACCCTGGTGGCCAGGTGACTACCCTGGTGCCTCCTGCCATCAGCTGATTTTTTGGTTAGGCCTGGCACTGTTTTGCTTTGTATGAAGCATGTCATGCAGAGGTATAGCTAGGTTATCCTTCCATCAAGGCACTGCCAGCACTCCATATCCATAGAAGTTAGGGTCAATTTGGGATAGTTTTGGGAATATTGTTCATTCAGTGTCCGTGCTGCGGAGGCGGACGTAGTGAAAGTGGAAACTATTGCAGAATCTGCCTTAAATTGTTCATACCATACTGTGTATTTTGCTTGTGCTTCTCCCTGTTCTTTTACCTTTTTCTTGAACTTGACCACTGCGTGTGCGTTCTTCTATGGTTACGGAGCCCAAACCACCTGCCTTGTTCTCGGTCCCCAAAGGTAGGTTATAAAACTTGTGGTTCTTCAGTTTGGAAGAAGACTGCTTTAGGGCAACTTACTGACAGCGTGCACGTGTAAGGGTGGACTGCGCAGAGCTGTCTCTAAGGATGCTTTTACGTATTGTAAAAATATTGCGGGTTATGGACACCAGATTTCTGGAGGAGGGGCATTAATCCCGGGGTTTAAGCTGGATGCCAGGTTTGGAATCATAAAGGAATTTTTCCTCTAATGTGAGGCAATTGGTAAACACTTTATAGTTTTGTTTTGTGTTCCTCTGGATGAACAGGGCAGGATTCTAGGTTGGATCTGAAGGACCCATGTCTATAATGTAACTACATACACGACAAGCTCAACACAAGGCAGGTGAGGCTGTGAATCTACCAGAAGATAGCCTTCTTGTTACATGTGGGTTTATATATTTCCATCTGCAGAAATATCTCACAGGCAAATCTGCTCTTTTGCATTGAGGAGGGAACGGATACAAAGAAAACCTCACATGTAGCAGTTTTGTATATGACAGTGAATGTCGCTGTAACTGCAGAACATTCGTCTGGATACTTTGTGTTCTGTATTTCCAGATCTCACTTCATGTTCTTCTAATGCAAAACAGAGATCTTCAGATGTCACCAGCAAACTGTGGAGGTGATGGACGTTACTCTGTTCTCTCCAAATATTAAAGTGACATAAACTGTACCCCCTAGGTATAATAGCCCTAAAATAGTGCTTCCAAATATAATACTGCTATACTCTGTGCCCTCCAAATCTTATAGTGCCATAGATTATACCTTCTAGATATAATAGTGCTAGATACAGTGCCCTCTAGATATAATAGTGCCATACACTGTATCCTCTTAATATCATAGTTCTATACTCTATGATCTTCTAAATATAATAGTGCCATACCCTGTGCCCTGTAAATATAATAGTGCTCTACTCTGTGACTTCAAATATTACAGTGCCATACACTATACCCTCTAGATATCATAGTGCTGCTACACACTGTGCCCTCTAGATACACTAACAGTACTAGACTCTGTGCCCTCTAAATACAATAGTGCCAAACACTGTCCCTCATGCATATAAAAGTGCCAGACACTGTACCCCCTAAATATAATAGTGCTATAGTCTGTGCTCTCCAAATATTATGGTGAGATAAACTGTACCATCTAGATATGATACTGCTAGACGCTGTGCCCTTCAAATATTATACTGCAGTACACTCTACTCTTTAGATATAATACTGTTCAACACTGTACCCTCTAAATATAATAGTGGCATAATATGTGCCCTCTAAATATATTAGTGCTACACATTGTACTCTCTCTATATATAATAATGTTAGACAAAATATAATAGTTCTGTGCTCTGTCTTCCAGACATGGGACTTCTTATATATAATAGTACTATACTCTGTTCCTCTTGATAATAATAGTACCATACTCTGTGCCCTATAAATATAATAGTACTAAACACTGTGCCCCACGATAAAATAGCGCTATACACTGTTCCAGCAAACATCCTGCTGGCTGTCACCCTGCCAGCATCAACTGGGCAAAGTGGTCGGTGACAATGGGCTCAACATTGCGGCTGCCCTGAACCTTGGCGAAATAACACATGCTCCCTGCATAGCATACGTCATCAACCTAGTGGTGAAACCCTTTCTAAATAGGTACACTGGCTTGCACAAGGTGCAGTCAATGTCCGGGAGATTGTCCAGGCATTTCAGCCTTTCTTACGTGGCGTGGAACGGTCTCCTGGACTTGCGGTAACAGAACGGCCTGCTGCTACACCGCTTAATCCACAAAGTGTCAAATCTCTGGAATTCAGCATTATTGCACATGCTCGAGTGTCTGCAGTGACACAGTGAACGATTTTGTCATGCATCAGACAACCTCAGCAGCAAGGAGCAAGTGTTGCTTCGAGGCCTGTTGGGTGCTGAAGCCCTTCGAAGAAGCCACAAAGTTTGTCATCAGGGACAATTGCAGCATGAATGATGTCATCAGCCTCATATTTAACTTAGAACAGACGCTAATGCTCATGTAGCAGTGGACAACAGCGGAAGAAGAGCAGTTGACACATCTTGCTGTGCGCCCTATAGCTGTTGGGGACACACAAAGGGAATCTGCCATGGAGGAGAATCAGGAGCTTCCACTGCAAGAAGAGGAGGAGTCGAAGGTGGTGGAGCAAGAGGAAAATGATGAGGACGGCACTGCCCAGTACACCCAATTATCTCAACGAGGGGGTAAAGCCTTAAAGAACTGGCTTATCAGGCACGCTGGCCAGAATGGCGATCTGTATGCTCGTTTGCTTACGCAGTGACAGGCGTATTGTTGACATCAAGCAGTCTGATGATTACTGGATAGCCATGCTTTTAGACCCCCAGTATCAAGGCAAAATGGGGGAATGTTTTCATTTAGCAGAAAGGGAGGACAAATTACTTATTGCAAGAAATCAATCTGTATGCAGCTTACAACGAGCAGATGCCTGTCTACAATGGAGGCCCTGTAGTGCCCTGGAGCAGAGGTACTCTGAAGTTTGGACATTTGTGAACATTTGCCTTATAAGCTTCTTACTCTATTTCACTTGAAAAGGTTAACTTGCAGTATTTTATACTGTGTAGCTGCATTTTATATGTTATGATATATACCTTGTTCATTATCATTGTATTTACATGGCTCTGTGGAAACGGTTAATAAATACTGAGAGACTGTTAGGACTTTGAATAAGAAGCTGGTAATTTTCCACAGCTGCCATAGAGTTTGAAGAAGAGCATGTTTTGGAGGGAAAAAGCCAGACTTTGTTTATAACCAAAATCAGACAGCCTGACCTGGTGACTGTCTAGTTTAACTGTGTTGTTATGTCTGGAAACTTGTATTTGTCTGTAAAAAACATGTAATTGCCATTAAGTATCATTGAAGCTCTATGACAGACGATATTTCAAACAATGTATCTGTTTGTGCTGAGCTTCTCCATCCACCCCTCCCACTAAATGGTTCCAGTCTAGCTAGAAATGATATATAAGGAGAGCAGTCAGAGCCCCTAGTGTTCTGCAGTTAGGGACCAGTGCTTGGAGGGGAGACTCATGCAAGTCTGCATGAGTGACCAGAAGAAGATTCTGAAATGGGGATACTGGGCCACAAACCATGGGTCACTAGCCCTGTTACCAATGAGACATCTAGACTACTGAGCTACAGACAGTGGGCCTCCAGCCTTTGACCATGGTACCAGCCTTGAGAGAGAGAGAGAGGGACAGCTAACTCAGGCCTTTCCTCAGCATCAAGCCCTTCTTCTTCCAGGGAGGAGACTAGAGAAGCCAACCCTATGCCTCACCTGTATTGTTTTGCACCTGAATCGCTCCAGTAAAGAAGCACCATGGTTTACTGCAGACCCTGACTCTCTGGACTAATTTCCCATTGGGTGCACCACGCTTTACCATCCCTTCCGAAGAGCAGCAACACGATGACACCTCGACAGTGTCCGGGGTACCCAGCGTAGCGTTGGTGCACCCCAAACCCAGCCACTGCAATTTGGCGTCACAAACAGGATCTGGTCCAGGGCCAGCAGAGCAAGTTATCATGGATCCAGCCCCAGTGGATCAAGACAACCAGTGGCATATAAAGGAATGCCCTATCCTGTATGTGAGGTTAACCAGCCGCATGAAATAATCTGTGACTGAAAGTGTTACCCTTGTGGGGTCTGCCACAAGAAAGTGACTGTACTAGTAAAACTGTATCCTGTATTACTACTGTATCCTGGAAAAAAAAAGCCAGATGTTGTTTACCCCCAAAATTAGACAGACTGACCTTGTGGCTGTCTATTTTAGCTATGTTGCTATGTCTGGAATATTCTTTTTGTCTTGAAAAAAATGCTATGTTTTTGTCATTGAGTATCATTGAAGCTCTAATCTAAGTCTATAACAGACAGGAGTTGAAACAATGTATCTGTTTGTGCTGAGCTTCTCCACTCCACCCACTAGAAGGTTCCAGTCTAGCTAGAAATTGTATATAAGGAGAGCACTGGTAACTGCAGACCCTGACTCTCTGGACTTATTTCCCATTGGGGTGCACCACACCTTACCATCCCTCCCAGAGAGCAGCAACACTTGGTGACACCTCGACAGTATCCGGGGACCACCCCAAACCTGGCCTCTGCAATTTGTGCCCCTCAAGGTATTTATGCCCTCACTGTACAACTTTCACAGTAGTCATGCCTACATTGTCCCCCCTTAAAGTACTTAACCCTTTATTGTGCCACCTTCACAGTAGTTATACCCTCATTGTGCCCCCCTCACAGTTGTTATGCCCTCTCTGTGCCCCTTTCACTGAAGTAATGCCCTATAGGTTTCCCTTTCACAGTTGTAATGCCCTCTTTGTGCCCCTTCAGAGTAGTTATGCCCTTATTGTGCCCCCATAACAGTAACAATGCCCTCTGTGCCCCATTCGCAGTAGTAATGTCCATTGTGCCCCCTTCATAGTAATAATGCCCACTCAGTGCCACATAACAGTTATGCCCACCCACTTCACAGGAGTAATGCTCCCTGTTCCCCCTTCACAGTAGTAATGCCATCTGTGCCCCCTTCATAGTAGTAATGCTCATTGTGCCCCCTTCATACTAGTAATGCCCTCTGTGCCCTCTTCATACTAGTAAGGCCCTCTGTGCCCCCTTCATAGTAATAATGCCAATTGTGCTCCCTTCATAGTAGTAATGCCCATTGTTCCCCCTTCACGGTAGTAATGCCCATTTTGCCCCCTTCACAGTAGTAATGGCCATTGTGCCCCCTCCACAGTAGTAATGCCCATTGTGCCCCTTCATAGTAGTAATTCCCTTTGTGCCCCCCTATTAGTAGTATTGCCCTTTGTTCCCTTCTTTGTATTGGTAATGCCCTCTGTGCCCTATCCATGGTAGAAATGTCCTCTGTGCCCCCTCCATGGTAGAAATGTCCTCTGTGCCCTCTCCATGGTAGAAATGTCCTCTGTGCCCTCTCAATGGTAGAAATGTCCTCTGTGCCCTCTCCATGGTAGAAATGCCCTCTGTGCCCTCTCAATGGTAGAAATGTCCTCTGTGCCCTCTCCATGGTAGAAATGTCCTCTGTGGCCTCTCCATGGTAGAAATGCCCTCTGTGCCCCCTCTATGGTAGAAATGCCCTCTGTGCCCCTTACGTTAAATAATAATAATAATAAAAAAAACAGTACCTACTCACCTTGTGCCGTTCCTGAAGCTCACAGTCCTCTCTCCCCTGCTGCAGACACAGATTGCTTTGCAGCACTGTGTGGGCAGAGCTTATGCAGATTTCCAGGCTGCAGGCTCCTCCTACACAGGATGGCAGCACAATCTGTATCTGCAGGCTGATTGGTGGAGCGGGGAAAAGCTGGCGTTCCTCTGCTCATGGTCACAACCTGGCCTGATGAAGGGCTTTCCCTTTACCGCGAAACGTTGCCATTATTGTACTGCTGTACACCATCATGTCCGGCTGAATAAAATTCACTAATTATCATATGAACCAGTTGGATTGCTGTCTAGCTGCATAAATATCTGAAGGAGGGGAGGAGCACGGGGAGCTGAGCAATGAGTGACAGGACCGCAGCTCCCAGCTCTCCAGCAATGAGCGCTTCCATCTGTATTGATAGAAGTGCTCATTGCTTCTAGGGTCTGGCAGCCCTATGAGAGGCGGCACCCAAGGCAGACCGCCCCCCATGCCCCCCCCCTTTAACACGCCACTGCTGCTGGCTGACTATCATCTTTGTAAGGCTGCTGCTGCCTCTATAATGCTGTTGCCTGCCTGCCAACATGTACTATATGGCTGCTGCTCCTCGCTGCTAATCTCCTACAGCCACAATTAACGCAAAGCATCTGCCACTACTACCACCAATATTATTACTACTACCACCCATAGGCAGCCGTTATACTGCCTTGTATGTTCCATGCTATGCTTCTTCTGCTTACGCTATTATTGCAGCAGCTGGAAACACCTAAAACACTCAAAGCAGGCTGGAAAGACCTACAATTGGCACATAGGCCAATTTTAAAAGTTATGCTCCCCTTTAGTACTTTAGTAGTGCCCCCTTCACAGTAGTTATGCACACCTTTTAGTAGTGCCCCCTTCACAGTAGTTATGCTCCCCTTTCAGTAGTGCCCCCTTCACAGTAGTTATGCTCCCCTTTCAGTAGTGCCCCCTTCACAGTAGTTATGCTCCCCTTTTAGTAGTGGCCCCTTCACAGTAGTTATGCTCCCCTTTTAGTATTGCCCCTTCATATTAGTTATGCTCCCCTTTCAGTAGTGCCCTCTTCACAGTAGTTATGCCTCCCTTTTAGTAGTACCACCTTTACACTAGTTACACCCACTTTCAGTAATGCCTCCCAGTAAATACTCAACTAAGCCATTCCTCTGATGATCAGCACACATCCTGTGTTCCCCAGCAAGCATGATGTGTGACTGCATCGTGCCTGTTGGGGAGCAGTAGCAGTTGAGTTGAATGGTGAAGAAGGGAGCGTTACCATTGCAGATAACTGTCTCTGCATCTTAAATATGCAGAAAGAGTTGAGAATGGGACATACCTCAGCCATCCCGGGACTGTGGGACAGTCACCAAAATTCAAGACTGTTCTGCTAGATCTAGGATAGTTGTGAGGTCTGTATACAGTGTCAGGATAATCACTGGTTACCTATCCACAGTGCCAAACCAGCCTCATGTGTTCTTTAAATAATGCCAGGATAGTCAATGGTTACCTATATACAGTGCCAAATCTGCCTCAAGTCCACCACTACTCTAATGGCTTGTTTTCATTACTTGTAAATGACCATCTATAATCAACTGAAGTAGACCATAGCCCATATGATGGTCTTGTTTGGACAGGTGATGAATGTTCATGGACAGGTTTGTGGGATGGGGAGAGGATATCTACAGTCCTCAACATTGAAATGCAACACCTAGAAGGATAAGTTGTGGAATTATAGACAGGTTTGTGGGATGGGGAGAGGATTTGCTGTTACATTTACAATAGCTTATTCAAACAACTCTCCTTCCACTCGTTTCCAGATTTGCATTGTCAATGTAATGCGCATAGAAAATGTAAAGAAGTTTTATGGATGGTGGTTATCATCCAATGGGAGAAGTCTTCCTTTTCTACATGTATAATGCACAATGACTACTCCTATCTTCTTCAGACAAGACATGACACATCCTCTTCATCTTTCCTTCATTTCAAGTCCATAGGTGGAACTTCTCGTCAGAATGTCCTTCATTGCATTTATTGTATCAATGTTCTTCCAGAGATGGTGGAAAAGAGCAGAGCTGGGAATACATTTGGCTCATGTGTCCAGATCCGATGGGCTATGTCCTTGCACATCAACCTTCTTGAGAATCTTCTTACTCAAGCTTTACTCAAGGATCTACTATAAAGTGGTCTTCCTAGTGATAAGAATATTTTGGGCCTCCCCAGCTTGTGGATTGCCATCCTTCTTTGTTGAACAGTCTGAAAAGCACCAATGGCACCAAAGGATTTCTCAGCTGGTCCCATGGCTGGTCTTATTTTGTCTCCTTGCTTCTATGGCACCTAGCTTTCTTCTCGGTTGGTAATTTTTAGCTTACTTTACAGAAGCTGAAAAACTCTAGCAAAAAAAATCTCTGACAACCGATCACTTGTTTAAATTTTTCACTTTTCTCTGTGCCTTTCACCATATTTAGCTTGGTCAACGTCTTCTCAATATAATGTCTATGGATGTAAACTGAACAGATAAGGAAAAGGTGCATCAGCTTTCGAGGCCTCAAATTGGATTCACGTAAGTGTTGTAAAGAGCCAGATGTTCTTCTGAACATCATTCATTTTAGGAAAGTGAAAAATCACTGTAACTGGATAGAACCTCCTGGATTTTCCAGGCCGTAGGTTCCTGGTCTCTTTCTTAATTCACTTGGGTGAGGTAACATTAAAAGCAGTATAAAAACATAGAGTCTTTTGTCATTTGATTAAGTCATTTATATTGTTTTATACGTGAGAGGTTATGGACGAGGAACGTCTAGAAGGTGTGAGAGGTTTAAAATATTGAAAAAATTTACATCTATCTATCTATCTATCTATCTATCTATCTATCCATCAATCTATCTACAGTCCTCAACATTGAAATTGCAACACCTAGAAGGAAAAGTTGTGGAATCATGGACACAGGATCGATAGACATTAAAGATATGCAAATAATAAAAAAAGCAAACAAAATGTTCAAAACATCTTGATTTATATAGGATCGAGTATGAGCGCCACACATGACTTGGCTTGCCACCAGTGAGGTTATAATTTGCTGTCTCAGGAATGTTCTGCCATGCTGAATGCACTTGGGCAAATCGTCAAGACAGGGGTGTAGCTAAAGGCTCATGGGCCCTGGAGTTCAGCTTGGGCCCCCTGCCCTCAGTGCTTTGTGACAAGGGGCAAGGGAGCACCTAGCCTTTCTGTTGCCTGAGGAAAAAATTGAAATGTCCCCCCATGCCAAATTCTCAACCTAACCCATTCCCCCAGTCCTACTGTTAAAGGGGTTGTCCTTATTTTACTACTGATGACTGAGAGGAGCGAACTTTAAAAAAAAGTCCGGTGTTCGGCGTTCGGGTTGTGGTAAGTCGCGCATCCCGTTATGGATTCCACTATAGCGGCATATGGAATCCATAAGGGGCGGCTGCCACCAACCCGAACTGTTGAACAGCCGAAGGACCTGGGGTGACGTCACTGTCATGTGATCAGTGCAGGGGGCATGGCTCAGTACTGGATTTGATCCCGTGCTGAGCCACGCCCCCTGCACTGATCACATGGCGGTGACATCACCCCAGGTCCTTCGGCTGTTCAACAGTTCGGGTTGGTGGCAGCCGCCCCTTATGGATTCCATATGCCGCTATAGTGGAATCCATAACGGGATGCGCGACTTACCACAACACGAACGCCGAGCACCGGACTTTTTTTTAAAGTTCGCTCATCTCTACTGATGACCTATCCTCAGGATAGGTCATTAATATTAGCACCCCCACCGAACAGCTGTTTAGAAAGAGGGCAGCGCTTCTATGAGAGCTGCTTTCTCTGCTCTGTTCACCTGCTCGCCACAGCATTTGCAGTGATGAGCAGGTAAACTGAGCTGGGAAGGCAGCTCACTAGTTGGAAGCGCTCACTAGCACCACTATGCACTGCATCTTATAATGGGAAATATACAGCACCACTGGCCAGGGGCCTGTTGCAACTGTGACCCCTATAGCTACATCAGTGCATCAAGACATCCCAGATGTGCTTGGAGACAATGCAGGCCATAGTATCACGTTTTATGCCTTGCAGGCTGCTCACAGTAGCATGACATGAACTGTACGACTGAAGAGGCCAGTTCACCAGTTCAGCCTTCATTGCTGATTAGTTGTGGACCATGATAGCTTTCAAAAGCGGTGGGGTGAGGTCAATGAAACTCCTGTAGCTGGACATCTACCAATGTCGTGCAACACCATTTGATAATTTCCTGTCCTAGACTTGGAATGTGATTTCCAAAAAATGCTGTACTACAGATTTTAGATTTGGGATGACATTCTCTTTTCTTTCACACAAAATTCTCCTGAATTAAATCATCTAAAATCACCTAAAATTCTATGCAATCCGAATTTTTCAAAAAATTTGGGCCAAATTCTGTTTCTATAGAATTGATTTGCTCATCTCTAATCACACTACAAAGTCTCACTTTGTTTTTTCCCCCTATGTTTTTCATGACCAATAATAATCACAACATATGCATATAGTGTTAAGGGTTTCTCTGACTTCCACCATTCGAACAAGAGTGCATCTACAATTGACAGCTACGTTCCCAGTCCAGATCATGTGTGCACAAAAATATTTCAGCTCTGTGTTTGACTGAAGTCCTGCAGGGGACAAAGAAACATTTATAAAACCTTGGCATTCATTTATGTATTCTAAGGGAGTTGAGATTGCTGATATTGTAACTTTATTTATTAAGACTATGTGTACTGGGGACAATAAAGACCAGAAGGGTCTGTACTGGAAGAAGAGGAGACTGCACAGAACGGTGTTAGGCCATATTCTTTATTTATTGTTTTATTAATAAACCTGTTGATAGAATGAAAAGTATAGGGTTATTTTTTGTAAATATTCAAAACTCAACTTGTATGTAAAATATTCCAAAAAGACCTTGATAGGCTCAAGCCTGGACATGAAGTTGGCAGATAAAATTTAAAGGGGTTGTCCAAAGATTGAACAATGGATAATGTGTCCTTTGTATGAATGGAGCAGTCGTCACGCATTAACACCGATGCTCCATTTGAACTCTATGTGACTGCAAGATATAACCAAGTTCTGTATTTCACTATCTTTGGCAGTCCCATAGACTTTCAGTGGTGAGGCAGTGTGCAGGCTTTACTGCTTCTTCATGATTGATAGTAGCCCCAGCAGTCCCACCTCCACAATCAGACAATTATCACTTATGCTGTAAATAAGTAAAAAGCTTCAATCTTAACGCAATTCCTTTGAAGTATGAAAGCAAAATAGTAATTCTCAATGTCAATCAGCAACTGCAAAATCAACCATGATCTTAGGCAATATGAAGGAGAGATATAAAATTGGAATCCAAATAAATGTATTCCCTTCAAAAACGTTACAAAGGACGAAAGAGTTTTGTTTAACTTTCCTTCGGAAGAAAGAGAACAACTTGAGAAAGTTAAATTTTTTAAATCTCTTTTTTTAAACCTAAGTAACTGTACTGCTTTAAAAGTCCACAATCAAGAGGTCCTCAGGTAAGTGAAATGTTCATCTTTGGTAGATCAGGTGTATTGTTTTGAGCATCTTAACACATATGAAAACACCAGTCACAAAAGTGTACTGAATGGAAACATGGAATTTAAGGTGTTTTCAGACTAACCCATGAAAATCTCATGCAAAACAATTCCTAGATAAGATTAGGATTTGCATCTCCAGTGTCCCCGAGGTGAAAACTTCATGTAAATAATGTAAGCCAGTGCAGATTAAATTTAGTACAGCATCTGCTCCCAACCAGCTCTATTAATTGCAGAAGCCAACACCAAGCTTAAAGCCCCATCGTGACATCAGGATACACTGAGAAGCTAAATCAAGAAAGAAGAAAGGACAATGGAGTCTACTCTCAATATTGTCTTCTCCTCTTTTCTTTTTGTTGAATTTTTACTAGGAATAAAAATCAATGCCTTTATTGTCATTGCAATTGGCATTGACTGGAAGAAACACAGACAACTGCAATCTAGTGACCAGATTTTGTTGTGCTTGGCTCTTTCTAGGTTGTCCTTGCTGTTGATGATATTGGCTACCAACTTCTTGCTCACTGTCTTCCCTCACCTACAGTTCCACACAAATGAATTTGGCATGGTGATGCGCTTATTTTTTAGTTTCAGCAGCATCTGGTTTGCTACTTTGCTCTCAGTGTTTTATTGCATGAAAATCTCTACTTACAATCATGCCTTTTTCATGTGCGTGAAGACCAGGATCTCCAAGTTTGTTCCTTGGCTAATTGTCGGATCTCTCTTGGCCTCACTGGCTTCCAGTCTTCCTATAGGTTGGTGCGTCTTCACACAGAACAGTTTGGTTTCATCCAACATTACCTTGCTGGCAAATGTTCCAAATTTCAGCAGCCTATTCCTCATCTATAATATTGGCTCCTCTCCACCACTTGTCCTCTGTTGTGTTTCGGTTGTCCTTCTTATGAAGTACCTCTGGGAACACACTAGGAAATTGAAAGAAAGTGGAAGTTTCCACCACCCAACATTAGAATCTCATTTTAGAGTTTTACGAAGTATGGCTTTTTTCTTCTTCTTATATGTCTCCTACTATATCATTGTTAATTTGACAACCACTGGAGTAGTCAGACATGACAGTCCTTGGATTATTTTATCCTCAATCTTTACTTCCGCTTTACCGGTTCTTCATTCTGCTTTCTTAATCTTCAGCAACTCAAAGCTACGACGTGCATTTCAGAGTCTTTTCTGTCTTCCCAACAACCTTTTAACTCAAGTTTGATCGAGAGCAGTTTTGGTAACTTTATGTTTCATTCCTGGACTGTAGGTCAAATGTGAAAAAGCCTTGTAAAATCATAAAATTCTAAGTTTTGCTGATATAACAAACAGCAGTACGTGAACATTGAGTGACTCTTCAATCAGGCTACCATCCAAAATCTTGGTTAAGAAGGATCTTCTAAAGGGATGAACTTCTCAAAAAACAGAACCAATATGCATAAGATATAAGCAGAAGAGTAACTCAAAGTTCCTTGGCCTGATGCAAAATCTATAAGACAGTTACCTTACTATTCGTTATCACTTGTAGTACTGTTCTCACATGGAGAAGAGCTTTTGAAGCCTTTTAAGATTCCAAGGTCCTGTTCTGCGCACAAACTGTGCTTCCCCTTTGGCTATATATGCATTTGTACATGTTTTCTTAACATGGAGATCGTAAACATCTGCTTATCCTTAGCTGGTCTTTAAATATTCTAATGGGATTCTGTAATGGTAATCATCTGCACCCTTCCCTCAAGCACTTTCCTTCCTTTTTATATAAAAAAGAGATATTTATTTTGACAACACGGTGAATATATAGTGGTTATAGTATTTTTCTTTAGGGAAGCACTATGATTTTAGATTGGCTAGGATGTGAAAGTCAGTCAATCAACAGTCAGTGAAAAGATATTAAACTCTGTAATAAATCTTAAAATGCCCACTTATCAGATGCTACTTTAACCATTTACGTGTCTTTTTCACAGTTTATAACGGGTCAGAAGCTCTGTACTTGCTGAAAAATGGCTAGAAAATTAAATGGGTATCCCTCTTCTTATTTTTTAATTTGCTTGTAAAATAGGAAATCTTAACTTTTATAACACATTTATTTCTTATACCAATGTAGTAGCCTGTGTCTGAAAATGGTTTGTCCCAAATTAGTCCTGTTTGGGGCATTTATAGGCTAACTGAACAGGAATAAACATGATGTCAGTCATGTGACCCTTGGCATTCAACTAACACCATTTAGGTATCTCACTTTTTTGAGGAGCAGAATTTAAAGAGTACTACTGCTTGTAGCAGAAAGTCACTGGCTGTCTCTTGAGTGTGGTGTGTGACTGTTGAGATGTGCAACCATGGTATTAATTACCTATACAGTAGGTATGCAGCTATGTTATGTATCACCTAAGCACAGGCAGCCACATTAAGGATTACTCAGAGGCAATCAGTCATTCTATACATCACGTAGAGATAGACATCCATGTTATGCATCCCATAAAGACAGGAAGCCATGTTATACATCATATAGAGAGAGGCAGCCATGTTATGCATCATCTAGAGACATGCAGCCATGTTATGCATCACCTTGAGACAGGCAGCCATGTTATACATTTCCTATAGACAGACAGCTATGTTATACATCAGCTACAGACAGGCAGACATTTTAATGATCACCTAGAGACAGACAGTCATGTTATACATCAACTAAAGACACACAGCCATGGTATAAATCACCTAGAGACCATGTTATTCATTGTCTAGAGATAGACAGTTATGTTATACATCAGGTAGAGACAGACAGACAAGTTAAAGAATACCCAAGGACAGGCAGTCATGTTATACATCACCTAGAGATATGAAGTGATATTTTACATCATCCGGATTTTAGACCATGTTATTTACAACCTAGGTAGACATTTTATACATCACCTACAGACATGGTGCCATGTTATACATCACCTAGAAATAGTAATCCTTGTTATGCATTGCCTAGAGACAGGCACCCATATTATAAATCACCTAAAGACAAGCAGCAATGTTGTGTATCACCTAGATATGTGCAACAATGTTATACATCACCTAGAGACATTCAATCTTCTTATACATCACCTAGACCATGCATTCATTTTGTGCATCACCTAGTGAAGTACAATAATATTATATGTTACCTAGAAATATGCTCCCATGGTCATTCTATGGCCTAATGTAAATGCTGGCACCGGTCAGTCCACTGTGTACTGTAAATGCTGCCACTAGTCAGTTCAAAGTGTAGTGTAAAGGCTGAAGCCAGTTATTTCACAGTCAAGTGTCAATGCTGCAGCTGGTCAGTCCTCAGTCTATTGTCAATGCTCCTTTAGGCCAGTCCATAGTATACCAATGCTCAGTCTACAGTCGAGTATAAACACGGTGGTTAGTCCAGAGTCCGGAGTGATTGGGTGTGCTTAGAGGTGTGGCTCAAGAAAACTATTGCTGCAGCACACAACACACGCTGCCAAATGTGTCCCTCTTTTCATTCAGTAAAGGTTGAGAGGTACATTTATTTCAATGTAAAATATTAGCTATACAATCTAAAACACTCTTGTGCTGTTGAGTTTGTGATCGGGTAGAAAAAAACAATAAAAAAGGAACAAATGGCCTCACCCATGATGCTGATCAGGATCTTATGCTAGTTCATAAAAGTCAAGCACAGAATTGTGGGCTGGGGGTGCAGTGCTCCTGAGTGTAAGACAATGGAAAGCAAGTTTTTATTTTGTGCTTCCTCTTTAATTTCATGTCGTTGGTTAGTAATGTGTGATACCTGGCCACATTTCTGCAGTATGAAGTAACTGCAAATGTGTACTAATGTTTAGGTGAGGCTAGGAGGTACTAGGAGAGTAAAAAACAGTTAGCTTTGTAAAAGATGGCTCAGCTCCATTGAAGACATCATCAGGGTAAGATGTCTTACTACCATCACCTCTCTTTGTTCATATGGACGATGGCTAAGTGTAATGTTGGGTGCAGGTCGATCTGGAGCCAACCAAACTGTTTGACGACTCTCAGTGACTGTTAGTTACTTTATTTTTGTATATATCTTTTATTATAGTTTTAGTTTAGTAAACTCTTTATCAACCTAAGTCGTGTTAAGTCTATTTTTTCTTGAACGTCTGTTCCCACGGTAATACATGGTACCAGAAGTGGGTTTTGAGCATTGTTTATAAGATTATACAAAACATTGATATGATCTGATCCCCTGTAATTGAGGATGGGACCTGGGCATCCATTAGACAAGGGAAGGGTGAAAGTTTAATTTGTCACATGGGATCTCTACAAGTGGCGAATATATATATTTAGAGATCATTGACACAGTCTGATAGTCTGCAGGAACTTGGGCAGTTGAATGTCTGCCCATTGTAGACATTGGAGTTCATCTAACAGCTAACCTGTTGCAGTATATCCATCACTTGTAGCGATGAGCGGGAGGTGCCATATTCAATTTCGCGATATTTCACAAATATTCGATTGAATATTCATCATATATTCGTCGGAATTGAATGTTCGTCATTATTCTATTTATTGCGAATAATATGCGATTTAATTATTCGCGTATTACGATTTGAACTTTGAATGGGGTACAAAGGCAACTTTCCTATTGGTTGGCTATCTAGAATTAACAAAGATAACGAATATAGCGCTATATTCTCTATATTCGTTAATTCTAGCAAGCCAAACAATAGGAAAGTTGACTGTACCCAGCTCTAAGTTGGATGCGCAATGCGAGAATATTACTTTGCCTATTTTTTGCAATAAATAGAATAATGAGTCTGTATTATAATTATTTAAAAAAATAAGTAAAGTAATATTCTCGCATTGCGCATCCAACTTACAGCTGGGTACAATCAACTTTGTTATTGGCTTGCTAGAATTAGCAAATATAAAGAATATAGCGCTATATTCGTATTCATCATATTCGTTAATTCTACCCAGCCAAACAATAGTAAAGTAAGTTGCATATACCCCGCTCTAAGTTGGATGTGCAATGCAAGTAATATTACTGAATATTCTCGCATTGCGCATCCAACTTAGAGCTGTGTATAGGCAAGTTTACTTGGCTTGCTAGAATTAACAAAGATAACGAATACGAATATAGCGCTATATTCTTTATCTTTGTTAATAGCGAATATAGAGAATATTTCGCTAACTTCGTTCTTAACAAAGATAACAAATATGGCGCTATATTGTCTATCTTCGTTAATTCTAGCAAGCCAACTAAAAGAAAAGTTATAGCCTGTTCAAAGTTTCATTCGCAGTACGCGAATATTACATAATGTAATATGTAATATTCGTGTACTGTGAATTAAACTTTGAAAGGGCTATAACTTTCCTATTGGTTGACTTGCTAGAATTAACGAAGATAGAGAACATAGCTCTATATTCTCTATCTTCGTTAACGGTATCTTGGGTTCAGATTTAAAAAAAAAAACGAAAAGTCATTTTTTATGAATATATAGCACTATATTCTAAATATTCGCGAAGTGCCGATAGTCATAAAAAAAAATTGCTATTCGAATATTCGCGCTCATCACTAATGACTTGCACTAGAGACTGGGAAAATGTAAATATTCATGAAGTTAAAAAGTTAGGGAAAATAAGCGTTTAGGGAAAAGTGTGTAGACTCTTAACTGTGGGTCCCATTAACCCTTTCGCTACCAGCGCAGTACATGTATGGCGCTGGAGTGATGGGCAAACATGGCGCCCACTCATACATGCAAGCGTCTTGACTAGTGGTAGTCCGCTGTTTCAAACAGCAGAGACCCACGGCTAATTATCGCGACCGGCAATAATTTCGATCGTGGTAATTAAAGCCTTTAGATGTTGTCATCAAGTGAGATCACGGAATCGAAATGGTGAAAAAAACCAGAAGCTCGTGCTTTCTGGCTTCTTACCAGCATCCTCTGTGGCCAGTGAGGATGCCGGTAATTGATTTTAATACGCTGAAGAGACCCAGGGCATTAAAGCTGCAATTCCTATTTCTTAGGCCAAATTTGCAATTCTGAGTGATAAATGGATTTAAAAAATTGGATTTAGTAGGCTCAAATACAAGCTTCAAAATCATAACAATAAAGTAAAAAAAACTTAAAAAACATATAAAAAATGAAAAAAAATCTAAAAGTTTAAATCACTCCGCTTACCATATAATAATAAAATATGCCATATTAAATGGTGGACTTACAAAGTACAACTTGTCCCGCAAAAAAATAAACCCTCATACATCTATGTGAACGAAAATTTTTTAAAAGTTATGGCTCAAAAAAGCTAGGGAATAAAAATGAAAACATGAAAACAAAAAAACCTCCGGTATCCTAAGGGTTAAGTGGGGCTTTTACTGTTCATATAGGTAAGCTACCAGCCTCTCCTAGTTTCTGCGCTTGATATGAGTTTGTATGAATACACACATATTTTTGTTTTGAGTCAGCGCAAAGCTACATTTCTTTGTTCAGAGTTAAAAAAAAGAGAGTGAGGGAGGAGGGCGAGGGTTTACTAACTAGAAAATATGTTGATTTAAGAAAAAAATGTAGTGATGAGGTAAATAAGTGATTAAAATTTGAAATGTTAATTGTTTTTATAGAGATTATACCTAAGAAGAAACAGAGTGAAGAGTAATCATTTAGTTTCCTCTATTTCATAGGCAAAAACTGTATCTTTTAGTAAGGATGTGCAGCATGTATAGATTTAAAAAAGGAGAAAACTGTAATTATATGTATAATAATTGTAATAATCATTGTTGGTATATAATATGGGATATCCCTTATATAACGATTAAATCCATGAAGCATTATATTAATTTTATTTTGTTATATGCACTTTTTAATGTTTTGTCTTCAATAACAGGATTTGTATTTGTTTGTATAACTTTCTGTTTGTAGGAGAGAAGACAAAAAGAATGTGCATTATTAGCCAGAAATGGGCAATTGAGTTTATATTTCTCTCTCTCTCTTAGTGCAGTTCTGGGTTTGGCAATTGCAATATGCTGCCTCCCCCAGGGCCCTATCGCATCCCAGGTTTAGTGGAAACGCCGAGTGGTTTGGTGCAGCCTATATGTCTCTTAAGGTGTCACGGTGCTCCTACCTGGATACAGCGGGACGCCAGGCTTTTGCTCCGTAGTATTAAAAATGGGAATAATTGAGAGATGAAGGAAAAAATAACTTGAGTCCAGACCTTGTTGTGAAGTTCAACGGCAGCTTTACTTGAATAAACTTTCATCCAAACGATTTGCAGGCTTTGTCTCGGTTACAGCAGACTTTGGCATAAAATGGCAGGCAAACTTGCACTAAACTGTGCTTAGGTTTTGGTACTTTAGGTCGGTTCTGGTATCCTTGGATGGGGTGCTGTCAACTGTTATTTCCCTCCTAACACTCAGTAAATAACTTATCTTCAGCCGAAGAACTATTCCTCTTGCAGATTTCTCTTATGGTGACCAAATAACGATTTCCTCTGGTCCCTATGGCTTCCAGACATCTGCTTCCATAGTCAGCAGAGCTTGGTCTGCTCTGGCTGACATAGGCACAACTGAGCATTCCCCCTCCTTACTTCTCTCCTGTCCAGACTAGACTCCTGCTCGAACTAGAGCCAACTGGAACTGCTGCCCCTCCCTACTGGTAGGAAGCAGGACTAGCTTCTGCCCAGAGGGGGGATAATGGAATGGTAATTTCCATTCTCTCTAAATATGAGTCTGCCATCTACACTGAACCAGGCATATTACATGTAAAAACAGGTGCATGATAATCATAGTATTGCACAATGTAGAGGACCTGCGAATAAATACAAATATAACATTTATGTTAGATCATTTGAGACAGAAGCAGGGTGTAGGAGTGGTAACACCACTCCGGGGTGTTACATACCCCTTACTTAAAACCAAGCCGCCCTCGGCTTGTGCTTAGTGTATGCTGTAGTCTTCCCTTTTAAAGTGAGAGTGCTGCTTTATACTATTTTCCGTTACATACACATAAGTTGAACTAACAACTGCTACCTACAGGTCTCTGCCCATGTGAGTAGGGTGTCTATTTCCAATTTCCCTCTTGGTAAAAACCAGAGAACCAAAAAGGCTACACCAAGCAATCAAATACTCCACGACCTGGCCATAGACATATATGGAGTGTGGGGGTGTCATGTACTGTAATCTCTCCACGATACTATGAAATACCAGCAAATAGAAGGGTGGCTTCATCAGAAGGGTGGCTTCATCCTGTAATCCCTTCCTAGCATCAAAGACTAATCATGCTTTGTCACCTTGATGTCTGAACTATTTTAGAAGCCGGGTTACCTGTTAAGATGTTTGTCTGATGTGCCTTTACCACTTGGTCCTCCCTGTTTAGCAAAAGCACATAATCCCAAAGACACAGGACATGATGGCTCCTTCCCCTCCAAAGTTTGTGGATAGAAAAAGGTTAAGGGCATATGCAAATAGGACAATACAATGCCTAGGCTTTCTAAACTATCACAAGGCAAAGTGGGACCATTAGTATTCAGCGTCCTCAGAGGCAGTCTGTATGAGCTATGAAGCAAGGATACTAACT
This sequence comes from Bufotes viridis, assembly GCA_033119425.1. Taxonomy (NCBI): domain Eukaryota; kingdom Metazoa; phylum Chordata; class Amphibia; order Anura; family Bufonidae; genus Bufotes; species Bufotes viridis. The sequence continues at coordinate 34,160,056 of CM065592.1, forward strand.
ATCTGGCTAAGGGTATAAAGTCCAAAGTAGATTCAAAGTGAATGAGGATCACATTGTTGTAACCATAAAAAGAGTCCATACAATGGGCTAAAGTGCTTTACGTTGCTGACATTTTTAAAACATTTGTGCAAAACATATCACAGTAGAAAGAGCTCAGGTACACGTTTGAGTCTTTTCTTTGGGTGCTGGCTTGTAACATTAGAAAACCAAATAATATCGCAAATAATAATGTATAGAAACAATGTATACTGCACCAAACTTACAAGACCACACATGTAAGCCAAATAGATTATTTATTACATAGTATCAAAATAGACATACAGTGAATTTAAGAAAATCAATTACAAATAGCAGTACAGATAAGCGCTATGAATGATAACGCCCCTACCCAGTGGTCTGCACTGCCCCATCAACTAAATCCCTTTACATACATAAGTAGGGTAGTATGATATATAGGCAGTAAGTCATGGCTGAGGCTATTTATAGGGCTGTGACATCACAGGGCTGGCTGGCTGATGATTGGCTGCATGCACGGCATTATGGGTGATCCCGCCTTCCCAGAGTTCCTTGCTCCATGTCCTCACACATGCAGCAGCCATTTTAGGAAAAAATGTGATTCGTTACCATGAAGCGTGAGGAACTTCGGATTCGGTGCAAATCAAATTTTTCCCTAAATTTGTATCGAATTCCACTTTGTCAACTTCGATTAGCTCATCTCTAGCTATAACAATCTAATGTTTGCAGTAAAATTTAGTCTATGCATTCAACAGAACGGTATTACAATGCAATTTGTTTTAGTAAAATGCCTTTAAACTACATGATCTTTTGCACTAATGTGTTCAATAAAACAAGTACTGTATAATAATGCAGTGTTTCGTAAATGCCCAGTGGACAGGATTATGTTAAAACATAACTTTTACTTCAATAATTAATAAAATTCGATCAAAATGCAGTGAGAACTCAAATAGCACACAACACAAATCCGTTATTCGAGTTCTCACTGCAGGGGTCGCCGCTGTCGGGGCGGGTGCTCTGTATCAGTAGGCAGGTGTAATAATAGCCCCTTCCACCTAGAGAGGTAGGGAATACAGTTGTGTTCAAAATTATTCAACCCCCACTGAAATTGAGTGTTTTGGCCAGTTTGACATTGATTTTGATCATTTCAGTCATCTTGTTTACAATTAAATCAAAGAGGCCCTTGTAAGTCAGACAAATATAACATAACATTTATAATGAAATAACCACAAATGTCTTTTCTGTGCTCACATCATTATCAGTTTTATTCAACCCCCAAGTGACATTCAATCTTAGTACTTAGTACCACATCCTTTTCCAGTTATAACAGCTTTTAAACGTGAAGCATAGCTTGACACAAGTGTCTTGCAGCGATCTACGGGTATCTTCGCCCATTCTTCATGGGCAAAAGCCTCCAGTTCAGTCCCATTCTTAGGCTTTAGCGCTGCAACTGCTTTCTTTAAGTCCCACCAGAGGTTCTCAATCGGATTTAAGTCTGGTGACTGCGATGGCCACTTCAAAATGTTCCAGCCTTTAATCTGCAACCATGCTCTAGTGGACTTGAGGTATGCTTGGGATCATTGTCCTGTTGAAAGGTCCAACGCCTCCCAAGCCTCAGGTTTGTGACGGACTGCATCACATTTTCATCCAATATCTCCTGGTACTGAAGAGAATTCATGGTACCTTGCACACGCTGAAGCTTCCCTGTACCTGTAGAAGCAAAACAGCCGCAAAGCATGATTGACCCCCCCGCCATGCTTCACAGTAGGCAAGGTGTTCTTTTCTTCATAGGCCTTGTTCTTCCTCCTCCAAACATAGCGTTGATCCATGGGCCCAAACAGTTCTAATTTTGTTTCATCAGTCCACAGAACACTATCCCAAAACTTTTGTGGTTTGTCCACATTACTTTTGGCATACTGCAGTCGACTCTTCTTATTCTTTGGAGACAGCAAGGAGTTGCGCCTGGGAGTTCTGGCATGGAGGCCTTCATTACGCAGTGTGCGCCTTATTGTCTGGGCTGAAACTTCAGTACCCGCATCTGACAAATCTTTTTTCAGTTCCTCAGCAGTCACACGGGGACTTTTCTCCACTTTACGCTTCAGGTAGCGCACAGCAGTCGAAGTCAGCATCTTCTTTCTGCCACGACCAGGTAGCGTTTCAACAGTGCCCTTTGCCTTGAATTTGCGAATGATGCTTTCTATGGTGTCTCTTGGTATGTTTAACATCTCTGCAATCTTCTTATAGCCATTGCCCTTCCTGTGAAGAGAAATCACCTCTTCTCTTGTCTTCCTGGACCATTCTCTCACCATGTTTGTAAACACACCAGTAAATGTCTAGAAGGAGCTGAGTATCACAGTCATTTAAAATCTGCCTAATTGGTGCTTATTATGCTTGATTGCTGCTCCTTGACATCCACAGGGGTTTTCAATACCTGATCGAAAACACTTAAATGAACCTCTGTTCTTAAGAGTGGTCGTCTTTAAGGGGTTGAATAATTGTGTCAATGAAGAAATCACAAAAAAAACATTTAATACTGTATTACAAAAACAATTGATGTCATTTTAGTTGCATTTGGTTCTTTAAAAAGTCCTTGTAAGATTTCATTCTGAACACAATTACAAATGTACACTAAATCCCTAAAACCCTTTACAGCATTGGGGGTTGAATAATTTTGAACACAACTGTACATAGGGCGATACAGGAGCTACTCCTCGCCACTACTGACATGAATAGCACCAGTCACGAGTGTCCAGTTAATCTGTTTACCTGTGGATATATCTGGCACACACCTGTGATCTAAACACCGAGAATTTGTAAGATCCATCCATATTTTTCCAATTCTTTGTAAACCAGGTATTGGTGCCAGTAAGTGTTTTTACCCTTGAGGTTTTTTGTGAGCATACTTATGCTCGGATTTGTGTTGTGTGCTATTTGAGTTCTCACTGCATTTTGATAGAATTTTATTAATTATTGAAGTAAAAGTTATGTTTTAACATAATCCTGTCCACTGGGCAATTAGGAGATATTTAAGGAGGTGTGACTTTATACTTCTGTACACGATCTACTGCGTGTATGGAAGCTCTTTGTAATAATGCAATGTTTGCACAAAAATGTCTTTAAACTATGCCTTCAAAAAGAAAAGAAAAAACAAATATGTCCGTGGCTTCATAGAAATAAATGGGTCAGTGCGCTGTCCAAAAAATACCCGAATAACACAAGGACCTAAGTCTATCATGTCTGTAGTACAGCCTAATGGGCATCTGGTCAAGGGAAGTGACTTTAGGGGTTAACGTATGGTCCCATTAGAAGAACCAATCTCTTTATCAAAATATAGAGGATACGATTCTGAATGGCTGGGGACTGGCCACTGGGGTCCCAGCTAATTACAGGAATGAGACCCGTGTTCCCACGTTTGAATGGAATAGTAGATTTGAATGTATATCTGCCGCTCTATTTAACTCCATATTTATTAGCAGCTGGGGGCCTAGCAAAGGTATCTAATGAAGCATCAGCTTAACATTCAGAACCAATAAAACTTATGAATAGTTATGTAGTACCCCAGAGTGGGCACTACCATTCCTACACCCTGCTACTGTCTCTAATGGCTAACAACAATGTAATCTGTATATTTAAAGTTGGACTTACACAATTATTTTCCAAAAAGCTCAAATTTCTATAAACCCAATTTTTTTCATTATAAGGTAGATTGAAGAAACAAATTAATATTATGTATTGAAGAATATAGCTATTGTAATGTAACTATTTAAAGGGGTTACCCAAGACTTAAAAATGTCCCCCATATGCCTGGGCCCCTCACACTGAATCTACCTACCTGGCTCCCCATTTCCTGCACCTCTCCTGGTTCCTGCAAAACCGCTGCTAATTCTCCCCGTGTGCGGATGAAAACATCCGATGTTGAATGGGGCGGGGAGGGGGGGATGGCCAGCCAATGGCAGGCGGTGACGGGGACGAGCCTCCCTTGCATCACCACCTGCCATTGGCTGCTCCCCCCCCCCAACACAGGATTTCATCCACACACGGAGAAAAGCAGCAGCGGCGGTGGAGTGGCACAGGGAGCCGGGAGCCAGGTAAGCAGATTTAGTGTGCGGTACCTGGGAATATGGGGGACAATTTTTAGTCTCAGATAAGCCCTTTAAGTAAATACCCAAAAAACACAAGCTCCAGGAACATATTTATGTATCTTTAAACATAACACAGTTAGTGGTTATGCTCTCTTTGGTATACAAATATTTCCAACTCTCCACTCTCAGTCCTGAATATTTGCATGGAAATCAAACATGTTTCCATCCTTTGCATGAGTGACAGCCATAGCAAAACTATAAAGAAGACAGAAATACCTTATCCTTTCCCAAAGCCGAAAACAAGAGCCTGGAGGCAGGAGTGTATTAGGAATATTTACTTAGAAGAATGTTCACCCTAAACAACATGGAACTTACTGAATGCATTGCTGGAATTACAGTAAATATAATTATTGTAGCTGCTAACCTCCAGAAATGGAACAGTCTAAAGTCTCTAAACACCTGTGATACAATCCTGAGCTTCTTGGCCGTTTCCAGGATCCTGTATCTCCTCAGCATCTTCATAGTTTTAAGTTTTTTGATCATTTGTCCTAAGAGAATATTACATTTTGTTTTTCTAACAATTATAAAGGTAGATATGATGTTGCTGAACGCTAACAACGTCTGATTTGCTACCATCCTTTGTGTTTTTTACTGTGTGAAGATTACAAGCTACCAATAGAAGCTGTTCATCTTTCTGAAGACTAAGATCTCCACCTTGGTTCCATGGTTTCTTCTGGCTTCTTTTCTGTTTTCTGTATCCTCAAATCTTCCATTTGGTTGATACTCTTTCATTGCAAAGAATTTTACCAATTCTTCTGTGGACAATTTGACTTCCTTCTCTCATGTTTTTGTTCCAAACATTCATCATAACCAGTCTCTGATTGGGGTCATGTCCACCATTGATGATTTTTTGTGTTGTGAACTTCCTATTAATTCAGTCCCTTAGGATACACACCAAAAGGATGAAGAGTAGTGATGAGCGAACCCGAACTGTAAAGTTTGGGTCCGTACCGAACTTTATGATTTTTGCCGAAAAAGTTTGGGTTCGAGTTCGGGCATTTAATAAAGATTGTTAAAAGGCTGCAGGGCAGCCAATCAACAAGCTTTTAAGCTGTGGGCACTTAGAAGACATCACAGCCATGCCTACAAATGGCATGGCTGTGATTGGCTGCTGCATCATGTGACCCAGCCTCTATATAAGATGGATCACGTGTAGCACCGCCCATCATTTCTGAGTAGTGAAGGGACACGAAGCAGGCAGCTGAAGTGAGGGAGAGTGTTAGCAATCTTTTTTGTGGGTGCAATACACCATCTTTGCACCCCTGACACCGAAAGATAATTGTTAATCTGGCTGTTAATTTTGTGGGTGACCTATAGCGATTTTTTGAGGGTGCAATATACCATCTTTGCACCCCTGACACAGAAAGATAATAATAAATCTGGCTGTTAATTCTGTGGGTGACCTATAGCGATTTTTGTGGGTGCAATACACCATCTTTGCACCGTGACACAGAAAGATAATAATAAGTGTGGCTGTTACTCCTGTGGGTGATCTACAGGGATTTTTTATTGGGTTCAATGCAACATCTTTGAACCCCTAACAGACACATATAATAGTTAATCCCTCTGTAAGTTCGGCGGATGACATATACCCATTTATTGTGTGAAGAACACCTGCACTGCATACGTGACAGGGAAATAATATAGTTAATCCGTCTGTTAGTTCGGTGGGCGACATATACCCATTTATTGTGTGAAGTACATCTGTACTGCATACTTGCAGGGAAAATATTATAGTTAATCCGTCTGTTAATTCGGTGGGTGACATATAGCAATTTATTGTGTGAAGTACATCTGCACTGCATATGTGACAGGGAAAATAATATAGTGAATCCATCTGTTAATTCGTGGGTGACATATACCAATTTATTGTGTGAAGTACACCTGCACTGGATACGTGACAGGGAAATAAATATAGTTAATCCATCTGTTAGTTCGGTGGGCGACATATACCCATTTATTGTGTGAAGTACATCTGCACTGCATACGTGCCAGGGAAATATTATAGTTAATCTGTCTCTTAGTTCGATGAGTGACATATACCAATTTATTGTGTGAAGTACACCTGCACTGCATACGTGACAGGGAAATACATATAGTTAATCCGTCTGTTAGTTCGGTGGGTGACATATACCAATTTATTGTGTGAAGTACAACTGCACTGCATACGTGCAAGGGAAAATAATATAGTTAAGCCGTCTGTTAGTTCGGTGAGTGACATATACCGATTTATTGTGTGAAGTATACCTTTACTGAATTATTGAAAGGGAAATTAATATAGTTAATCCGTCTGTTAGTTCGGTGAGTGACATATACCCATTTATTGTGTGAGGTACACCTGCCCTGCAAACGTGACAGGGAAATAAATATAGTTAATCTGTCTGTTAGTTAGGTGGGCGACGTATAACCATTTATTGTGTGAAGTACACCTGCACTGTATACGTGACAAATAAAATAATACAGTTAATCCATCTGTTAGATTGGTTGGTGACATCTAACCAATTTTTGTGTGAGGTACACCTGCACTGCATACGTGACAGGGAAATTAATATAGTTAATTTGTCTGTTAGTTCAGTGGTTGACCTCAAAGAATAAGAAAAGCATCAAAAAAGGGACGTGGCCCTGGTCGTGGTGCTGTTGGTGTTGGTGGAGCTCCTGTTGCAAAGTGAGGACGTGGTCGATCTGTGCCAGCTACATGCCCAAATGAAACACTTTCCTCAGTTGCACATAGGTGACAGAACATTATTTTGTAGGCCTGAATATGGGTGTACAAATAGTAAGGCCAGAACAAGTAGAGGCGGTAGTAGATTGGGTGGCTGACAGTGCCTCGAGTTCCTTCACATTGTCTCCCACCTGGTCCCCTGCTGAAAGCGCAGAGTTGGCACCTGCAGCCCATGTGCATCTGTCTTTTACCTCACCCCCTTGCAAGTGAGCCAAGCAATCTGAGCCTCAAGTCATCCAGCAGTCTTTTATGCTTTTTATGACTCTGCTGGCAGGGTTTCCGTGGACCGTTCACATAGCCTTGCCCCAGAAGTGGAAGAGATTGAGTGCACCGATGCTTGAGCACTTATGTTTCAGGATGTGGACATGAGAGGACCACCACAGGCTTTCTGCAGTGTGCAGACCAGCAAGGAGGACAGGAGTGAAGAGTGGGTGGAAGATGATGTAGAGGATGATGAGGTCCTAGATCCCAAATGGAATCAAGGTCATGCGAGTGACGTGTGCAGTTCGGAGGAAGAGGTGTTGGTCACACAGCACCAGCCGCACAGCAAAAGAGGGAGCAGTGAGCAAGTGCAGAGTGGCCGTCCCCTAGTTAGTACGCCTGCTACTGCCCACCTCACCCAGGGACTGAGCACACCAAAGCCAGCTCCAAGGAGTTCCCTGGCGTGGCAGTTCTTTATACAATGTGCTGACAACAAGACACAAGTGGTTTGTACGCTGTGCATTCAGAGCCTGAAGCAAGGCATAAATGTTCTAAACCTGAGCACCACCTGCATGACCAGGCATCTAAACGCAAAGGACGAGCTGCAGTGGAGTAAACACCTCAAAAACCACGAAAAATCTCAGGTTCCTCTTGCTCCCTCTTCTGCTGCAGTCTCGGCCTCTTCCTCCCCCTCTGGAGTGACAATGGAACCTGCCACCATGCAAACAGAGGATGTGGCAGCAACGCCACCACTTCCGTCACCGTCACCAAGCATCTTCACAATGTCCCATGAAAGCATTCAGGTGTACATCTCTCAAACACTGGAGAGAAAGAGGAAGTACCCCCCTACCCACTCGCGATCCCTGTCCCTGAATTCCTGGCCTTTGAAATGCTGTCATTCTGTCTGGTGGAGACTTTTAAAAACCTTATGGCGGTGGCTGTCCCACAGTACGTGGTACCCAGCCGCCAATACTTTTCCAGTTGAACCATCCCTGCCCTGCACAACCAAGTGGCGGACAAAACTAGGTGTGCACTGCGCAACGCCATCTGTGGCAAGGTCCACATAACCACCAATACGTGGACCAGTAAGCATGGGCAAGGACGTTATATCTCCCTAACTGCACACTGGGTAAATGCAGCAGCGGCTGGGCCTGAGGCAGATAGCAGTTTGGTGCATGTCCTTCCGTCACCGAGGATTGCAGGACGTTTCTCTTTGCCTCCTGTTGCCTCCTCCTCCAGACTGCGCAGGAGCTGTGGACCGGCATGGAACAACAGACAGATGAGTGGTTGGTGCCACTGAGCCTCAAGCCCAGCCTGACGGTGTGCGATAATGGGCGAAATCTCGTAGCAGCTCTGGGCCTAGCCAGTTTGACACACATCCCTTGCCTGGCGCATTTGCTGAATTTGGTGGTGCAGAGGTTCTTGAAAAATTACCCCGATATGTCAAAGCTGATGCAGAAAGTGCAGGCCATCTGTGCGCACTTTCGGCGCTCTCACGCTGCTGCTGCCAACCTGTCTGCGCTGCAGCGTAACTTCGGCCTTCCCATTTACAGCCTTGTATGCGATGTGCCGACAAGGTGGAACTCTACCTTGCACATGATTGAGAGACTGTGCGAGCAGCAGCAGGCGATAGTGGAGTTTCAGCTGCTTCAGGCATGGGTGAGTCGCCCTGCGGGACAGCGCCACTTTACCACCAACGAGTGGGCATCCATGCGGGATGTGTGTGCCGTAGTGCGCTGTTTAGAGTACTCTACCAACATGGCCAGTGCTGATAATTCCGTCTTCAGCGTTACTATCCCACTTCTATGTCTCCTTGAAAAAACGCTTCGGGTGATGATGGCACAGGAGGAAGAGGGATCATTTCCAAGGTTATCAGGCCAGTCATTCACAAGTGGCTCGGAGGGTGGGTTCCTGCACCAACAGAGGCCAAGTACACAATTGTCCATCCAGGGCACAGTTCTGGAGGATGAGGAGGGTGAGGATATTGAGGAGGAGGAACCATGTTCATAGCAGGGTGGCACCCAAAGCAGCTCATGGGCATCACTGGAGCGTGGCTGGGGGATACAAAGGACACAGACAATACAGCTCCCACAGAGGAAAGCTTGTCATTGCTTCTCGGCAGCCTGGCACTCATAAGCGACTACATGCTGCAGTGCCTGCGCAACGACCGCCGAGTTGCCCACATTCTAACCAGCGCTAATTAATGGGTGGCCACACTGCTGAATCCCCGCTACAAGGATAATGTTCCTTCCTTAATTCCGTGACTGAAGCATGATCAGAAGATGCGCGAGTACAAGCGTACGCTGGTAGACAAGCTGCTGATGACATTCTCACCTGACACCTGGGACTGGAAGCACAAGGTGAAGGCAGAGGAGGAGGAAGAAGTTGCCAACGCAGCTGGGGCACTGCCAGCACCTCAGAAGGCAGGGTTAGCATGGCCGAAATGTGGAAAAGCTTTGTCACCACGCCACAACATCCAGCACCACCAGCTGATATGGAACGTCTTAGCAGGAGGCAGCATTTCAGCAACATGGTGGAACTGTACTTGTGCACAGGCCTACACGTACTGACTTATGGGTCTGCCCCATTCAACTTCTGGGTCTTCAAATTGGGCACATGGCCTGAGCTTGCCCTTCATGCCTTGGATGTGCTGGCCTGTCCTGAGGCCAGTGTATTGTCTGAACGTGTGTTTATCATGGCAGGGGGGGTGATCACAGCCAAGCGTAGCTGCCTGTCCACAGTCAACGTGGACAAACTAACGTTTATTAAAATGAATTAGGCATGAATCCCACAGGACTTGTCCGTACCTTGTGCAGAATAGACAAGTATACCGTCCGCACCCAGCCATGGTTATACTCCTGCGCACTTTCTCTTTGCATTCTCTTTTCTATTTCCCAATGTTTTGGGGTCTTCCCAAATTTCTAAAAAAAAAAAAAATTTCAAATAAAGAAAAATAATAAAAATACAAAAAATACAAAAACAGAGTTGGCTACCTCCTCTTCCTCCACCACGGCTTCCACCTACACCGCTACATCGACCGCCTTCTCAACCTCATACTCCACTTTGACCTCTGCCTCCTAGTTTAAGATCAATATTTTTGACTTTTTTTATTTTCTAACTTATTTTATGTCATTTCCCTATCCACATTTGTTTGCAGGGCAATTGTCCTGCTCTTACCACCATTTTGCTTCCTTTTACAGCCCTCTAGCCCTTTCTATGAATTTTTGATAGCCATTTTAGTGCCCCAAAGTTCGGGTCCCCACTGACTTGAATGGGGTTCGGGGTCAAGGTCGGGTCAAGTTTGGGTCCCAAACCCGAACTTTGCGGTGAAGTTCGGCTGAACCCAGCGAACCTGAACTTTCAGGTTTTCGCTCAACGCTAATGAAGAGCAGTGAAGCAAATCCAAACCTAATATCCCACCTCCGTGCTCCATTAGCAGCAACTTAAGTATAGAGTAGCTGATGACCAGTTTTCTTTGCCCACCTAATGAAGAAACTACTCACCAGCAGCAGCAGCTAGACAAAGAGCAGAACCTGAACCAGCAGGTTGTGGCATACTTGGAGTGTACCCTGCCACCCCACATCGAAAATCCCCTGAACTACTGGACAGCCAAACTCAATTTGTGGCCGCAACTGGCTGAGTTTGCCCTGGACAAGCTTTCCTGCCCAGCCAGCAGTGTGGCATCATAGTTACCTCAAAAAGAACTCGTCTGTCCACCCACAATGTGGAGAAACAGAACTTTGTGAAGATGAATCAGTCTTGGATCAGCCAGGATTTTAAAACACCAGTGCCTGATGCATCAGACTTGATCATCCATGGTGCCACACCTACACTTTGTCAAAAGAGACCTGTTTCTTCTGGCTACCTACTTCAGCTACTAGTCTGATGCTGCCACCTGCCTAATTCCCCACCTGCTGCCAGGTGCTCCTACTGACACCCACAATCTTCAGCTGGTACTGGTAATGTCCCCCACCTCCACACTCTGTCACTGGGCAACTCTGTGGTCTCCTCATACTGCTGCCACCTTACCACTCTGTGGTCTCCTCATGCTGCTGCCACATCACTACTCTGTGGTCTCATCATGCTGCTGCTACCTCACCACTATGTCACTGGGTCACTCTGTGGTCTCATGCTGCTGCCACCTCAACACTGTGTCCTCTTCTCACCACTGCTGCCACTTTACCACTATGTTGCTGGGCCACTCTGTGGTCTCCTCATGCTGCTGCCACATCACCACTCTGTGGTCTCCTCATGCTGCTGCCACCTTACCGCTCTGTGGTCTCCTCATGCTGCTGCCACATGACCACTATGTGGTCTCCTCATGCTGACGCCACATCATCACTCTGAGGTCTCCTCATGCTGCTGCCACATCACCACTCTGTGGTCTCCTCATGATTCTGCCATCTTAACGCTCTGTGGTCTGCTCATGCTGCTGCCACCTTACCACTCTGTGGTCTCCCCATGCTGCTGCCACCTTACCACTCTGTGGTCTCCTCATGCTGCTGCCACATGACCACTATGTGGTCTCCTCGTGCTGATGCCACATCAACACTCTGTGGTCTCCTCATGCTGCTGCCACATCACTACTCTGTGGTCTCCTCATGCTGCTGCCACCTCAACACTGTGTCACTGGGCCACTCTGTGGTCTCATGCTGCTGCCACTTCAACACTGTGTCACTGGGCCACTTTGTGGTCTCCTCATGCTGCTGCCACCTCACTACTATGTCACTGGGCCACTCTGTGGTCTATTCAGGCTGCTGCCACCTTAACACTCTGTGGTCTCCTCATGCTGCTGCCACCTCACCACTCTATTACTGTGCCACTCTGTGGTCTCCTCATGCTGCTGCCACCTTACCGCTCTGTGGTCTCCTCATGCTGCTGCCACATGACCACTATGTGGTCTCCTCATGCTGATGCCACATCATCACTCTGTGGTCTCCTCATGCTGCTGCCACATCACCACTCTGTGGTCTCCTCATGCTGCTGCCATCTTAACGCTCTGTGGTCTGCTCATGCTGCTGCCACCTTACCACTCTGTGGTCTCCTCATGCTGCTGCCACCTTACCACTCTGTGGTCTCCTCATGCTGCTGCCACATGACCACTATGTGGTCTCCTCGTGCTGATGCTTCTGCCACATCACTACTCTGTGGTCTCCTCATGCTGCTTCCACCTCAAAACTGTGTCACTGGGCCACTCTGTGGTCTCATGCTGCTGCCACTTTAACACTGTGTCACTGGGCCACTTTGTGGTCTCCTCATGCTGCTGCCACCTCACTACTATGTCACTGGGCCACTTTGTGGTCTATTCAGGCTGCTGCCACCTTAACACTCTGTGGTCTCCTCATGCTGCTGCCACCTCACCACTCTATCACTGTGCCACTCTGTGGTCTCCTTATGCTACTGCCACCTCACCACTATGTCACTGGGCCACTCTGTGGTCTCCTCATGCTGCTGTCACCTTAACAGTCTGTGGTCTTCATGTGCTGCTGCAACATCACCACTCTGTGGTCTCCTCATGCTGCTGCCACATAACCACTATGTTACTGGGCCACTCTGTGGTCTCCTCGTGTTGCTGCCACCTCACCACTCTGTGGTCTCCTCATGCTGCTGCCACCTCAACACTATGTCACTGGGCCACTCTGTGGACTTCTTATGCTGTTCCCAACCTCCCACTCCATGACTGGGTCACTATTTTGCCTTTTTCGCCTGGTTGCCACCATCATTTATTTAAACCTTCTTCTGATCTGTCAGAAAAAAGGAAAAATGAGACGCATAACAGACCCTGTCTATGTAGCAGCTGTAAGGTCTGTATGACATGGTCCCTATTTTGCATCAGAATTGGCTTATGATTTGGTAGCCAAAAAGCAGGAGTGGGTACAAAACACAGAAGATGTGCAAAGATTCCATTCCCGTGTCATCTCTGTTTTGGATCCACTCCTGTTTTTTTGGGCTTCAGCAATACTGATGGATTACTGACCAAATGCTGACTGAGTGAAGGTGGATGCTCAACAGACAGGATCTGTTTTTTGGGGGTTATTGTTTTGACGGATCAGAGAAAGGGCAAAATAATCAGTAGACTCCCCATGCGTGTTTCTGCAAGGCACAGTGTTCTACATCACTACAGGCTCTCTGCAGCCAGGAAATAGCTGTTTTTTAACAAATACATTTTTGGAAAATTTGGTAAACCGAATTGAATTTTTGAGAAATTTGCTCATTTCTAGTAATGTCTATGGCAGGTGCAGCTGACATCGGCCGGCAGTGACAAGAATCAGCGATGTCTCTGATCCTGGTCATTTAACCACTCAGAGGACTCTTCCTCTTATCTGATCTCCCGTGGCAACATTTGTGTGACTCTTGGGATTTTTTGCCATTTTTTAATCACTTGGTCTCCAAAAAAAAAGAATAAAAAGTGATCACAAAGTTGTATGTACCCCAAAATTGTACCAATAAAAACTACAGTTTAATTTGAAACAAAAACAAAATGTTCCCACACAGCTTTGTAGAAAGAAAAAGTTATGGGTGTTACAAAATGGAAATGAAAAGAAAATTCTTTCATCTTTTTAAAGTACTGTAGTAAAGCAAAATAAAAACTTTACAAACTTGGTATTTCCATAACCGTACTGACCTGCAGAATAAGGACACCATGCCTTTTTTAGTGCATAGTAAACACAGTAATAAAATTTTATTTTCACTTTAGAAAGGATTTTGTTCCTGTTTTCAAATAAATTATTTAGTAAATAAAATTATGCCACGAAAAAAAGGGGATCTTCAGAATTTACATACTGTTGACCTGTTGTGAGAATAGGTCATCAGTATAGGATTGGCATTGTCCCACACCCAGCACTGTGGCCTTCTTGCAGCTTATAATGCACAGCGCTGTACATAGCAGCTGTGCTTGGTAATAGAGATGAGCAAAGTTTTCAAAATTTGATTCGGCACTTTGCCGAATTTTTCCCCAAATTTTAATTCGATCCAAATTAATACATCAGCTGTTTCCTGGCTGCAGAGAGCCTGTATAACAGTGTACATCACTGTGCATTGCAGAAACATGCATACGCAGTCTGCTGCGGTAGTGAAACAGTTACCGTGCGTCTGTATGACAGGCAGGTGACAGGCATTACTCTTAGAATCACTTCAAACTTCACTTATTTGGTCAGTTATGGGGCCAAAACTGACCAAATAAAGTGTGAACTCAGCCTTACTGGTCAATGTTACGTGAGGTATAAAGGACCGTGCAGTGGCCCAAGATTGTACTATACAGTGAAAGAGCGCACCGTCTGCTGATTCCACATACACTGTATATTTCTACAGAACCTGTTTTGTTATATGCTGATACAAGTAGTGTCCCCCTGACAGAGTGGAAAGGGTATCAGCAGTAAGTTTGTGTTGACATCATGGTTAATTTTTCTCTTCTTCTGATCCGTCACAAGAACAACCCCCCAAAAACTAGATCCTATCTTTTGAGCATCTACCTTCACACAGTCAGCATTTGGTCAGTAACCCCTCAGTATTGGTAAGGCAAAAAAAATAAAAAATACAGGAGTGGATCCAAAACACAGATGACACGTGATTGGAATATTTGACTGTCTTCTGTGTACAAAATAGTGGCAGTAGGATAAGGTCGCAGCAGAGGCAGCAGGTGTATAGCATCAGGCGGGTGGCAGCATCAGAATAGTGCCTGAAGCAAGTGGCCAGAAGAAACAGGCCTTTTTTCACAATGTTTTGGCATAGCACCAGAACGATCTAGCCTGTTGCATCAGGCACTAGCATATGGAAATCCTGGCTGATCTACGCCTGATTCTTCTTCGCAAAGGTTAGTCTCTCAACATTTTGGATGGAAGGTGAGTTTTCTTTGGGGTAACTATGGTCCCTGCTGCACTAAACACCCGCTCTGATGCCACACTACTGGCCGGGCAGAAAAGCTTGTTCTGGGCAAACTTGGTGAGTTGCGTCCACAAATCAAGTTTGGCTGCCCAGTAGTCCAGGAGATCTTTGATCTGGGGTGGCAGGGTGCAGTCCAAGTATGCCACCACCTGCTAGTTCAGGTTCTGCTCCATGTCCTGCTGTTGTTGGGTGGTTTCTTCAGTAGGCGGGTGAACAAAAGAACTTATTAGAAACTCCAGACTTCAGTTGCTGCAGTCATGGCAGTGGGAAATGAGCGCAGAGAGCCCATCCGGTCAGACCTTCATGGGCGATGGCGCAGATAGGCAACAGACAACTGATTACATAGGGTGTCTTGACTTTATCCTCCCTCTCAGCAGGTGGAAAAAAGGCCCCCATTTGGAGCGATAGCAAAGGTCTAACGTGGTGGAGAGCCAGTAGTCATCCCTCTGCCTCCCCAACTCAGCATGCATCTGGCCATCTGCGCACGGGACTCGGAGGGACTCCCCACCCCTATCTCCACTTCATACAGCCACTATGTTTTGGGGTAATCTGCCTGGCCTTCCTCTTCGCCCTCCAGCTCCTCAAGCACCTCTCGCTCCTCTCCTGTCACTTGTACAGATAAACCACCCATTTCTGTATACGTTGCTTCTGCGTCAATGTCCCCCTATTCCGCCAGTTCAGCCCCCACAGAGCTCTGGTGGCCATGAGATGTAGGCACCACATCTCCTGTCTCCTGGACAGCCAGATTTAGCAGCATCTGTTCCAGGACATGAAGGAGTGACATGACATTGTTCATCCCGTAATCCTGGCAACTGACAAATAAAGTGGCCTTCTTAAAGGGCCTGAGCAAATGGCATGTGTTACAAATGAGCGGCCACTTGCTAACGTCAAAGTTACACAGGTGAGTGCTCCTGTCTGCCTGCATCATCAAGAGTTTATTTATGGTCTTCCTCTGGTCATATAGTAGGTCCATGTGGAGGGTGGAGTTCCAATGGGTGGAAACGTGGCATATGAGGTCGATGTTGGGGAACGCCATTCTGAGTTTCTGAGAAAGTTGTGCTTTGCAGAGTGGCTGAAGTGCATGCACAGTTTCCTGGCCGTTTTCAGGATGTCTTGCAGATGGGTGGAAGACTTCAGAAACCGCTTTACAACTATATGAAACACATGTGCCATGCAGGTCACATGGGTCAGCCATCCTTGACAATGCCGACACAATGTTCTTCCCTCTATTGGTAAAAATGGTTCTGATTTTCAGTTGGCGAGGAGATAGCCAGCATTCGATTACCTCTTCAAGGATGCAGAGCAGTGTGACCATGCAGTGCTCTGCATATATGGTATGCTGAAGGAGTACTCCAAATTGTGGAGGCTAAAGACAAGGTTAAGGATAAGTAGGCAGAGGAGGACATTGGCGCAGGACTCACAGCTTGAGAATGCAGAGGCAGCATTGCCATCACCTTGTTGCTGGTGTGGCTGAGCAGGAACCACATTTGCCCAGTGGGCTGTAAAGGACATATATTGTCCTTCACCATATTTACAGCTCCACATGTCAGCGCTGTGTGAACATTAGCAGACACCAACAGGCTCAAGCACTGGCCCACCTTCTGTTCAACATATGTGTGCAGGGCTGGACCCAATCAGTTCTAGTTATACTACTGCCAGCAGGGATGAGTGCAGGCACAGCACATGACCACTTCGACCACTGGGGCCACTGATTTGCTGCCAGCAGTGGTAATGCGCATGTAGCCGCACATATGAAAAGCAATTCCTGGTCTTGTAGAACCCCTTCAAAAGGAATACCTAAATGAAAAAAAAATCTTATAAAATATTCCATTAAATAATAAAGAGCTAGAGATCTGTGGTACACAGATATTTCCATCACTCGACTGTCCATCATGAAGATTTGCATGGGAATCAAAAATGTTCTAAGAATTTCCATGCATAATGTCTAGAAGAGAAATATATAGAAGCTGGGATAACCAAATCCTTACACAAAGTTGAATACATGAGAGAAGAGAGAGAGAGAGCACGTTTGGAATACTTTCCATAGAGGATAGTTCATCAAAGACAGAATGGATACTTCTCTCCTCTATATTTTTCTAGTGTTTCTATATACTGTATGCATGGCAGGAATCACAGCAAATATGATTATTGTGGCTGCTAATGTAAAGAAATGGAAAACCCTGCAGTCTCTGAACACCTGTGATATAGTCCTCATCTTCTTGGCCACTTCTAGAATCCTATATCTGATCAGCATCTTATTATTTGAAACTTTATTTCTATTTTATCCTCAGTTTTTTCAACACTTTGTTTTTGTAATAACATTAATCGTGGACATTATGTTATTGAGCTTCACCAACCTCTGGTTTGCCACTGTCCTTTGTGTCTCGTACTGTGTGAAGATTACAAGCTACAGTTGGAAATTCTTTATTTTTTTAAAGACTAAGATTTCCACCCTAGTGCCATGGTTCCTTTTGGTTTCTCTGTTGATTTCTGTATCTTCAAGTCTTCCATTTGGTTGGTACTCTTATAGTGTAAAGAATTTTACCCATACTTCAATGGACAATTTGACTTCTTTCTCAGATTTTTTTGCTTCAAATTTCCAGAACAAGTTTCTGATAGTCTTCTTGGGGTCTTGTCCACCATTCGTGATTTTTTGTGTTGCAAACTTCCTATTAATTCAGTCTCTTAGGATGCACACCAGACGTATGAAGAGCAGTAGGTCTAGTCTGAACCTAGAATCCCACTTCCGTGCTGTGAAAAGTATGAGCTTGTTTCTGGTGTTGCATTTAGTGTATTTTATATGTATAACCATGGTTTTGTCTGGGAGTCTGGACCATTACCAGGTTTGGTTGCTGTTTAGTACCTCTATCACATGTTTCTCTCCATTTGTTCACTCACTTTTTATAATCTGCTGCAGCAGTGACCTACAGAAGGTGTTTATCTCATTGTTCAGCCTTAAAATATGCCCACAAGAGTAAAGATAGTTTATACTGATTTTAATTTTACTTAATATTTCAGAGAAAGTGTTATTTTTTGTAGAGGTCTATATTTTATTTTTAAAACTTCCCTGGGGTCGGATATGTTGGTGGCACACACATTTTGCCTTTGCATTTTCTGTAGAAACAGTACAGAAGTTTGCGTGCACTTTTGGGGAACCGTAATGAATGGACATTAAATTGGCGTTGTTGAGCTTTACTGTCAGACTGCTCAGCCTGATAATATATCTCATGCATCATAGGTCCATAACTATCCATTGTAGAGGAACTCTTGTGTTTGATTTGTCCTTTTGACTGAGCAGCTTGACAGGAGAGGGGAGGGGAGAGGAGGGTGTGATCCAGCTCCCCGTTCTTGTGAGGCTGCTCAGACATGACAGCATATCACACACAGGATCATCATCATATCACTAACATCTATTGTAGAGCAGAGTTCCTACTTTACAATAGTTATCAATGGAGCAATTGCACATGAAATATATCAGGTTAGGCAACCTGACAGAAAATCGAAGCAGTGTAAAGTGAAGGCAGGTTCTGATGCTGAAGCACAGAGTTACAAGGCTTTACCCACCCACTCACCTGAGCAGCTCTACATGTTATGCCAACCTCTTCTGGTCACATTCTAGGATGGGTTGTTGGAGGCCATTTGTAATCTTCCCAGTAAACCCCTTTAACATTTCCATCCCAGTCCCACAGCTCAATCTGGCATCTTTGGTAACGGGTCTATCTTCCTTTTGTAAGAAACAGTTTATTAGGATATATGAAGTTGAATGAGTTAGGCTGAGTTCACACATAAGTTATTTGATTATTTCCATCAGTTATTGTGAGCAAAAACTCGTGGTGGAACCTACTCAGAGATTAGGTATCATGGAAAGATATGCACCTTTTATGTGTTTTTGACCCGCATCTAATTTTGGCCCCCAATAACTGATGGAAATAACTGAATTGTGAACTTAGCCTTAGTGATTGATTATTGTGCAGTGCACAGATATTTCCTTCTTTTACCTGTCATCAACACTTGCATGAGAAAAAAAATCTTCTAAGAACTCACATGCACAATGGCTTTGAAAGAAGTATAAAGAAGACAGGAAAACCAAATATTTACACAAAGCTGAGAAGAAGATGGTGGAGACAAGATAGTTCATCAAAGGCAAAATGCAATCTTCTCTCCAATATATAATTTTGCAGTGGTGCGTTATACTAAATGCATTACAGGAATTACAGGAAATATGATTATCATAGCTGTTAAAATAGAGAAATAGAAAACTCTGAAGTCTCTTAACACCTTTGATACAGTTCTGAGAGTCTTGGCCATTTCCAGCATCTGGTATCTTCTCAGAATCTTTCTACGTTTCATTTTTTTCTATTTTATCCTCAGTTTCCAAATATTACATTTATGACAACATTAACAATAGAAATCATGTTACTGATCTACATCAACCTCTGTTTTGCCAACAGCCTCTGTATGAAGATTGCAATCAGCAACTGGAAGATCTTCATCTTTCTGGGGATCAAGATCTCCACTGTAGTCTATCCTTTAATCTGGTTTCTCTGACTACTCAAGTCTTCACTTTGTTTGGTGTGTTTATGGTGTCAGGATTTTAACCCAAACTTCAATATACAATTTGACTTCCTTCTCTAGTGTTTTTGTTCCAAACATTCACAACCAGTTTCTTTTAGTCCTCTTGGGCTCATGTCCACCATTCATTACTTTTTGTGTTGAAGACTTAATATTAATTCAGTCCGTTAGGATGCACACTGGACTGATAAAGAGAAGTGGGTCACGTGCATATCTAGAATTCAACTTCTGAGCTGCAAAAAGTATGAGCTATTTTCTGTTGTTCCATTTAGTGTATTTTATATGCATGACCATCTCTTTGTCTGGGAGTCTGATCGATTCCCAGAATTTGTTCAATAATTGTATAAATTGTGTGCCTGTCTTCACCCATTCATAAATAAAACAATAACTCATGTGGGATCACTTTATGGCAATAGTCTCATTAAACGTTCCGCAAAGTTAGCTAAACATAGTCCAGTTCTTCAAATATGCATGTAAGATAAAATCTAACTTGTGATGCTCTCCTCCAAAAAAATACCACAAAGAAATGTTCATGAAGAATCACTTTAAATCCAATATTTGGTAGTTCATAGCAAGCTTGAATTCTTTACTGGCTGCCGTCAAACAGATCATGCTGTTGCCAATGGTAATAACTAAACATGATTGCGGACATCTCTTGTAAACGTGTAGAAAAAGTGACAGATATGTGCATCCAATAATAAGATAAAAGAATGCAAAATTCATTTCACACCATCAACATGTCGTTAACCCCTTAAGGACCTCCACCGTTTTTGTACATGTACGTCGGGCTGATCGGGCAGGTGCAGGAGCTGCCCCCGCCCAATCAGCAGCATGCTGAAAACACAGATGCCGGCGTATTAACCTCTTTTATACTGCGGTCAAAGTTGACCGCGGCATGTAGCGGGTTTGCTGAGGGTACCGGTGCCCTCGGCTTCCCCATCGGGTCCCCACGCTGCTGTGGCGGGGACCCAATGGCAGAGAAGGCAGCCCAATGCCTTCCATAGGCATCGGGGCTTGCCTTCTACGGATGCCTGTGAGATCCAGCCCATAGGCTGGGTCTCACAGGCAGGCTGTCAGCATACAAGCTGACATGCAATGTATTAAAATACAGGATGTATTGTAATACATTGAAGAGAAGATAAGACCCAAGAAGTTAAAGTCTCAGAGTGGGACAAAAAAAGTGTTTTTCATAATTAAAAAAAATAAAGTTTCAAGTAAAAAAAACAAATGTAATTTTTCCAAAAAATAAAACAAAAATTGTAAAAAAAAAATTGAGAAAAATAAAACCAGACAGATTGGGTATTGCCACGTCAGTAACCACTGGCTTTATAAAAATATCACATGATTCATCCCCTCATCTGAATGCCGTAGAAAAAATAAAATAAAAACTGCTAAAACAATCAACAATCATTTTTTGTCACCTTACATAACAAAAAGTGCAACACCAAGCGATCAAAAAGGCGTATGCCCCCCACCAATCAAACCGTCACCTCATCCTGCAAAAAATGATCCCCTACACAAAATAATCGGGCAAAAAACAAAAAAACTATGGCTCTCAGAATATGGAGACACTAAAACATGATTTTTTTTGTTTTAAAAATGCTTTTATTGTGTAAAACTAAAATAATTTAAAAAAGTACACATATTAGGTATTGCCACATCCATAACGGCCTGCTGTATAAAAATATCACATGACCTAACCCCTCAAATGAACACCGTAAAAAAATTAAAATTAAAACTGTCAAAAAAGCTTTTTTTGTCACCTTACATCTGAAAAGTGTAATGCCAAGCGATCAAAAAGTCATATGCACCCTAAAATAGTACAAATCAAACTGTCATCTCATCCCGCAAAAAATGAGACCCTACATAAGACAGTCGCCCAAAATATAAAAAAAACTATGGCTTTCAGATAGCACATGATCTAACCTGTCAGATGAACATTGTAAAAAACAAAAACTAGAAACAGTGCCAAAACAGCTATTTTTTGTTACCTTACCTCACAAAAAGTGTAATATAGAGCAACAAAAATCCTATCTACCCTAAAATAGTACCAACAAAAGTACCACCTCATCCTGTAGTTTCCAAAATGGAATTATCCTAGTAAAATATGCCCTCCAAACACCACATGGCGCTACTTTCCTTCTGTGCCCTGCCGTGTGCCCGTACAGCAGTTTACGAAAACATATGGGATGTTTCTGTAAACTACAGAACCAGGACAATAAATATTGAGTTTTGTTTGGCTGTTAACCCTTACTTTGTTAGCAGAAAAAAATTGATTTAAATGGAAAATCTGACAAAAAAGTGAAATTCTGAAATTCCATCTACATTTTTCTTTAATTCTTGTGGAACACCTAAAGGATTAAAAAAGGTTTGTAAAATCAGTTTTGAATACCTTGAGGGTATATGGATGACGTCTGTGTGGTATATCTGCACACAGACGTCATCCATATTTTTTGCGGATCCGTTTCTTGAGGACCACAAAATACATATGGCCGTGTGCATGAGGCCTTAAACACGCTCCATAAAGATATACAATGATTGTGTGTCAGGCAGAATCTAAACATGGAATATGTAATAATTATATTTAAAACTGTACATACTATGGTATCTAATCAAAATAAATAAATAAAAGACCAATTATATATTTATAAAAATAAATTGTATGGAGTTCGACTGTTTTAGATTACATACAGATCTGTGTGTGAACATGTACTAAGATGGAAGCCATAGCATACGCATGCAATACATCTATTTGGAGTTATATGTGGATACAGTGTGAGCACGTACTTAGATGAGAGCCATATTAGTGCAACTATTTGAAATTACATGTGGATACAGTGTAAACGCGTACTTAGATGAGAACCATACCATTTAGAGGGATCATAACTGATTTAGGGGCATGTTTGTCAAAAAGCCTAGTTAGAACTCTTTCACACTAGCGTTGTTTCTTTCCGTCCTAGAGTTCCGTCCTAGGACGGAAAGAAACTGATCAGGATAATCCCAATGCATCCTGAATGGAGAGAAATCCGTTCAGGATGCATCAGGATGTCTTCCGTTCAGTATGTGAACGTTTTTTGGACGTTGACAAAAGCACAGCATGCTGCGGATTTGTCTCCGTCCAAAAAGCCGGAAGACATGCCGCAATGCCGGATCCGGAATTAATGCCCATTGAAGAGCATTATTCCGGATCCGGCATTAAGCTAAACGTCGATTCAGCGCATCGCCGGATCCGACGTTTAGCGCTGCGCATGCGACCAGCCGTTCCGATCGGCGCCCAGTGTAAGCTGGGGCTCGATCGAGTACCATGGCAGCCAGGACGCTACTGGAGTCCTGGCTGCCATGGTAGTATCAACGCAGCAGTGTACTTGCCTGCTGCGGCCGCCGGCGCTCCATTATGACATCACAGGTCCGGGCGGCGCATTGATCTGTGCGCCGCCCGACCTGTGACGTCATTAAGGAGCGCCCGGCGGCTGCAGCGCAGGTAAGTACACTGCTGCTGAGTGACCATGGCAGCCAGGACTCCAGTAGCGTCCTGGCTGCCATGGTAACAGTGAAAGATGTTGAAGACTGATCAGGAAACTGATCAGTCTTCAAATGCTGTCAGTCCACTTGTGCTTGACGGATCCGGCGGGACGGAAGTGCCCGCCGGATCCTCAGAACGCAAGTGTGAAAGAGCCCTACAGCTCTCCTAAGTTTAACACATGTCGCGAAGATACAAAATAATTGTGTATCAGGCAAAATATCTCACAGCGCTGTATAGACAGAAGGCGCATAAAAGGTATACTTAAAACTTATATTTATAATAATATTTATACAAAATAAATTGATAAAGAACCAATTGTGTTTTTAAAGACATGAGAATAAGAATGAGTTCCAATGTACAGACACAACAAAAATATTTAGTACCCAAAAAATGTATGCTAATTCCTAATGTCCAAATGTGATCGCCAGCCAAAGCAGACCATATTAGTGTAGGGTACTTCAGATCAAAAATTGATCTGTAACGCACAATGCACACATATCTCATGAGATAGGGACAAGGAAAAAAATACCCTCTAATGATAATAGAACAATAAATCAGATTTATAATTGAGCCCCGGGGAAATCTCGTGTCTAATTGATATATCCAAAAGGTTTCCTGGTGCAATAGTTTTTTCTCCTCTTACAGGTTTTATCACCTTTTCGATTCCATAGCATCTGAACGATGAAATATTACCATTATGTTCAGAAATAATCTGCCCAAAGCTACTAGATCTTTTAAACCCTCAGAGCACCATACACACATAACTCCACTAAAAACATCAGAATGTGCAGTTCACATTAAACAATTTATATACATATATAATACAGCTAATCAAAAATAATTATGTATTGTATAAGACCTAGGAGGCGAATCGGGTGCTGAGGAGGAGTTGACGTGACTGCATCAGTATCAATAAAGAGCAGAGGCATTGAATAGCCAAAACATCCCCAAAAAACTGCTTCTATGATGGTCAGTTTGCAAACTGGTAATGCTGTTGATACTGTGGGCGCAGGCTCAAAATGTGCAAGACCTAAGCCAAGCTCTGCTGCCTGCAATAGCTCTGTTCAAGTATCTTCTGTCTGGCAGTTTTTCTCCACAGTGCCGACATAAAAAAGCATTGCCATGTGCAACATCTTCAGGCTGAAAATAAGACATGGGCACAGGCACCACTGCTCTATTGCTGAACATGAGGCAGCATCACCAGATAGTAAAGGTTGCCAGCTAGAGCAGCATAAGTGTCATTCTTTTACCGGTCTCCTTTACGGCAGCGGACTTCATCCATGTTCAGTACAGTGTCCTTATCATTGTCATCATCTTGTGGAACGCCTAAAGAGTTAACAAAGTTTGAGTAACTTGATGGGTGTAGTTTCTACAATGGGGTCATTTATGGGGGTTTCCACCGTGTAAGCGCCACAAAGTGACTTCAGACCTGAACTGGTCCTTAAAAAGTGGGTTTTGGAAATTTTCTTAAAAAGTTTAAGAATTTCATCTAAACTTCTAGGCCTTCTAACATACTAAAAAATTAAAATGATATTTACAAAATGATGCCAACATACAGTAGACATATGGGGAATGTTAAGTAATAAATATTTTATAAGGTATCACTTTCTGTTTTAAAAGCAGAGAAATTAAAATTTTGAAAATTTTTCTACATTTTTGGGAAATTTGGGATTTTTTTATAAATAATGGTGAAATATATTCTCAAATTTATGACTACCATGAAGTACAATGTGTCAAGAGAAAACAATCTCAGAACGGTTTGGATAAATAAAAGTCTTCCAAACTTATTACCACATAAAGTGACACATGTCAGATTTGATAAATTAGGCCTGCTCAGGAAGGGGGCAAATGGCCCGGTCTGGAAGTAGTTGAGCTATTTTTATGTGGCAAGGAACTCCCTCCTGGACTTGCAGTGACAGAACAGTCTGCCATTGCACAACTTAATCCACAAAGCTCCTACTCGCTGGAATTCCACATTGATGAGACCAGCAGGGAGCATGTGTTGTTTTGAGGTCATGGGGGGCAGATCAATAAAGAAACGTGTTGCATACTCAGACCTTTTGAGGGGGGCATTAGATTTGTCAGTAGGGACAACTGTGGTATAAATGCTCACGCTGATGCAACAAGCGAGGGCAGAAGAAGAACACCTTCTGCATCTTTCTGGCCACCTTGTAGCTGTTGGGGACTCACATGGGCAAAGTCTCATAGAGGAGGAATTACATTGTTGATGCTGCAGTTATCATTGCTGACATATCTGGTTATAACAATGCAATGCTTGCAGCAAAATGTCTTTTTAATAACATGAATATAAAAATTGAGTTATTGCTGTAAAATGCTATTAGCGTGCTGGCAATAGACCTATAAACTATATATAACTTCTATATATACTTCAGTAAAAAAAAAAAAAAAGAAGCTCTCTGTTCATTCACAGAACACACAGAACAAATTAGTTTATTTTTCTTACAGCAGCTGTATTAAACACAGTGCGACCAGCCCCTAACTCCCTCAAAGTTTTCCGTAGAGCTTTTCCTGACCGAATTCCCTAAAATCTACACAGTTTTATCTCTCTTTTCCCACTCTATAGTGTCTCTATCACACTACATTAGTGGCTTGTGTCTCTAATAGCCTCAAGCCACTGGAAGGAAGTGGGAAAGCCATCCTCCCACTTCCTTCCAGTGTCATGTAACAGCTGTATTGGACAGCTGGCATGCACAAGTGATGCGCAGGTCCTGCTCCTGAGCAGGCGCTATTGCAGTGGTGTGCTTATTATGGGGACTTCAACTACCCTCATATAGCCTGGGAAACTGAAAGCTGTACATCGCATAAAGGAAACATGTTCTTGGCAATAACCAAAGACAATTACCTTTCCCAACTGGTTCAGGACCCGACTAGAGGGACGGCCATACTGGACTTAGTAGTAACCAATAGACCTGACAGAACAACAGATGTGCAGGTTGGGGGACACCTGGGAAATAGTCACCATAAAGTAATAACCTTCCAATTATCATCCAAAAGAGCATTTCTACAGGGAGGAACAAAAATACCAAACTTCAAAAAAGCTAAATTTAGCCAACTAAGCGAGGCCATAGGCCTAACTAACTGGGACAAAGTCCTCAAAAACAAAAATACAGCCACAAAATGGGATATCTTTAAAAGCATCCTAAATTCTCATTGTGAGAGGTACATACCGTATGGGAATAAAAGGTTAAGGAACAAAACGAAACCAATGTGGATAAATAGAAATGTAAAGAAAGCAATAAATGACAAAAAGAAAGCATATAAATCACTAAAACAGGAGGGGAGCCAGGAAGCACTGAAAAACTATAAGGAAAAAAATAGAATATGTAAAAAACAAATAAAAGCAGCCAAACTAGAGACCGAGAGATTAATTGCCAAAGAGAGTAAAACTAACCCTAACATTTTCTTCAATTATATAAATGTTAAAAAGTATAAATCTGAAGGTGTCGGCCCTTTAAAGAGTAATGAAGGGGGAGTTGCAGAGAGCGACGAGGAAAAAGCAAAGCTATTAAATATTTTTTTCTCCACTATATTCACTGAGGAAAATAAACTGTCAGATGAAAAGCTGAATGTAAAAATAAATTCCCCATCAAAAGTGCTCTGTCTGACCCAGGAAGAGGTACAACAGCGACTTAAAAAGATTAAAATAGACAAATCGCCAGGACCAGATGGCATACACCCCCTTATCCTAAGGGAATTAAGTGATGTCATAGCCAGACCTTTATTTCTGATATTTGCGGACTCTATCCTGACAGGGAATGTTCCAGAGGATTGTCGCATAGAAAATGTGGTACCAATATTCAAAAAGGGTCCAAAAACATAACCCAGAAACTATAGGTCGGTAAGTTTAACATCTGTTGTGGGGAACCTGTTCGAAGGTTTTCTGAGAGATGCTATCTTAGAGGATCTCAACGGAAATAAGCAAATAAGCAAATAACGCCATATCAGCATCTCTTCATGAGGGATCAGTCATAACTAATTTAAATAGTTTCTATGAGGAGGTATGTTCTAGACTTGACAGCGGCGAATCAATGGATGTCATATATCTGGACTTCTCCAAAGCATTTGACACTGTACCACATAAAAGGTTAGTATCTAAAATGAGGATGCTCGGACTGGGAGAAAATGTCTGTAAGTGGGTAAGTAACTGGCTGAGTGACAGAAAACAGATTGGGCAACTGTCAATAGTGGGGTACCTCAGGGGTCAGTACAGTATTCTTTTCAATATATTTATTAATGATCTTGTAGAAGGCTTGCATAGCAAAATATTAATTTTTGCAGATGACACTAAACTGTGTAAAGTAATTAACACTGAAGAGGACAATATACTGCTACAGAGGGATCTGGATAGATTGGAGGCTTGGGCAGATAAGTGGCAGATGAGGTTTAACACTGACAAATGTAAAGTTATGCACATGGGAAGGAATAATGCAAGTCACCTATACATACTAAATGGTAAAACACTTGGTAACACTGACATGGAAAAGGAGCTAGGAATTTTAATAAACAGCAAACTAAGCTGCCGCCAAGGCCAATAAGATAATGGGTTGCATCAAAAGGGGCATAGACGCCGTTGATGAGAACAGAGTCCTACCACTTTAGAAATCGCTAGTCAGACCACAAATGGAGTACTGTGTAAAGCTCTGGGCTCCTGTGAACAAAGCAGACATAGCAGTGCTGGAGAGGGTTCAGAGGAGGGCAACTAAAGTAATAACTGGAATGGGGCAACTACAGTACCCTGAAAGATTATCAAAATTTGTGTTATTTACTTTAGAAAAAAGACGACTGAGGGGAGATCTAATAACTATGTATAAATATATCAGGGGTCAGTACAGAGATCTCTCCCATCATCTATTTATACCCAGGACTGTGACGAGGGGACATCCTCTGCGTCTGGAGGAAAGAAGGTTTGTACACAAACATAGAAGAGGATTCTTTACGGTAAGAGCAGTGAGACTATGGAACTCTCTGCCTGAGGAGGTGGTGATGGTGAATACAATAAAAGAATTCAAGAGGGGCCTGGATGTATTTCTGGAGTGTAATAATATTACAGGCTATAGCTACTAGAGATGGGTCGTTGATCCAGGAAGTACTTCTGATTGCCTGATTGGAGTCGGGAAGCAATTTTTTACTTCCCTTAAGAGGGGAAAATTGGCTTCTGCCTCACAGATTTTTTTTTGCCTTCCTCTGGATCAACTAGCAGGATGACAGGCCGAACTGGATGGACAGATGTCTTTTTTCGGCCTTATGTACTATGTTACTATGTTACTATTGCGGCACTGGGCAATATGGAAATATTTCTGGATGATAGGAAAAAATATTTATTAAATTGTAATAAAAATTAAAAACTGTTGCAACAATAAATAACAATATATTAAAATGGTTGATGTGTCCACCAATATACAGATGTCTCTCAATGGTAGGCACTCTGCTGTATATAGTATATGTAGATTATCGGCAGATGTCTTACAATCACGGGAGTCTGTATCTTAATACATCAATTTGATAATATAAGATATTTAAAAAACATAAAAAAAATGATTCAGATATATCAATGTTCCTGAAGATGGTGGTTAACAATATCCCTCTTTTTCTTGAGGTTACAATTAAAGTCAATCTGGCTCAAAACTGTTGTTTTTGTATAATAAAATTCAGTTTTTCCTTTCAAATGTCTCCAAATAGTAAAAATGTGTCCCCACAAGGTAAGTTCACCTATTGTTACAGATAAATCGTTTCCATTTTTCTTTTGTCTAGGAATCAATAGTATTTGGTATTCACAGGTTTCTGTAAATATCTGATCCCGTAACAGTAAAGGTTCCGTACTGGCTACGTTACCACTTGTCGGGCGACTATGCGTGCGATGTCTCTCACGTGGTTGTGGCGTGGAGTCCGGTTCCCCAATTCCCGCGGTGTAGTAGCTGTTACTAGTATTACCCGCGGCGTCCCACGTGTTACGGGGATTGGAAGATTAGTTTCTTGAAGACTGAGCGCTCAGTGAAATGACAGTGTTCCGTCTCCTTTGACTTTATTTTCGATGCTGGTTCCTCCCAAACGTGTTTCGGGACATACAGTCCCTTCCTCAGTGGGTTGCCAGCATCCATAATTCTGTGCTTTTTATAGAGGCATCAATTTAGGGTGTACTAGTGACATCATCAATAGGGTTGGGTTATTTCCTTGATTAACAGCACTTTTTTTCTCTTTTTTTTACACTCCATTTTCCCTTTACGTATATTTACATTTTGGGCAACGAGTATAGCCGAAGGGGATTGAGCACCTATTCCGTGTATACTAAGGGGTGAGCCATTGAAAGCCTTCTCTACATTCAGACACTATTTGAAGACTTGAACAAATGTATACTTTGATAAAACTTCCCCTGTGTATGTACCAAATGTGGTGCGTGTACTCCAGAAAACTTCACACTGTACACATTACTGACCCCTCTAACACATGGTATCTGGGGGCCCACAAGCCAGCATTGAAATAAGGTAGAGGGCACCAAGGAGAAACAATTAAGATAGGGCCTAGAAAGGAAGGAACATTTTTTTTCATACTATCTAGATATTATGTATCCTCCAGTCACCACTGGACAGCCAGTGCCCAGAAGTAAAATGTGGTACTGAAAGAGAACCTGTTTGATCTCCAGACATCTATGTTTTAGTAAATATTTGCATTCCTCATTTACTAATTTACTAAATTGGGCAAGTAACTGGGTCATTGATAGAGAACAGAGGGTGGTTATTAATGGTACATACTCTGCCTTCCAACTGGAGCCCCCTCAGTGAAATTGCGGGGCTCTGATCAGTTACCATGGTAGCCTGGATGCTTTTGAAGCTTTCCATAGCTGCCATAGTAACCTCCCTGCTGTGCTGTGCACGAGTCACAGCTCAGCAAGGAGCATGTTAAAATGCTATGTACCCTAACAGAACTGAATAGGACAAGGGTGAATAGGACAAGGGATAAAAATATTCCTGGTTCTATCCCCTAAGGGTGTTAAAAGTTATCACTGTAAAAGTAAAAAAAAAATATAAAATTTTTATTTCCCCCCCCTTTCTCAAATTTACATATAAAAAATAAATATATATATATATATATATATATACATAAAAAATATTAGGTATCACAGTGTCCGAAAAAGTCGGAACTACCAAAATATTAATGAGAATTTCATGGGCACTGTTCGCCGCAATGGAAAGAAACACTTGATTTGCAATTTTTTGTCACCCTTTTCCATTAAAAAATTGTATAACAGTGATGAAAAAGTCGTACATACCACAAAACTGGAACCATTAAAATCTACTTTTCGCCCTTCAAAAAAACAAGCCCTCATATAGCTCTGTAGACTGAAATATAAAAAAGTAATGGCTGTTAGAAAATGGTGATGCAAAAACCATTTTTTCAAAGTTTTTTTTTCTAAAGTAGTAAAACAAAAACATACAAGTTTCGTATCGCTGTATTTATTGTGAGCTGCAGAATAATGACATCAAGTCATTTTTAGCACACAAAATGGTGTGATTTCAAAACCACAAAAACCTTGGAGGAATAGTAGTATAACCCTCATAGGGCTCTATAAATGAAAAATTTAAAAAGTTATGGCTATTGTGATGTTGGGAGGAAAAAACAAAACTGCAAAACAAAAAATGGGCCCCGTTCTATATGCTCTGAAAACTATACACATTAAAATTGTAAATGGCTTTGTTCTGTCAAATGCAACAGAAAGAAATAGCTGAATTTTTTTTTACACTTTAGGCATGAAACCATTAAAAAAAATGATTTCCATATTTCAAGTGTAAAATCGAAAACTATACAAATACGCCCTATGAACAGGTTGCTATTTTACTTTAATCATATATTAAGGTTAATACCAGATGGGCCGAACATGGTGGATGGATCAAGCATGGCCGCAGAATTATTGCCGTACGGGAGAGGAGCCTGAAAACTAGTAGCTGCCAAATAATATGTTGGCCAAACAGGGGCTGTTGCTGGTAGTGAGTTTGCCTGCTTAGGTGCGTGGCACAATATTCCAATTATTGATGTTGTGGTCTGCAATCTTTTGAAAATGCCCCTTTTGTATGAGAATTACACAAGGGGTCACATGAGGCCAATGGTTGACCACCACTATTTTACCTAATAATTAAAGTTTAACTGGTGGCGCAGCAGGTGACCGGCTGTTGGATCCAACAAACTGATAAAGGAGAGGAGACAAACGGTCATGGTGCATTCCTGGAGTGATAGAAGAAGAAAAAAAGAAAGTCCCCCCCCCCACCAATTGCAAACCCACTTCTCCAACCCCAACTGCTCTTCTGCCCTACAAGTGGAAGACACTTCTTCTGCCATCTACTTTTCCTCCTTTTCCACATCATCTAATATCAATGATAATGTCATCAGGAATATCCAGCTCCTCCTTTCTCTGCATCTTGTTGACTTTTCTTGGACATGGAGATCACAAAGGATGATGTGGAAGATGTAAAGCCAGCAAAAGATGAGGATAGTCTTCATTAGACCTGACCCCCCCCAAGGGGTGCATAAAAAAGAATGATTTCCATAATATACTACATACTACATACTTCCATAGAAAACTACATGGAAAGGGAGCGACTGTAGTACCAGCAACTTGGCCAGATGCAAGTTCAGCTTCTGCGACGTTGGATGAGTGCACGCATACTGTTGTCTTTTTGCAATCACCTCCCTGATCGATTTCTGTCGAGGAGAATGAAGAGAGGAGCAGTAGACAACATTGAAGTCAATGGGAAGGTACAACAGCTTCCTTCTGCCGACGTTATCAAGCCCTAACTGCTAGAGACGGGGTGCGGTCCGGTTTGCGATGCAGCGGTTGGTTCAAGACTACACACAGGCATTCAGACACGTAGTGTAGACTTAATTTGTGGCAACAAACAGGGCAGTTCTCCCTAATGGCAGGCAAACTCCTCTGCTTCATTCTTTGAACATGTTGCTTTACTTACTGTACACTTCCACAGGATCCACCTTGGGATGTGGAGATTCTCACAGTAGGCCAAACTGTAATTAGGTATGCTCAGACCTGGAGACAACTCCTGAACATGGATATCGTAGAGTCTATAAGTCCTTCTAGACAAGTTACCTCCACAGACTTTCACTACACCTCTCTGTTATATCTGGCCTGCTTTTGGTAGTTGTTCCTTTCTCCTTTAGGCTTCCCCCTGGCTGGTATCTGAGTTCAGGGCTTGCTAGGATGTCACCTTCAAATCTTTGTGCTTGCTCTAACACTGTGCTGTCTCTTACTGAACTGGTTTAGACCCAGACTGGTTTAGACTAGACTCTCTGTTCTATGCTCACTCACCTCTCTCCTTATATAGAGGGTACTAGAAGTCCCATCTAGTGGTGGCTGTGAGATATGGTCTATAATTACCATGTGCTTACAGAAATACATAGTGAATGCATACATGACATAATAACAATAAACTTTTGTACTTTGCAGCATTTATGACTTCTAAGAGAAGGATGCTGAAACAGCAACATAAGTTATTAACTATAATCAATTTAGTTCCCTTGCACACATGTACAGGGAGAAGTATTTAACTGTGGCATCATACTGACGTTATGTAACGCAACAGCTAACAGAAAGCATTCGCTAGAATCAAGTTTGTTCCACTACACACATCTACAGGGCAAAATACTTAACTGTGGCATAATACTGCTACTATGTAATGTAGCAGCAAACAGAAGGCGTTTGCTATGATAAATTTAGCTACACAATGCCCACATCTACGGGACAAAGTTTTGAACTGTGGCCTAATACTGCCACTATGTAATGCAACAGCTAACAGAAAGCATTCGCTATAATCAATTTCGCTCCACTGCACGGATGTACAGGGCAAAAAATTACACTCTCCTGGAATACGGACCGTATCACTAAAATAATAGATTAACTCTGAATGTGGGTGCACTAGAATGTAATGCACACGGCGATGACACTCAACCTGTAGTATCCCTGCTGTCTTCCTACTCTTTCCCTACAGTCGCAAAATACTCTTCCTCTCAAATATTCCTTTTTTAAAACAGTTTTCAGCAACACTGTGTCACCGCCGGTTCTGGGAGACGGTCGGTCAGAGGTTCCTCCCTGTCTTGTTTATGACGTTCTTTGTTTTGGTTTCACTTTGCTCAGTTCCTTTCTCTCCCTCAGCTGCCTCTTATCTTGATTAATTTGTTTGCTTTATATTCCCTCCCTTACTGCTTCTCCGTGTGGTTTATATTACTTCCTGGATGATGTGTGTGCTGCTGGAGGCTGCAGTTGTTTTGCTCTAAGATAAGTGCATTTCGTTTACTTTGTGTTTTGTTTGCTGGCTTGATTCTAGGTGATCCTGACTCCCTCCGTATTCTGTGCAGAAAGCCGGTGGCCGTTCCCCTCACTACTATAGGGAATTCAGGTGTCACTCAGTTATAGGTACGAGGGCATGTATTTGTCTACCACCGGGACTTGTATACGTGCACAGTAGTTTGGGAGAGTTCTTAGGGATTTATAGGGCCCTCTTATATTTTCCTTAGTTTGGGATCAAGCCAGTCTGTCGTTATTTATCAGTTCCTGCTAACTGTACTCCATCCCTGACATTATAAACCGCCATAACCGTCTCAAGCATGGATCCGGTTTCAGCCTTGATTGACCGCATGCAACGTCTTTCTCTGGAGGTAGCAGATCTCTGTGAAACTGTTTCTCAGCTTCAGGTGACCGGTTCTGCTGGAGCTCATGGAGTTTGTTCCGAGCCTAAAATCTCTCTTCCGAATACGTTTTCCGGGGGTAGTGAAAATTTTGTTCCTTTTAGAGAGGCTTGCAAACTCCATTTTCGCTTACGTGCCCATTCCTCTGGTGATGAGAAGCAGCGGGTGGGGATCATCAACTCGCTGCTCAGGGATAACGCTCAGTCTTGGGCCTTTTTCTCTGCCGGCGGGGGCACGCTCCCTCCGATCGGTAGATTAATTTTTTATAGCCCTGGGTCAGATATATAATGATCCGGATCGTAATTTAAGTGCAAGATAATGCACCTGGGGCGTAAAAACCCAAGAGCAGAATATAAAATCAGTGATAAAGTACTAACCTCAGTAGGTAGGTAATGCCAGCAGAATGCTTGGGTGTATAGGGAGAGGCATTAGCAGTAGAAAGCGGGAGGTGCTCGTGCCACTCCACAGAGCACTAGGGAGACCTCATTGGGAGTATTGTGTGCAGTACTGGAGACCATATCTGCAGAAGGATATTGAAACTTTGGAGAGAGTTCAGAGAAGAGCTACTAAACTAGTACATGGATTGCAGGACAAAACTTACCAGGAAAGGTTAAAGGACCTTAACATGTATAGCTTGGAAGCAAGAAGAGACAGAGGGGATATGATAGAAACTTTTTAATACATAAAGGGAATCATCACGGTAAAAGAGGAGAGAATATTTAAAAGAAGAAAAACTGCTACAAGAGGACATCGTTTTAAATTAGAGGGGCTAAAGGTTTAAAAGTAATATCAGGAAGAATTACTTTACTGAGAGAGTAGTGGACGCATGGAATAGCCTTCCTGCAGAAGTGGTAGCAGCAAATACAGTGAAGGAGTTTAAGCATGCATGGGATAAGCATAAGGTCATCCTTCATATAAGATAGGGCCTGGGGCTATCCATAGTATTCAGCATATTGGGCAGACTAGATGGGCCAAATGGTTCTTATCTGCCGACACATTCTATGTTTCTATGTTTCTATGTATTGCTCTGGCTGAATCTAAACTACGTCTTTTATGCCAGGGTAAACAGTCCGCAGAGATATATTGTTCTGAATTTCGGAGGTGCACTCCGAAGTCAATTTTGTCATGGTCTTTCTGAGAGATTAAAAGATGCATTTGCTTTTCATAAGAGACCAGTGTCGTTCGAGACTGCCATGTCTCTAGCTGTTCGTATTGACAGGCGCCTTAGAGAGAGAAAGGAGACAACTCTTTCATGTCATATTCAGTCCAAGGACAGTGGGGCTGTCTCATTCAGTGCGCAGGGGTCTCAGTCTGTCTCAATCCCCTCTGAGGAGGAGGCCATGCAGCTAGGTTTAGTTGCCTCTGATACTAGAGGATTCAGCCCTCAGAGGAGGGTATGTTTCTGTTGTGGAGGTATTAACCATTTAGCTAATGTTTGCCCTTCTAGGAGGTTCATGGGGTTTTCTGAGGGTAATAAACTACAATTGGCAAGGTTAATGCGGAAAATTAAGATTTGCCATTTGCTTGTAGTTCCCGTTTTCTCCTACCTGCCAGGGTGGCGCTAGACAGCAAGAACATTCTTTGTGAGATTTTTGTAGATAGTGGAGCAGCTGTCAATCTCATTGATAGTCAATTTGCTACAACACATGGTTTCCAGGTGTGCACTTTGGAAAAAGCTATACCTGTTTTTGCTATCGATTCTGCTCCACTTTCTCAAAAATCGTTAAAGGGCATAGTTCACAATATCCGTTTGACTGTGGGTGACACTCATGTTGAGGATGTGTCATGTTTTGTCTTAAGCAGATGACCTACTCCTCTAGTGTTGGGGCTACCCTGGCTCACTAAACATAACCTCACCATTGATTGTCAAGCAAGGCAAATAAATGGTTGGAGTGAGTTTTGCAGAGGTTTCTACCAAGACCGTACCTTCTTTTCTCTCGGAATTCTCTGATGTGTTTTCTGAGAGTCGTGTCCAGGAGTTGCCCCCTCACCGAGAGTATGATTGTCAAATTAATCTCATTCCAGGCGCCAAGCTGCCTAAATCACGATTATACAATCTCTCTAAACCTGAGAGAGACGCCATGCGTACTTATATCTCTGAGAGCCTGAGAAAGGGGCATATCAGATCCTCGAAATCACCTCTTGCTGCTGTTTTTTTCTTTGTTAAAAAAAAGATGCTTCTTTAAGACCTTGTCTGGATTTCAGGGAGCTTAACCGTATCACGATTCGTGACTAGTGTTGAGCGAACAGTTCGAGAATAGTTCGGGTTCGTACCGAATTTTGGGGTGTCCGTGACACGGACTTGAACCCGGACATTTTCAAAAAAGTTCGGGTTCGGGTTCGGTGTTCGTCGATTACTTTCCGCTTTCTGAAGGGCTGCACAGCAGCCAATCAGCTAGCGTTTTACTTCTTGCCCTAAGAGCCCATCACAGCCATGCCTACTAATGGCATGGCTGTGATTGGCCAAGTGCAGCATGTGACCCAGCCTCTATTTAAGCTGGAGTCACGTAGCGCCGCACGTCACACTGCTCTGATTAGTGTAGGGAGAGGACGCAGCTTCTGTCAGGGCGAGATTAGGCAGGTAAAGTCAGCAACAGCACCTAATGAACGGATCAATTTACAGCTGAGAATCATTGAACTTCTGCTAGTTACTTGCTCGTTAGTTTTTAGGCTGCACAGAGCGTTTTTCTGTCACTTATTTTCTGGGTTGATCGGCGGCCATTTCGTGACTTGTGGTGCGCCAGAAGAAGCTGCCACCAAGTCCATCAATCCATCAATACTAGTTTTTTTTTGCTATATCCTACATCAGGGGCTTGGCTGTGCTAATTGTCACCCCTAGAAACTCAGGAAAGAAATTTCTATATTTTATTAAGGGGTTAAATACAATTGCCCAAATACCAATCCCCTAAATCTGGTGTTCCAGCTTTGGCTAGACAAGTATAATACTGTCTGCTGTCTGGCAAAGGATAGATTATTTTCTGGGGTTAAATTCAATTGTCAAAATAGCAATACCATAAATCAGTGGTTTCAGCTGTGGCTGGCAAAATAGAATAGTGTCCGAGGTAACGCACACACGTACAGACGCACGTACACGATTCTTGAATAGTTGTATTATCGCGATAATAAAATTAACAGTGTAAAGTTGACTGTATTGCTCTAAGTTATATTCGCGTACGAATGTAACTTCTATTACAGCACACCAATACTAAAACTGACTAAGAGACAGCTTTAAGTTCTATTCGAGCGCGATTGCAACTTTGGAACTTAAAGTGGTGTACGATTTTAAAAGTTGAGTACTAAAAAGTTGGAATCGCAATGCGATTCTTATGTATTTAGCAATCGCATTGCGATTACAACTTTGAGCTACCGATCACCATGGAACGCCTCCTCCAGTAGAATGTACTGTCGGATGTGAGAATTAAGTTGAAATCGCAATGCGATTATTATATATCTGCTTAATCGCATTGCCGTTTCAACTTAGCATTGCTAAATAATTCCATCCATATTCGTTAACTTACTGACTCAGTAAGTTAGCGATATGGATGGAATTATTTAGCAATGCTAAGTTGAAATCGCAATGCGATTAAGCAAATATATAAGAATCGCATTGCGATTTCAACTTAATTCTCAGATCCGACAGTACATTCTACTGGAGGAGGCGTTCCCATGGTGATCGTTAGCTCAAAGTTGTAATCGCAATGCGTTTATTGCGGTATATTATCCCTCTGGGTGTCTTTTACAGCCTTTTTAGTGCCCAAAAGTTCGGGTCCCCATTGACTTCTATGGGGTTCGGGTTCGGGATGAAGTTCGGGTTGAGTTCGGATCACAAACCCGGACATTTTCCTGAAGTTCGGCCGAACCTCTCGAACCCGAACATCCAGGTGTTCGCTCATCTCTATTCGTGACCCCTATCCGCTTCCTCTGATCCCGGATTTGTTTAACCAGATTGTGGGGGCTACAGTTTTTTCTAAGTTGGATTTAAGAGGGGCATACAACCTTGTCAGGGTCAGGAAGGGGGACGAATGGAAGAGGGCCTTCAATACCCCGGAGGGTCATTTTGAGAACTCAGTTATGCCCTTTGGTTTGATGAATGCTCCGGCCGTCTTCCAACATTTTGTAAACAGCATTTTCTATCATTTAATGGGGAAATTTGTACTGGTGTATCTAAATGACATTTAGATTTTTTCTCCTGATTTCAAGACTCATCGGGACCACCTATGTCAGGTCCTGCTGATTTTGCGGGACAATAAATTGTATGCTAAACTGGAAAAATGTGTGTTTGCGGTTCCAGAGATTCAATTTCTTGGTTTTCTTCTCTCCGCTTCTGGTTTTCGGATAGACCCGGAGAAGGTCCGCGCCGTTCTTGATTGGGAGCTTCCTGAAAATCAGAAGGCGCTGATGCGGTTTTTGGGTTTTGCCAATTATTACAGAAAGTTCATTTTGAATTATTCCTCTGTTGTTAAGCCACTCACTGATATGACTAAAAAGGGGGTTGATTTTTCCTCATGGTCGGAAGAGGCGCTTCAAGCCTTTTCTAGTATTAAAGAGAGTTTTGCTTCCGCTCCCATTTTGGTACAACCTGATGTCTCTCTACCTTTTATTGTTGAGGTGGATGCCTCTGAGGTGGGCGCGGTCTTATCTCAGAGTCCCTCTCCTGCTAAATGGCGACAGTGTGCCTTTTTCTCAAAAAAGCTCACTGCCGCAGAGAGAAATTACGATGTGGTAAATAGGGATGTTGGCCATCAAATTGGCTTTTGAGGAATGGAGTCATTGGTTGGAAGAAGCCAGACACCCAATTACCGTGTTTACCGACCATAAGAATATGGTCTATTTGGAATCAGCCAAGTGTCTGAACCCGAGACAGGCTAGATGGTCCTTGTTCTTTTCTAGGTTTAATTTTGTTGTTATGTTCCGCCCTGGGGTAAAAAATGTGAAGGCAGATGCCCTGTCACGTTGTTTTCCGGAGGGGGGAACTTTGAGGACCCAGGTCCCATTTTGGCTGATGGGGTGGTCGTCTCTGCTCTTTATCCTGATTTGGAGGCAGAGGTTCAGGCAGCCCAGGCAGAGGCACCTGATCTTTGCCCTCCTGGGAGGTTATTTGTGCCGCTCGCTTTGCGACACAAAGTTTTTAAGGAGCACCATGACAGTGTTCTTGCTGGGCACCCGGGGAGTAGAGCCACAGTGGATCTCATTGCTCACAGATTCTGGTGGCCAGCTCTTCGTAAGACGGTTAAGGGGTTTGTGGCAGCCTGTGAGACCTCCTGCGCTCGTGCCAAGGTCCCTCATTCACAGCCATCGGGATCTCTCCTCCCCTTACCCATACCTTCCCGTATGGGTTTCATCCACAATTTGGGACATTCTCTGGAGAGGGGTCTTCTGGTTTACCTGATGAGGAGAGATTTTTCTCGTCCTTGACACTTATCTGGCAAAAGATTCAGAGTAATCTAAAGAAAATGAGTGAGAGATATAAGCGTGTGGCAGATAAGAGACGTGTGCCTGGTGCGGACCTGAATGTGGGTGATCTGGTGTGGTTGTCTGCAAAGAATATCAAACTGAAGGTTCCCTCCTGGAAGTTGGGTCCTAGGTTTATTGGGCCTTACACGATCTTATCCATCATCAATCCCGTTGCTTTACGTATTGATCTTCCTCAGACTTGGAAGATCCATAGTGTTTTTCACAAGTCCCTACTGAAACCTAATGTCCAACCTACTGTTCCTTCCTCTTTGCATCCTCCCCCGATTTTAGTTGATGGTAATCTTGAATTTCAGGTCTCCAGGATTGTGGATTCCCGCATTATCTGCGGTTCTCTTCAGTACCTTGTTCATTGGGAAGGTTATGGTCCTGGCGGACAATAAGGCCACTCGTCTCATCAGGGCTTTCCATCGGTCTCATCCTGAGAAGGTCGGTCCTGAGTGTCTGGAGTCCACCCGTAGAAGGGGGGTACTGCCACCGCCGGTTCTGGGAGACGGTCGGTCAGAGGTTCCTCCCTGTCTTGTGTATGACGTTCTTTGTTTTGGTTTCACTTTGCTCAGTTCCTTTCTCTCCCTCAGCTGCCTCTTATCTTGATTAATTGGTTTGCTTTATATTCCCTCCCTTACTGCTTCTCCGTGCGGTTTATATTACTTCCTGGATGAAGTGTGTGCTGCTGGAGGCTGCAGTTGTTTTGCTCTAAGATAAGTGCATTCCGTTTACTTTGTGTTTTGCTTGCTGGCTTGATTCTAGGTGACCCTAATTCCCTCCGTATTCTGTGCAGGGAGCCGGTGGCCGTTCCCCTCACTACTATAGGGAATTCAGGTGTCACTCAGTTATAGGTACGAGGGCATGTATTTGTCTACCACCGGGACTTGTACATGTGCACAGTAGTTTGGGAGAGTTCTTAGGGATTTATAGGGCCCTCCTATATTTTCCTTAGTTTGGGATCAAGCCAGTCTGTCGTTATTTATCAGTTCCTGCTAACTGTCCTCCATCCCTGACACACTGTCCCTAGCGTAGCTCACAGTGAAATGGCAGCAACCGCGTGGGTCAGGGCTGTGACATCACAATGGGTGGCTATCTGTGGATTGGCTGGCTATTTGCTATTTTAGAAAAAACAGATTCATTACCACAAAGCAGGAAATTTGGCTTTGTTGCAAATCTAAGTTTTCCTAAACTTTGGACCAAATTCCACTTTAAATGCTTTGCTTCACTCAACACTACAATTTGTAAAAACTTTCCAAAGCCAGTAGTAAATGAGAAAGTCAACCACTCACAATCATCGACTGCGCCAAAAATAAAAATTTTATAAGAGAGATCCTTCTTTTATGGCCAATGAGCAACTGAGATGTATCAGCTAGGAGTGATATATAAAGCCCTATAGATCCTCTTGTCTGTGAGCCAGTGGCACAGCTTGCGTTCAAGATTCCTAGCTCGCGCTCGCACGGATCGCTGTGTGACGTCATAGTATTGAGCTACGACTGCTTCTCCCAAGCACCAGTGTAAAACATCCTAACAGTGACTGTTTAAAAAAGATCAATTTTAAAAAGTGATTGTTAGCCCCAATGAATAAAATGCAATCATAAAAAAAAAATTGTCCAAAGGTGTCTATAGCCTTTAAGCTCAATCATTGCCGTCTCTATATGTTTCATGAAACTTATAAGCCTAGTAGCTTAATAAACTATCTTAATAACGTTAAATAATTCCATTCCACATGTGTTCTCCTGTTCTGTGTGACTGTATTAGGATTTGTTTATTGTATAATATACAAATATG
Source organism: Bufotes viridis (assembly GCA_033119425.1). Taxonomy (NCBI): domain Eukaryota; kingdom Metazoa; phylum Chordata; class Amphibia; order Anura; family Bufonidae; genus Bufotes; species Bufotes viridis. The sequence goes on from CM065592.1 coordinate 34,201,073, forward strand.
TTCAAAGAATCAGGATTTGCATGGAAATCACATAAGTCCCAGGAATTTACATGAGATGTAACATCAGTAGAAAGAAGCCGGGAGAGGCTGATTCTCACACAAAGCCTAAAGTATCAGCGTTCATTGCACAATCTTCTCGAGGAATACGTCTCTGAGGAGGGATGGAGTTCTCTCTCCTCAATATTTTGGCTCTCGTGCTGTATATTGAATGCTTTGCAGGGATCACAGTAAACCTGGCTATTGTGGCTGCCAATATCAAAAAATGGAAAACCCTGAAATCCATTCTGACCAGTGATAAGATCCTGAACTGTTTGATAATTTCCAGAAGCTTGTTCATCTTCAATGTCTTATTGGTATACATACTCTATCAGCTTTATCCATGGATAACTGTAAACTTTGTGCTTACAGCGATATTACTGACAATTCGAATGATCCTGCACTACACCGAGTTCTGGTTTGCCACAGTCCTCTGTGTCTTCTACTGTGTGAAGATTACAACTTACAACTGGAAGTTCTTCAACTTCATGAAGACTAGAATTTCCACCTTAGCTCCATGGTTTCTTCTGGCATCTCTAATAATTTCCATATGTTCTAGTCTTCCATTAGGTTTCTACCTTTCTGACCTAAATCCTCAAAATGTATCAAACAGTTCAAATGAGACGGCAACTGTCTATAAAGAAAGTACTGTTCGTAACCTTTCCAAGCTGCTGACGATAGTCCTTGTAGGCTCATCTCCACCATTCCTAATATTTTTGGTTGCAGACTATTTGCTACTTCATTCCCTTTGCAAGCACACCAGACAGATTAGGAGCTCTGGGTCTTGGTTTCAATGCCCACACTTAGAATCTCACTTCAGTACTGTGAAGAATATGAGCATCTTCTTGGTGTTACAGATGATAGGCTTTGTTTTGATGAATGTATTATACACTGGCATTCTTTACGATTACAAAGTTTTGTGTTTGGTCAGCTTGATTATAACCTGTGGCCTTCCATCATTTCATTCTTTCTATTTGATCTGTGCATGCAATGAAATTAAAAAGGCTTTCATCTCTTTGTGTCACAGTCTTACGAGATGTAAGTAGAAGTTTCTGTAACTGGGGGTTTCTTAATCTGGTTTTGTAATCAATAATGGTAAAAGTGTAGTCAATGAGAAATCAATGTCGTAAACAGAGCCTAGATTTTAAATTATAAGCATACTGTATATCTATGATTTTGTTTTGCATGTATCAGACATTATACCTGCTCCATACACAGCTGTATTTTACAAATGACATCTGCTCGCAGCAGCCAGGATCAGAGATACCACCAGTCCTAGCCATTTAAATCCTCAGATGCCAAAGTTAATAGTGAATGCAGCATCTTAGAGCATCTGTCCTCTGATTAGCACCCCTGAAATAAAATCTTGGGGTGCCAATTAGGTGCAAAGGTATCTGGAGGTGTTCTCAATGCACCCTAGGTCTGCCATATTTCTGATCCTGAAACTCCCTGGCTCTGGCAGGGTGTGATAGACTGTCAGTAAAATTACTATTCACAGCAATACAAAAGTATTGGTGTGCATAGTACACTGAAAATGAGATGATCTGTAGTTTTGCAACAGCTGTAGGGTACCTGTTCTATACTATGTTCCTGTTCTACAGCAGTCACTGGTTTGCCACCATCCTCTGTGTCTTTTGCTCTGTGAAAATTGTTACCTACAACTATTTGTCTTCCTGAAGACCAAAGTGTCTTCCATGGTTGATTCAGGTCTCTCTGCTAATCTCTCTAATTTCCAGCCTTCCTTTTAGCTTGTATGGTTATAAAGTTAAACTGCTAAATGCCCTAAGTATCATTGAAAACTTCAATAATTTGTTCCTGATTTTTGCTGTAGGATGCTGTCCACCATTTGTAATGTTTTGTGTTGCCACGTCCTTGTTAAGTCAGTTCCTCCTAATTCACACCAGAAGGAGCGCTGGGTCACAAAACATATAATTAGTAATGAGCGAAGATATGATAAATTCTGTTTGGCTGCTTCACTGAATTTCACAAAGAAATTTGATTTGTGATTAAATACTTCATCATGAAACATATTCCTTTATAGGTACTGTAGCAGCTGCAATAAAGGAGAACGACGATTACCATACCCCCCACCATTGAACCCCTCAGATGCCGTGTTCCTCGCTGATCGCTGCATCTGTGATTAAAATCAGGGTTTAATTTAACTTGCTATTTTTTAGGTCATTCACTATTCACCCTAAATAATATGCTTAATTTATTGTTCAAGTTATTAGGGTTAGTTGGGTATAACATCTTGTTTTCTATGGTATGAAATATATGTAATAAATGATGCTTCTTTAAAATATTGCGTTTACGCACTGGTATAGTGTTTATCATTGAACTTATGGATATTTACCCTCCTAAATAAATTTACAAATGATTTACATTACAAATTTACAAAAGGGGGCAGTATCGGTAAATTCCGTAATAAATACAAAATCTACAAAACAATCATCGTTTTTAGAGATGAGCGAATTTTTAAAAAATTCGATTCGCCGGTTTGCCGAATTTATCTGAAAAATTTAGTTTCGATCCGAATATAGTTGTGGCGAATTACATAAAAGAATGGCTATTTGCTGGCTGCAGAGAGCCTTTATAATGGTGTAGAACACTGTGCCTTGCAGTAACACGCATAGGGAGTCTGCTGTGGTAGTGAAACAATACTGTGAGTCAGTGTGACATGCAGATGACAGGCGTCGCTCTTAGAATAGCTGCATACTTCACTTATTTGGGCAGTTACGGGGCCAAAACTCACCAAATAACTCAAGTATGAACTCAGCCTTACAGGTTGATGTTAGCGTCAAGAAGAAGCACACTCCTTTTATACAGTCGGCAGCTGATTAAACATAGATGTCTACAGAACCTGTTCTATTAAACACTTAAACAAGTATAGCCCCCGACAGAGTGGAGAGGGTGTCAGCAGTAAGTTTGTGTTGACGTCACTGATTATTTTGCCCTTTCTCTGATCTGTCAGAACAATAACCCACCCAAAAAGGAACCTGTCTGTGGAGAACCCGCCTTCTTTCGGTCAGCATTTGGTCAGTAATCCATCAGTATTGCTAATGACAAAAAAAAACAGGAGTGGATCCAAAACAGAGATAACACATGAATGTCTTCTGTGTTTTGTATCCACTCCTGCTTTTGGCTGCCAAATCACAAGCCAATTCTTTTTTTTTTTTTTTTTGAATGGGGAAAAATTACCTTTATTTAACAAACAGGACATTAACACACATAAAATACAACACAAAAGGGGCAAAACCACAAAATTTTAAAGACAAACTGAAAAAAAAGTGCTTCATCAACAAGAATGGATTGATGACCAGTGTCGGGATAACCACGATGGTAATGCATATTGATCATGAAATGTATGGGGTTATGGCTGATAACTGGAGGACAGTCCAGCAAACAAGCCGACTCCAGCTCATTCCTACAGTGCAGGCTACACAATCACAGCTGGAAGGTAACTGGTCGGTACAGACAACACCCGAAAATCCTTATAAATAAGCCTTAGTATGTGCAGGTCTCACAGCCGCTGTAACAAACGGTAAGAAGCAGTATAACATCTAGTAACCACTTCAGGAATCATGTCCAAGACATGTAAGACATCCAGGGGGTCTCGAACATTGTGGGCAAGGTCCGAGACAAGAGTCGTCCATGTGTCCAATACTGGATGTTATTGATGGCCAGCTCAGTGATGAATTCCAGCACTCGGATTAGGTAGTCATTACTGAGGAACTTCACTTCTTCTTCACAATGGCGCTGGTGCCACAGATGCCGTCACCTTGACGAGCTGGGTTGCTGATAAGTGGATTCTAAAGTGTTTGAAAAAATGCGAGTAAAGACATTGGAATAAATTGTCCACTTCCTCCAACGTGACCTCGTACTTTGATTTATGAATATCATTCCATAAAGTCTTGAAGTCCTCTGCGTGGTTGGCAAGAAATGTCCATGCGAGGTTCGACAGGCACAGAGAAAACAAGCTGGTAAATCTGGCTGGTCTGGAGACGTGGCGCCTAGATCTCATGGCCACATGATCCCTCTGGGGCTGAACTGGAGGAGGAGGACATTGGAGCACAAGCAATGTGTAACGAAATGAGTGGTTTTTCTACACAGGTGACAGGAATGGAGGATGCAGGAGCAACCAGAGGAGCTACAGGGATATAAGGAAGATGAGGCAGAGGACCCAGACACACCGTGGTGGTATGCAGTGGAGATGGAGGCAGAGAGTCCCTCTGAGTCACTTGCACAAATGGCCCTATGCATGCTCACTTGCTTGCGTAGTGACAGCCGAATTGTCACTATTCAGCAGAGGGATGACTTTTGGCTCTCCACCATGTTAGACCCTCGCTACCTGTCCAAAATGGGGGCCTTTGTTACACCCGCTGAGAGGTAAGACAAACTATACTACTACAGAGACATCCTATGTAGTCAGTTGGCCGCTGCCTATTGGCACCATCGTCCATCCTCTCACAGGTCCGACCGGGGGGCCCTCTGTACTCACTTTCCACTGCCATGGTTGCTGTGGAGGGGTGGGTTTGCAGGAGCAGTACCAGCTCTATCAGCAGCAGCCTGAGTCTAGAGTTGCTGATGAGCAGCTTTCTTCACCCGCATAGTGATGAAACCACTCACCAGCAGCAGCAGCAACTAGACCTGGAGCAGGACCTGAATCAGCAGGTGGTGGCATACTTGGACAGCACCCTGTCACCCCACATTGAAGATCCGCTGGACTATTGGGCAGCCAAACTGGATTTGTGGCCGCAACTAGCAGAGTTTGCCCTGGAAAAGCTGTCCTGCCCGGCCAGTAGAGTGTTATCAGAGCGGGTGTTTAGTGCGGCGGGGGCCATAGTTACCCCAAGAAGAACTCGCCTGTCCACCCAAAATGTGGAGAGACTGACCTTTGTCAAGATGAATCAGGCGTGGATCAGCCAGGATCAGATTAGATCATCTATACTGTCTCACCCAAACCTTGACAAATAGACCAGTTTCTTCTGGCTACCTGCCTTAGCTACAATTCTGATGCTGCCACCCGCCTGATGCCACATATCATATGCCAAGTGCTCCTTCTGACACCCAAGATCGTCAGCGGGTACTATTATTGCCACCCACCTCCACACTCTGTCATTGTGCCACTCTGTGGCCTCCTGATGATGCTGCTGCCACCTCCACACTCTGTTGTCGTGACACTCTGTGGCCTCCTAATGCTGTCGCCACCTCCACACTCTGTCTTTGTGCCACTCTGTGGCCTCCTTATGCTGCTGCCACCTCCACACTCTGTCGTCGTGCCACTACCTGGCCTCCTCATGCTGCTGCCACCTCCACAATCTCGTCATTGTGCCACTCGAATGCTGCTGCCACCTCCACACTATGTCACCTTGCCAGTCTGTGGTCTCCTGATGCTGCTTTCACCTCACCACTATGTCATAGGGCCACTCTGTGGACTTCTCATGCTGATCCCACCCTTCCCACTTTATGACTGGGGCCACTATGTAGCCTTTTCAGCTTGGCTGACATCTTTTATTTGACCCATTTTCTGATCTGTTAGAAGGAAGGAAAAATGAGATGCACAACAGATCCTCTGTGTAGCAGCTGTAAGGCTGTATGGTCCCTCCAGAACTGGCTTGTGATTTGGTAGCCAAAAGCAGGAGTGGGTACAAAACACAGAAGACATGCAAACATTCCATTCACGTGTCATCTCTGTGTTGTATCCACTCCTGTTTTTTTTTGGCATTAGCAATACTGATGGATTACTGACCAAATGCTGACCGAGTGAAGGCTCGACAGAGGATGCTCCACAGATAGGATCTGTTTTTTGTGGGTTATTGTTCTGACGGATCAGAGGAAGGGCAAAATAATCAGTGACGTCAACACAAACTTACTGCTGACACTCTCTCCTCTCTGTCGAGGGGCTCTACTTTTTTAAGCGTTTAATAGAACAGGTTCTGTAGACATCTATGTGTAATCAGCTGATGACAGCGTAAAAGGAGTGTGCTTCTTCTTGGTGCTAACATCCACCTGTAAGGCTGAGTTCATACTTGAGTTATTTGGTCAGTTTTGGCCCCATGACTGCCCAAATAAGTGAAGTGCGCAGTGATTCTAAGAGCGACGCCTGTCATCTTCATGTCATACAGAGTCACAGTATTATTTCACTACTAAAGCAGACTCCATATGCGTGTTACTGCAAGGTACAGTGTTCTACACCACAATAAAGGCTCTCAGCATCCAGGAAATAGCCGTTTTTTTTAATGAAATTCACTGCAAATATATTGGGATTGAACCAATTTTTTCCCAGAAATTCCGCGAACCGGCAAATTTAATTTTTAAAAAATTCGCTCATCTCTAATAACTAATGAAAGGTATTTGCGAATATATTTATAATAAAGTAATATTTAAGTATTTTTATTCCCGGAGAACCTTTTTAATTTTAATAATTTAATAATTGTTTTACTGTTCACTCTATATAATAAATTAATTTGTGTCGTTCAGTTTATTAATACTAAGATATGCATATGTTATATGATGTGGTGTGAAATATTTGTATGTAATAAACTTTCTAATTGTAAACATTGTTTTTACTGTATTTTGTAACCTCTTCAGGCCATTTTTGACCTTCCTGACATGGCCAAATTTAGCAAATGTGATTTGTCACTTTATGTGGTAATAGCTTTAAAGTGCTTTTACTTATCCAAGCACGACTGCGATTCTGCATGTTATTAGTGCATTTAAGCCAAGATGTTTTACTTTATCTATTTAAAAAAAACTAAATTTACAGAAAATTTTCTAAATTTAAATTCCTCAGATTTTTAGACAGATAGAGATACTTTATAAAATGGTTATTAATTAATAATCACCATATATCTAATTTATATTGGAATACTTTTGTAAATGTCATTTTATTTTTAGGACACTAGAAGGCTTATAATTTTAAAACCAATTTTTAAAATTTTTAAGAAAATATCCAACACCCTTTTTTAAGGACTAATTCAGTTATGAAGTCTCTTTGTAGGACTTACATAGTACCACCCATAATTGAACTCATTTTAGAAACCACATCTCACAGTTTAAATGTTTCACAAGTCTTAAAGGAAAACTGAATTGAAATTTCACTTTTTTATACATATTTTCCTGTAAATTAGCAAGGGTTAACCAGAAAAAAATCTCAATATTTATTACCAAGATTCTAAAGTTTAAAAAAATACCCCATCTGTGGTCATAAACTGCTGTATGGGCACACCTCAGGCCTCAGAAGTAAAAGAGCTTCATGTGATGGAGGGCAAATTTTGCTGGAATGGTTTTGGGGCACCATATCAGATATGAAGAGACTCTAAGATACAGTGAAAACCCCCCAAAAGTTACCCATATTTGATACCTACATACCTCAAGGAATTTATTGAGTAGTGTACTGACTGCTTTGACTCCACAGGTGTTTGATAGATATTTAGAAACACTTGGCTTTCAAAATGAAAAATTTAATTTATTCCAATAAAATGTTGCATCAGCCCCCTATTTTTAAAGAGATAACACCCAAATTTTGTAACCATTTTCTACTGAACAAGGAAACACCCCATGTGTGATTACAAACTGCTATTTGGGCACACACCAGGGCTCATAAGGGAATGAGCTCCATATGGGAACATTGCAAAACCCATTTGGCTTTTGGAGGGCAAAATTTGTTGGAATGGTTTTTGGCTGCCGTGTTGCATTTGAAAAGTTGCTGAGGTACCCATACAATAGTACTTTGACCAAACAGGCATGTAATAGAATTTAGAAGAACTTGTCTATGAAAAAGAAAAATTTAATATTTCCTGAAAAAATATTGCTTAAGCCCAAGATTTTTTATTTTTACAAGGGATAACATGAGAAGATGCACCCTACAATTTTTTTCACAATTTTTACTGAATATGGCAATACCCCATATCTAGTTGTATACTGCTAAATGGGTATGCTGCAGGACTCAGAAGGAAAGGAGCACCATATAATTTTTGGAGGGCAGACTTGCTTGAATGGTTTTCCAGCACCATGTCACATTTGAAGCGAACCAGAGGTTCTTCTACAGTGGAACCCCCCAAAAGTGACCCCATTTTTAAATCTACACTTTTTCAAGGTGTTTAGTGAGCACTTTGACCACACAGGCATTTAACAGAATATAGAAACACTTGGTTGTAAAAATGAAATATAATTTTTTTTAAAAGAAAATGTTGCTTTAGGCCAAGATTTTTCATTTTCACAAGGGGTATCAGAGAAAAAGAAGACCAAAATATATTACCCATTTTTTCCCTAAATACAGCAAAACCCAGTATATGCTTGTAAACTGCTGTTTGGGTACACTGCAATGTTCAGGAGGGAAAGAGCACAATGTGCATTGTAGACCGAGTTTGGTGATACTGGAGAAGTTCTGAGGTGAAATAATTAAAGAACCCCCCCCCCCCCCCCATTTTAGAAACCACACCTTTCACAGTATTTACCATGCTGTGTACTAAGCAGTTTTAAACAACATGTGTTTTTAAATAATTAATTCACAGCAGAGGGTGGAAAATCAAAATTTAAGTTTTTCTACAGATGTACCATTTCAGTGCCAGTTGTGCCTATTTTGTTGCAATCTAAAAAGAAAGCCCTCTTATTAGTATGCCATGTTTCCTGGTTGTATAAATTCCCTACATGTGGCATTAATCTTTTTTTCTGGACATACGCCAGGGCTCAGAAGTAAAAAAGCACCATGCACATTTAAGGCCCTATGTGGTGATTAAAGGGGTTGGTTGGTTGGTTGGCCGCTCCACCTCCCCGACACCGATGTTTCCATCCGTGTGCAGGGAGAAGCGGCGATGAGGGGACCAGGAGGGTCCTGGGAGAGGTGAGCGGGGTAAGTATATTACCGGTGAGGAGAACGGCATATGTGGGGGGTTTTCATGATATTGGATAACCCCTTTAAGGCATCTTGTTCTGACAACTGTAGAGGCTCTGGAGTGAAATAATAAGGGGAAACCTGACAAGTTACCACATTTTTGGAAACTACACTCCTCAAGGTATTTATTAAGGGGTGAAGTGAACATTTTGATTGCACAGATATTTAGCAAAAATTAAGGCTCCTCAGACTGTGCTGCTGGGCACACAGCAGAGGTCAGAGGGGCAGGAGCGCCATTTGCCCTTTGAAACAGGGCTTCTATTGGAACAGTTTTCGGGTGCTACATCAAAATTGCTGAGGTACCAGTACAGTGAAGTATCAATATAGGTCACTACATTTTGGAAACTACACCCTCAAGTAATTCATCAAGGGTTTAAGTGAGCATTTTGACTCCAAGGGAGTTTTGTAGAAATTAACGAGCAGGGCACTATGTGAAATGAAAATTGCAAGTTTTCCACAAATAAGGCATTTCTGTGCCCAATATGCTGTGCCCAATATGCTGTGCCCAGCTCATGCCATCAAGACACACCACACTCTTTAAATTGTAAGGTGGGTTATTCTGGGTACTGAAATGACATATAGACTATATGGAACATTGCTGTTTGGGTATGCTGCAGGGTTCTGAAGGGAAAGGCCTAATTATTGATGTGTCTGTTGCTATGCTATTTATGACTCTATATACAGTTGAAACCAGAAGTTTACATACAGTACACTATATAAAAGGACACACATGCATGTTTTCTCGAAATCTGACATGAAATCAGAATAAACCTTTCCTGTTTTTGGTCAACTAGGATTACCATAATTAATATTATTTGCCAAATGCCAGAATAATAGAGAGAGAGAGAGAGAGAGAGAATGTTTTAAGGCATTTACTTTCTGCAATGTCGAAAGTTTACATACACTAAGATTACTATGCCTTTAAACAATTCTGGACTGCCCATATGATGATGTCATGTGTTTGGAAGCTTCTGTTTAGAGTTGAGCGAACACCTGGATGTTCGGGTTCGAGAAGTTCGGCCGAACTTCCCAAAAATGTTCGAGTTCGGGATCCGAACTCGATCCGAACTTCACCCCAAACCCCATTGAAGTCAATGGGGACCAGAACTTTTGGGCACTTTAAAAAAGCTGTAAAATAGCCCAGGAAAGGGCTAGAGGGCTGCAAAAGGCAGCAAAATGTAGGTAAATCCCCTGCAAACAAATGTGGATAGGGAAATGACTTAAAATAAAATAAAATAAATAAAAATTAACCAATATCAATTGGCAACTTGGAGGAGGAGGAGGTGGAATAGGAGGTTGGGGTGGCATCAGGTGGGAATGCTATGGGAGTTGAAGTTCTTATCACAGCCAAAAAGGATTTATGTCTGCCTGCAGTGCCACAGGCCTCATTCACAGACTCAGGGCCATGGCACCCGCAAAGAGGATAGCGGTCCCATAACAGAAACACAGGCCTCAGGTCAACCTGCAATGGAACAGGCCATTTTTATTTATGTAGGCCCCTGACATCCAGACAGAGGAGAGGTCATTTGATAGTAAAAATAGTTTAATGTATTTTACCCAGACAGCAAGCAATTAAACGAAATATAGGCCACTGACACCCAGACAATGGGGCGGTCATTAGACAGTAAAAAGAGTTTAATATCTCCCACCAAGACAACAAAAGATTAAACAACATATAGGCCCCGGACACCCAGACAATGCGGCGGTCATTAGACAGTAAAAAGAGTTTAACATCTCCCACCAAGACAACAAGCAAGTACGTGAAATTTAGGCCCCTGACACCCAGACAATGGGGTGGTTATTAGACAGTAAAAAGAGTTTAATATCTCCCACCAAGACAACAAATTATTAAATGATATATAGGCCCCTGACACCCAGACCATGGGGCGGTCATTAGACAGTAAAAAGAGTTTAATAAATCCCACCAAGACAACAAATGATTAAACGACATATAGGCCCCTGACACCCAGACAATGGGGCGGTCATTAGACAGTAAAAAAAGTTAAATGTCTGCCACCAAGACAGCAAGCAAGTACTTGAAAGTTAGGCCCCTGACACCCAGAAAGAGGAAAGAGGTCCCATAGCAACAAAAGAGGCATCATCTCACCCACCAATGGAGAAGGCCACTTTTAGTTATTTAGGCCCCAGCACCCAGACAGAGAAGAGAGGTCCCAAAGCAGAGAATCAGGCTTCATGTCACCCACCAATGGAGAAGGCCACTTTCAGATATTTAGGCCCCTGGCAACCAGACGGAGGAGAGGTTCATTCAACTTTGTGTTGCCCCGCAAAATAATGGTAAAATTAAACAAAGAGGAGTCAATAAACAAATGCCCTGGAGTACAATGATATATGGTTAAGGGGAGGTAGTTATAAATGTCTATTCTGCACAAGGGATGGACAGGTCCTGTGGGATCCATGCCTGGTTCATTTTTATGAACGTCAGCTTGTCCACGTTGGCTGTGGACAGGCGGCTGCGTTTGTCAGTAATGACGCCACCTGCCGTGCTGAATACATGTTCATACAAAACGCTGGCCGCCGGGCAGGCCAGAACCTCCAGGGCATAAAAGGCTAGCTTTGGCCACGTGGACAATTTGGAGACCCAGAAGTTGAATGGGGCCGAACCATCAGTCAGTACGTGGAAGGGTGTGCACACGTACTGTTCCACCATGTTAGTAAAATGCTGCCTCCTGCTAACACGTTCCGTATCAGGTGGTGGTGCAGTTAGCTGTGGCATGGTGACAAAACTTTTCCACATCTCTGCCATGCTAACCCTGCCCTCAGAGGAGCTGGCCGTGACACAGCTGCGTTGGTGACCTCTCGCTCCTCCTCTGCCTTCGCCTTGGGCTTCCACTTGTTCCCCTGTGACATTTGGGAATGCTCTCAGTAGCGTGTCTACCAACGTGCGCTTGTACTCACGCATCCTCCTATCACGCTTCAGTGCAGGAAGTAAGGTGGGCACATTGTCTTTGTACCGGGGATCCAGCAGGGTGGCAACCCACTAGTCCGCACACGTTAAAATGTGGGCAACTCTGCTGTCGTTGCGCAGGCACTGCAGCGTGTAGTCGCTCATGTGTGCCGGGCTGCCCAGAAGTAAGGAGCAACAGGCTGCACACTGTCTTGAGGGCCCCGGCCCTGCGATGACCAGGGAGGGGATGGGTTGGATGAGCTGGCGGAGTGGCAGGGAAAAGCCCTTACAGTAGTGAGGGGCCTTAGGGCTTTGTGATGACAAGCCCGCTTTGGGGGGGAATGATGAGCTGTTGGGAAAAGGCAAGCCCACTGACTCACTGAGTAGTGAGGGCCCTGGCAGATGACCAGGGTGGGGGCATGAGCTGGCAGTAAAGCCCTCAGCACTGACTGGAGTAGTGAGGGCCCTGGCCTGCGATGACCAGCCCGGTTGGGGGGTGATTAGCTGTTGACAGCTCATCACCCCCTACTCGTGCTAGTCATCGCAGGCCAGGCTCATTACTCCAGTCAGTGCAGCAGAGGGCTTTCCCCAACATCCTGTTGGAAAAAGCCCTCTGCCGCACTGACTGGAGTAGTGAGGGGCCTTTGCCTGCGATGACCAGCCAGTTTGGGGGGGGGGGGGCCCATCGATCAGTTTCGCATCGGGGCCCCATGGATTGGGTGTACGCCACTGCTGAAGGGAAAGGCCTAATTATTGATGTGTCTGTTTCTATGCTATTTATGACTCTATATACAGTTGAAACCAGAAGTTTATATACAGTACACTATATAAAAGGACACACATGCATGTTTTCTCAATATCTGACATGAAATCAGAATAAACCTTTCCTGTTTTTGGGCAACTAGGATTACCATAATTAATATTATTTGCCAAATGCCAGAATAATGAGAGAGAGAGAGAGAGAGAGAGAGAGAATGTTTTAAGGCATTTACTTTCTGCAATGTCAAAAGTTTACATACACTAAGATTACTATACCTTTAAGCAATTCTGGACTGCCCATATGATGATGTCATGTGTTTGGAAGCTTCTGTTTAGAGTTGAGCGAACACCTGGATGTTCGGGTTCGAGAAGTCCTGCTGAACTTCCCAAAAATGTTCGAGTTCGGGATCCGACCTCGACCCGAACTTCACCCCGAGCCCCATCGAAGTCAATGAGGACCAGAACTTTTGGGCACTAAAAAAGCTGTAAAATAGCCCAGGAAAGGGCTAGAGGGCTGCAAAAGGCAGCAAAATGTAGGTAAATCCCCTGCAAACAAATGTGGATAGGGAAATGACTTAAAATAAAATAAAATAAAATAAATAAAAATTAACCAATATTAATTGGCAACTTGGAGGAGGAGGAGGTGGAATAGGAGGTTGGGGTGGCATCAGGTGGGAATGCTATGGGAGTTGAAGTTCTCATCACAGCCAAAAAGGATTTATGTCTGCCTGCAGTGCCACAGGCCTCATTCACAGACTCAGGGCCATGGCACCCGCAAAGAGGATAGCGGTCCCATAACAGCAACACAGGCCTCAGGTCAACCTGCAATGGAACAGGCCATTTTTATTTATGTAGGCCCCTGACATCCAGACAGAGGAGAGGTCATTTGACAGTAAAAAGAGTTTAATGCATTTTACCCAGACAGCAAGCAATTAAACGAAATATAGGCCACTGACACCCACACAATGGGGAGGTCATTAGACAGTAAAAAGAGTTTAATATCTCCCACCAAGACAACAAAAGATGAAACGACATATAGGCCCCTGACACCCAGACAATGCGGCGGTCATTAGACAGTAAAAAGAGTTTAATATCTCCCACCAAGACAACAAATGATTAAACGACATATAGGCCACTGACACCCAGACCATGGGGCAGTCATTAGACAGTAAAAAGATTTAAATAAATCCCACCAAGACAACAAATGATTAAACGACATATAGGCCCCTGACACCCAAACAATGGGTCGGTCATTAGACAGTAAAAAGAGTTAAATGTCTGCCACCAAGACAGCAAGCAAGTACTTGAAAGTTAGGCCCCTGACACCCAGAAAGAGGAGAGAGGTCCTATAGCAGCAAAAGAGGCATCATGTCACCCACAAATGGAAAAGGCCACTTTTAGTTATTTAGGCCCCAGCACCCAGACAGAGAAGAGAGGTCCCAATGCAGAGAATCAGGCTTCATGTCACCCACCAATGGAGAAGGCCACTTTCAGATATTTAGGCCCCTGGCACCCAGACGGAGGAGAGGTTCATTCAACTTTGGGTTGCCCGCAAAATAATGGTAAAATTTAAAAAAGAGGATTCAATAAACAAGTGCCCTGGAGTACAATAATATATGGTTAAGGGGAGGTAGTTATAAATGTCTATTCTGCACAAGGGATGGACAGGTTTTGTGGGATCCATGCCTGGTTCATTTTTATGAATGTCAGCTTGTCCACGTTGGCTGTGGACAGGTGGCTGCGTTTGTCAGTAATGACGCCACCTGCCATGCTGAATACACGTTCATACAAAACGCTGGCCGCCGGGCAGGCCAGCACCTCCAGGGCATAAAAGGCTTGCTCTGGCCACGTGGACAATTTGGAGACCCAGAAGTTGAATGAGGCCGAACCATCAGTCAGTACGTGGAAGGGTGTGCAAACGTACTGTTCCACCATGTTAGTAAAATGCTGCCTCCTGCTAACACGTTCCGTATCAGGTGGTGGTGCAGTTAGCTGTGGCGTGGTGACAAAACTTTTCCACATCTCTGCCATGTTAACCCCGCCCTCAGAGGAGCTGGCCGTGACACAGCTGCGTTGGCGACCTCTCGCTCCTCCTCTGCCTTTGCCTTGGGCTTCCACTTGTTCCCCTGTGACATTTGGGAATGCTCTCAGTAGCGTGTCTACCAACGTGCGCTTGTACTCGCGCATCTTCCTATCACACTTCAGTGCAGGAAGTAAGGTGGGCACATTGTCTTTGTACCGGGGATCCAGCAGGGTGGCAACCCAGTAGTCCGCACACGTTAAAATGTGGGCAACTCTGCTGTCGTTGCGCAGGCACTGCAGCGTGTAGTCGCTCATGTGTGCCGGGCTGCCCAGAAGTAAGGACAAGCTGTCCTCTGTGGGAGGTGTATCGTCATCGTCCTCCGTTTCCCCCCAGCCACGCACCAGTGATGGGCCCGAGCTGCGTTGGGTGCCATCCCGCTGTGAACCTGCTTCATCCTCATCCTCCTCCACCTCCTCCTCGTCCTCCTCGTCCTACAGTAGTGGGCCCTGGCTGGCCACATTTGTACATGGCCTCTGCTTTTGCAAAAAACTCCCTCTGAGCCACTTCTCAGAGACTGGCCTGAAAGTACTAAAAAAGTCCCCTCTTCCTCCTCCTCCTGGGCCACCTCCTCTTATATCATCGCCCTAAGTGTTTTCTCAAGGAGACATAGAAGTGGTATTGTAACGCTGATAACGGCGTCATCGCCACTGGCCATGTTGGTGGAGTACTCGAAACAGCGCAACAGGGCACACAGGTCTCGCATGGGGGCCCAGTCATTGGTGGTAAAGTGGTGATGTTCCGCAGTGCGACTGACCCGTGCATGCTGCAGCTGAAACTCCACTATGGCCTGCTGCTGCTCGCACAGTCTCTCCAGCATGTGTAAGGTGGAGTTCCACCTGGTGGGCACGTCGCATATGAGGCGGTAAGCGGGAAGGCCGAAGTTCTGCTGTAGCGCAGACAGGCGAGCAGCGGCAGGATGTGAATGCCGGAAGCGCGCACAGACGGCCCGCACTTTATGCAGCAGCTCTAACATTTTGCCCATTATCGCACACCACCAGGCCGGGCTTGAAGCCCACCGGCAGCAACCACTCGTCGGTCTGTTGTTCAATCCCCCGCCACAACTCCTGCGCGGTGTGGGGCCTGTCCCCCAAACATATGAGTTTCAGAACGGCCTGCTGACATTTACCCCGGGCTGTGCTGAAGTTGGTGGTGAAGGTATGTGGCTGACTGGATGAGCAGGTGGAAGAAGAAGAGGAGGAAGCCGAGTAGGAGGAGGGAGGCTCCAGCATGTAACCATGCTCTGCAGATTGGAGGTGGGAGGTGCTCTGTAGAGCTCTCCGCCCGAGACCGGCTGATATGGCCCAGGAGCCTCTCTTGCAGGTGCACCTGAATGTAGCCTATAGATGAAAAGCAGGCACATTTAAATCGGAGTTTATACACCTCCAAACATATTATACAAACCAGGTTGTAGGTTGAGTGGTAGGGCCTCGGGCTACTTGAGGGACCTTGCCGTGGTGTCCGAGCTTAAGACATGTCCTCCTAGTAGGATATGTCGAACTAACCCCTCAATTTTATCAGTGTGAGGGTTTAATATTGCCGCAGAGTGCACCTGCTTTTGCTAGGTTAATGTGACAGACTGATGGGCTTGGTTTTCAGGTGCCACCTGTGCGCTTTCTGCAGAAGACTGGGTGGGAGATAATGTTGTGAACATGCTGGATCCACTGTCGGCCACCCAATTGACTAGCACCTGTACTTGCTCAGGCCTTACCATCCTTAGAACGGCATTGGGCCCCACCAAATATCGTTTTAAATTCTAGCGGGTACTGGAACCTGAGGTAGTGCTGCTCTCGGTCCTGGTGGCGGTGGCCAATGTAGCGAGAACTCTCTTGGCGGCTGGCTG
Source organism: Bufotes viridis (assembly GCA_033119425.1). Taxonomy (NCBI): domain Eukaryota; kingdom Metazoa; phylum Chordata; class Amphibia; order Anura; family Bufonidae; genus Bufotes; species Bufotes viridis. The sequence continues at coordinate 34,217,592 of CM065592.1, forward strand.
TTCTCTGCCTATCTTTCGCCTACGCTGTTGGCTGATTGCTCCACCGCTGTCGGCTACTCCAGTGGCTCGACCAGTAACCACAGATTTAGGGGAATATTAATTGTAGGCCTAGTATTTAGGCCCTGGATGAAAAGTATCCTTTTACGGACAGATTTACACTTGGAGATGCACAGTAGCGTGTGAAAAAATATATAGGATTATGCTTTTAGTACTTGTATTTTAACTCTTTGTGTAATATACCCTTTAACGGACAGATTTACACTTGGCCTGCAACAGCTGGAACACCAGATTTTGGTTATTGTTATTTTGGCAATTGAATTTCACCCCAGAATAATCCTTCACCCCAGAATATATCCTTTGACGGACATTATGAAACTTGTCCAGTCACAGCTGGAACACCAGATTTACGGTATTTCTATTTTTGCAACTGAATTTCACCCCAGAAAATAATATAGCCTTTGATGGACACTATGAAACTTGTCCAGTCACAGCTGGAACACCAGATTTACGGTATTTCTATTTTTGCAACTTAATTTCACCCCAGAAAATAATATATCCTTTGATGGACACTATGAAACTTGTCCAGTCACAGCTGGAACACCAGATTTACAGTATTGCTATTTTTGCAACTTAATTTCACCCCAGAAAATAACATATCCTTTGACGGACACTATGAAACTTGTCCAGTCCCAGCTGGAACACCAGATTTACGGTATTTTTATTTTTGCAACTGAATTTCACCCCAGAAAATAATATATCCTTTGACGGACACTATGAAACTTGTCCAGTCACAGCTGGAACACCAGATTTACGGTATTTCTCTTTTTGCAACTGAATTTCACCCCAGAAAGATAATATATCCTTTGACGGACACTATGAAACTTGTCCAGTCACAGCTGGAACACCAGATTTACGGTATTTCTATTTTTGCAACTGAATTTCACCCCAGAAAATAATATATCCTTTGACGGACACTATGAAACTTGTCCAGTCACAGCTGGAACACCAGATTTACAGTATTTCTATTTTTGCAACTGAATTTCACCCCAGAAAATAATATATCCTTTGATGGACACTATGAAACTTGTCCAGTCACAGCTGGAACACCAGATTTACAGTATTGCTATTTTTGCAACTTAATTTTACCCCAGAAAATAATATATCCTTTGACGCACACAATGAAACTTGTCCAGTCACAGATGGAACACCAGATTTACGGTATTTCTATTTTTGCAACTGAATGTCACCCCAGAAAATAACATATCCTTTGACGGACACTATGAAACTTGTCCAGTCATAGCTGGAACACCAGATTTACAGTATTGCTATTTTGGTAATTGAATTTCAACCCAGAACAAAAGCTATACTTTTACAGACACTATGAAACTTGTCCAGCCACAGCTAAAACCAATGATTTAGGGTATTGCTATTTTGGCAATTGAATTTCACCCCAGAACAAAAGCTATCCTATGATGGACACTTCAAAAAAATTTGTTCTGCCACAGCAGAAACCACTGATTTAGGGTATTGCTATTTTGGAAATTGAATTTAACCCCAGAAAAAACAAAAAATTCTTTGCCAGACAGTATTACACTAGCCACAGCTGGAACGCCATATTTTATTTTTTTCACCTCTCAATAAAATATAGAAAATTCTATCCTGAGTTTCTAGGGGTGACAATAAGCGCAGCCAAGCCCCTGATGTAGCATATAGCAAAAAAAAACAACTACTATTGATGGATTAATGGACTTGGTGGCAGCTTGTGCTGGCGCACCACAAGACACAAAATGACCACCGATCACCCCAGAAAAAAGTGACAGAAAAACGCTCTGGGCAGCCTGAAAACAGTGAGCAATTAACTAGCAGAATTTGAATGATTCACAGCTGTAGATCGATCACTTAATTAAAGGGGTTATCCAAGTTATATTTATTGATGACCTATCCTCAGGATAGGTCATCAATATCAGATCGGCGGGGGTCCGACACCCGGCACCCGCCGATCAGCTGTTTGAAGAGAAGGCGGCTGTGCCAGCGCTGCCTCCTCGTCATGTTTATGCTGGCCGTTGCATCTGCAGCGGTGAGCAGGTGTAATTACCTCAAGCCGTTCCATTCATTTCAATGGGACGGCTCGTTTCTATACAAGTGTAGTACTACAGAGCCGTCCCATTGAAATGAATGGAGCGGCTTGTAGTACACACCTACTCACCGCTGCAGATGCAACGGCCAGCATGTAAACAATGACGAGGAGGCAGCGCTGGCACGGCGCTCGCCTTCCCTTCAAACAGCTGATCGGCGGGGGTGCCAGGTGTCGGACCCCCGCCGATCTGATATTGATGACCTATCCTGAGGATAGGTCATCAATAAATATAACTTGGATAACCCCTTTAAGTGTTTTTGGTGAGTTAATCCCTGCCTATTCTTGCCCTAACAGTAGCTGCATCTTATCCCTACACTAATCAGAGCAGAGTGATGTGCGGCGCGACGTGACTCCAGCTTAAATAGAGGCTGGGTCACATGCTGCACTTGACCAATCACAGCCATGCCAATAGTAGGCATGGCTGTGATGGCCTCTTGGGGCAAGTAGTATGACGCTTGTTGATTGGCTGCTTTGCAGGCTTTCAAAATGCGCCATAGAAATCGCCGAACAACGAACCCAAACGCGAACTTTTACGTAAATGTGTCACGAACACCCCAAAATTCGGTACGAACCCGAACTATACAGTTCGGGTTCGCTCATCCGAATTTCTTTTAGGTTTGTTCGCAACATCTGAGTTATTAGAGACACACCCGTTGATGTATTTAAATGCACACCTGAAACACACTGCTTCTTTGTGTCGCATCATGGGAAAGTCTAAAGAAATCAGCCAAGATATCAGAAAGAGAATTGTGGACTTGCACAAGTCTAGCTCAACCCTGGGTGCAATTTCAAGATACCTGAAGGTGCCTCGTTCATCTGTACAAACAATTATACACAAGTACAAACAAGATGAAAATGTCCAGTCATCATACCGCTCAGGAAGGAGATGGGTTCTGTTTCCCAGAGATGAATGTGCTATGGTCCGATATGTGCATATCAACCCATGAACAAACGCAAAAGACCTTGTGAAGATGATGGCGGAAGCTGTTAAGATTTGTCAATATCCACAGTGAAACAACTACTGTATCAACATGGGCCGAAAGGCCACTCTGCCAGGAAGAAGCTATTACTCCAAAAGAAACATAAAAAAGCCAGATTAATTTTTCAAAGGCACACAGGAACAAAGACCTACATTTTTGAAGACATGTCCTGTGGTCTGACAAAACTAAAATTTAACTTTTAGGCCATAATGACAATTGTTACGTTTGGAGAAGGGAGAAGCTTGGAAGCCTAAGAACACCATCCCAACTGTGAAACACAGGGGTGGCAGGATCATGTTGTGGGGTTGTTTTGCTGCAGGAGGGACTGGTGCACTTCACAAGATAGATGGCATCATGAGGAAAGAAGATTATTTGGAAATACTGAAGCAACATCTCAAGACATCAGCTAGGAAGTTAAAGCTTGGGCTGAAATGGGTATTCCAAATGGACAATGACCTGAAGCATACTGCCAAACTGGTTACAAAGTGGCTTAAGCATAACAAAGTCAATGTTTTGGAGTGGCCATCACAAAGCCCTGATCTCAATCCTATTGAAAATTTATAGGCAAAACTGAAAAGGCAGGTGCGAGTAACACCAGTTTTGTCAGGAGGAATGGGCCCAGATTCCGACCAACTATAGTGAGAAGCTTGTGGAAGGATATCCAAAGTGTTTGACCCAAGTCATACAGTTTAAGGGCAATGGTACCAAATATTATTGAAATGTATGTAAACTTTTGACTTTGCAGAAACTAATAAAAATGTCTTAAAACATTATCTCTGTCATTATTCTGGCATTTGGCAATAATAATAATTATGGTAATCCTAATTGACCAAAAACAGAATGGGTTCATTCTGATTTCATGTCAGACATTGAGAAAAACATGCATATGTGTCTTTTAGATAGTGTATGTAAACTTCTGGTTTCAACTGTAAATAAAGATTATTATATTATTATATAGGTCACCTTTTGGCTTTTTCAGCCCAAATTTTGTTGGATAGGTTTACAGGCGCCATATTGCTTTCAAACAGCCTCTTGGGTTGTAGTACAGCTATTTTCTGAGAACCATACATTTTAAAATTTTCTCCCATTAAAGCTTTGGAAGTGCTTATTTTTTGCTAGATGAGTTGTCATTATCTTTGCCTCTATTTTGGGGTATATATACGACTCTAATAACTTTTTATTTCGTTTTTTTGGGAAGCAAGGTTGCATCCAGAGCCCCAACACAGTGCGCCATTACAGATCCCGCTGAGGAAGTTCTATATAAGACTGAAACGTCTGGGGACCGTACAAATAATTATATGTATATATATTGAACACCGAAGAATACAAATAAAATGTGATTACTTGCATACAAATCAGTGTGCCGTGAACCTACCTTATACAATTTCCACTACCTTCACGTGCACCTGTAACGGATATACGGAGTGCGAGTACATATTCCTTCTATCGACGTACAGTATAAAGCTGCATGGCAGTAGGTAAGGGGTTGGAAGTTTTGGAATATGAAATAGTATGAGACATGTGCCAGCGCGTGTGTTTTTAAACACACTGTATGTTAACGCCGTCAAACATGCGTTTACCCACAGCTATGTATGTCAGTGTCACTCAGACACAATTTACTATTGCTGTCATTGTGTTCAAGAGCTTGGGGAGAGGAAAGGGAAAAATAAAAATTATATAAAAAATAAACAAAAAGAGATAACAAATTATCCTAAAAATTCCTAGGTTCTAGGTGACTAGAGGGTGTACTATATCAATTTCCAGGGCAATTGGAGAAACTTCGGTTTGGCCCAAATCGTTTCAGGTCTGATCCTCTACTTTTTAAAAATTCCACGAATTGGAACTGAACTGAATCTTAAAAGTAGGGAATGGATGGCTTGGCATAGCAGCAATAAGGGCAAATGTCCGTAGGCCAAAGTACAATTGCTCCAGCCTTGCCTGTCAGTACTGTTTGTGTGTATACTGGTAGGCGATACTTGGTCCTAATGACCTGGGCCCCATACAGGGGCGTAGCTAAAAGTTCAAGGGCCCTGGTGCAAGAGTTCAGCTCCCTCCCCCCTTCCCTCAGTGTAGGAAAAAATTGAAATCTCCCCCTGCATGCCAAATTCTTAACCTAAACCATTCCTTCCAGTCCTACTGTTAAAGGGGTTGTCCTCTTTTTACTACTAATGACCTACCCTCAGGATAGGTCATCAATATCAGACCAGCGGGGTTCTCCCGGCATTCTTGCCAATCAGCAGTTTTAAGAGAAGGCAGCGCTCATATGAAACTGCTTTCTCTGCTCTGTTCACCTCAGAGAAGGCAGCGCTTATACGAAAAAAAAGCGGACAACCCCTTCAAAGACATACTTGGAAAACATTAGTATAGCGCTGCAGAACATACAGGGTCATACAGTGCCACATATGTACCTCTTACATCCAGTGATGTCTCCTCTGATGTAGAATCTTCTCCTTTCAGACTAGACCACCATGATTATTTCTTTTAGCTGAGTCTTGTCTCTGCAGAGTTTAACAAACAGACATCTTACTTTCCTACTTTTCCTTCATTCTCACTTTCTCAACAACCCATCCAGCCCCCCCCCCCCAAGTTAGACCCTTCAGACCCCCAATCAGACCCTTCAGACTGCCAAACAGACCCTTCAGACCCTCAATCAGGCCTCAGATTAGACTATAAAATAAATAAACAAACTTACCTCTCCTGCTCTGCGGCTCCTCTCCCGGTCAGGCTGTCTTCCCGGGTCTCTTCTCTTCTCAGGGCCCACGCTGCTGTCAGCTGACCTCCTGCAGCGTCAGGTCAGAGTGCACTCTGTACGTCCTGACGCTGCCTGCAGGCAGCCAGGACACAGCAGCGCGGGCCCCCTGGAAGAGTAAGCAGGAGGAGGGGTAAGTACTGTACAGTGCTCACAGCGCTTCTCTTCCCCTCCTCCTGTAGACTAGTAAGTGCTTCCATAATGGAAGCGCTCACTAGTATTCCCTTTACAAGATGCATTGCATCATATTAACAGAAATATACAGCACCACTGGCTTAGGGTCGCAACTGCGACCGCTGCGACCCCTATAGTTACGCCATTGGCCCCGTATACTGCTACGGTGGTTTCATTGTCAAAAGTGAACTGATGTCCTGGTTTCGGTGGCAATTCCTGGTCTCATTTGCTCCACTTCTGCATTAGTTCTTCAGTCAGAGAGCTTCCTCCTTCCTCCTCCTCTGTAGATTGGTGATGTGCTCGGGCTGGCTCTCAGTTTATTTGCTAAACCAGAACCCCCCCCCCCCCCTTACCATCAGAAAGACTCCAATCAAGCCTACTGTGCCATCAAAGCTCACATCATCTCTGGTTATTATGTATCTTCCTGTGAAGGTGGTTTTGTAATTTATTCCTTATCTCACCATACTTTTCATAGTCAGTCTGCCGGATAAGAATTTGGCATGCAAATAAAATATATGCCTTGAATTTCCATGAGAAATGGACATGAAATCTGTTTAAAGAAGACGTTATCATAAGATCATTACAAAAAGGCTTCTTCTCTGTGAAGAAGATGACGTTGATTTCTTTAGGCATGAGAACTGCTCTCTGGTATATTTTTGCGTCTGTGCTATATATTGAGTGCATTGCCGGGATCATAATAAATCTCCTTATTGTGGCGTCCATTTTCTTAAAATGGAAAGCAGCAAAATCTCTTTCTATTGGTGATAAAATCCTGAGCTCTTTGGCGACTTCCAGAAGTGTGTTCCTCGTCCATGTTTTCATAACTTACCTTTCTCCTCTACTTGATCTATGGAATTACACAAACCTTCAGATTTTGGCCACAATATTGGTAGTCATGATGTTTCTGCAGTCTACCAATCTCTGGTTTGCCACCATCCTCTGCGTCTTTTACTGTGTGAAGATAACAAACTACAGCTGGAGGTTCTTCATCTTCCTGAAAACCAAGATTTCCACTCTGGTCCCAGGGTTCCTTCTGGCTTCTCTGCTGATTTCTGTATCTTTTAGTCTTCAGTTTGGTTGGGGCATTCATAAAATCGGGATGGAGAACCTAACAGATGTTTCAAAGGAAAACACAAGTCATCTCAGCGCGGTTCTGTATGAAAATTCTCCGAAGCTGTTCCAGCTGTCCTTCATCTGCTCCTGTCCACCATTCCTGATATTTTTGGTCGCGGACTGCTTGTTACTTCATTCTCTTTGGATGCACATCAGACGGATGAGAAGCTCTGCATCAGGGTTTCGAAGCCCAAACTTAGAGTCTCACCTCAGTGTTGTAAAGAGTATGATGGTCTTCTTGGTGTTACAAGTAATATACTTTATTTGTATGGGTCTGTCTACGTCGGGTTTTGTGTACACAAGCTCAAATGCTTTTTGGATTTCTATGATTACGACATGCAGCAACCCCTCTCTCCACTCACTGTACATCATCTCTTCTAGTCATGAACTAAGGAAGACTTTTCTCTCAATGTTCTTGCATGTGAGGTTTAAGGTTATCGGCTGTACATAAATGCTTGTTTGGCTGACTGACTCTAAGCAATAGTGTTGAGCGCCAATATTCGCAAAGCGAATTTTAATCTCGAATATCTTGATTTTGAGATTTCGCGAATATGTCGAATATATGACCCCATATTCGCAATTACGAATATTCACTCTTAAGATGGATAGTGATAGAGAAACTGTATCTTGAAAATAAAAGATTCAGACATAATTCCCCCAACCTTAATTGCTTTCTATAACAATTTCCACTATTCCTGTCAGAGTAAAGACTTAATAGGTAAAAACCGTCCTGCGAATGTTCGTCACTTGAATATTCACATTAATCTATTCGCGGTTTGTATTCCCTTTCCTACCAAGCGTTAACAGGTTGTGTCAGACTCCAGTACGCTGCATGTATTGCGAAAATTCGTATATATGTCTTATTTGCACCTTTCCATTCGCACAAATGACTCCCGCCATTTCAAGCTTTCAATACGTGTAAAGCCGTTTAAACGTTATTAATAACGAATAGATTCTATGCGAACGCGAATATAACTTGAAAAATTAATCGCAAGTCATGATGTTTAATGCGAAATAACGAATATTGCAAAATCGCGAATATATGACGAATAAGATGCAAATTATTCATGAAATATTGCGAAATCTAATATGGGTCTTTGCGCTCATCACTACTGAGCAACTTTCCCATGCATGTATATGCATGTTCTCAATGGAATACGCAGTGGCCAGACACCTGTGGCAGGGACATAAAGTATCTCCCACATGAACAAAGGATCAGGCATGTTGAACTACTACTGCCCGATCGTTCACTACTCCAGCATCTGCCACAGAGGGAAAACACCTCCATACACATTATATAGTAGCCAATCCCAGTGTGTTCAACTGACTAATGAGATCTATCTATCTATCTATCTATCTATCTATCTATCTATCTATCAGCAGCTACATAGAGAATAATAAAATAAACCTTTAAAGGGACCTATGTTTAAAATGAAGTTTTTATGCTTAAGTTACAGGGGTTGTCCCCAAAAAATATATTCTATAATTTTCAAACCAGCACCTGGATCTAAATACTTTTGTAATTGCAATTAAACATTTAGCATAGCCACTGAGTTATTCAATAAAATGTATCTGTATAGCGCCACCTGCTGTTTTTTGTCCTGTTTCATTCTTATACCTGTCTTCTGAGCTGCGATAGGAAGAGAGCTGCAGCAGAAAGGACACTACCCTTGAGCTGTCAGTTTGATATAAATCTAGCAGAGCAATGAATGTGAAGATCTCTGGATCCATGTGAGGTGCAGGGCTGGTTCTAGCTTTGTTACAAAGAAATTGTCATATACTGATATGATTTAATTTTACGTGAATCATGAGATAACCCTTTTAATAAAAAAAATAAAAAATGTTGTTATTGTTGTCACTTTCTATATTAAAATAATCCAGTTTTTATAAAGCAAGAGATCACTTCTCTACAGTTATGTCTTTATCAACGTGGTTTAAAACATCCAGTGTGTGTATACGATCAGGTATGATGTTGTATCGATCAGGTAGTGTAAGGGTTACGCCCGCTTCATGACAGTGACAGACCAAACTCCCTTTAATGCACCGCAAACAACATAAACAGTCCATTTGCACAACCGCAAACTCCCCATTTGCACAAGGTTGGATTTATTCGAATATCAAGTAACACCTATTTATAGATATAGCACAGGACCCACCCTTGACCATTGAATTGGTGATGTCTCTGCTCTCCTACTCCACATCCCTTTTCTAGGAAATGACCATACCACTCCAGGAAAAAGGTAAAACAATCCACAAAAACATTTCGACCCTGTCTAGTCCTTGACTTAAAAAAGATCCAGGACAAGATGGAAACGTCGCCAGTGCCACTGTTCATGTGAAAAAATATACATTGTTTTTCATTCTTGCAGGACCCGATGAGTCTGGTGAACCAGGAAGAAATACCACCTGCCCATAGGATTTATTTGAGCAGTCTGAGGGATTGTGCTGCTTCTTCTCCATTTGTGGTGCCCTCTGCCCATAAGACTCAAACTGCCAAAGTGATGTATTAGCCCCCTCAAATTGCATGCACCAATGAGAGCTACAATGTTTTGTAGAGATCACGTCTCAGCAGTCATCTCACTAACTATATAAGGATGATTACAATGATAGATAATAATGCTTTTAGATAACTTGACACAGATCAGAGATGATGGTTAGTGCTGAGCGAACTGAAGTCCACAAAGTGGACTTTGATCCGAATTTCAGGGAAAATTCGCCGAGAAGACAAATTTCCTTGTGCTTTATGGTAGCAAATAGATTTTCCTTGAATGGTGGTAGTAAAAAACAAACAAGTCATACATACCTCATCCATTTGATCGCGACAAGCAGTCCGCCGCCATCTTGATTGAAGATCTCGCATGAAATCCCGTGAGAAATGACAGGCCACACGAGATATCGCGCTAGACCTTTAATTAAGATGATGGCGGCAGGCTTTTCGCGATCAAATGGATGAGGTAAGTACAGCCAAGCAGTGCCCCAGAGAGAAGCGGGGAGTGAGAGGAATAAGCCCCACATGTATCACCACTAGGGTTGAGCGGACCCGTGGATGTTCAGATTCGCCTGGTTTGGCCAAACTTCGGGTCAAAGTTCGGGTTCGGGATTAGAACTTGACCCGAACTCGAACCCGAACCCAAACCCCATTGGTGCACTAAAATGGCTGCGCAATAGTCATAGTGAGGGCTACAAAAAGAAGCTAAATGGGGGTAAGAGCCGGACAATTGCCCTGCAAACAAATGTGGATAGGGAAATTACTTTAAATAACGTAGAATATAAAAAATTAAAAATAATAATCTTGAACTAGGAGGCGGAGGTCAAAGTGCAGCAGGAGTTTGAGGAGGCGGTGGACCTGGCGGTGTAGGTGGAAGCGGCGGTGGAGGAGGAGGCGGTAACCAACACTGTTTTTTTTATTTTTATTTTTTTCCTTTCCTTTTTTATTGTTATTTAATTTTTTTAAATTTGGGAAGATCCCAAAACATTGGGAACTACAAAAGAGAATGCAAAGGGTGTGGCTGGGTGTGGCCGGTATACTTGTCTATTCAGCACAAGGTACGGACAAGTCCTGTGGGATCCATGACAGGTGGCTGCGCTTGTCTGTGATCACCCCCCTTGCAGTGCTAAACACACGTTCGGACAATACACTGGCCGCAGGGCAGGCCAGCACATCCAAGGCGTAAAGGGCAAGCTCTGACCATGTGACCAATTTGGAGACACAGAAGTTGAATGGGGCAGACCCATCAGTCAGTACGTGTAGGCGTGTGCAAATGTACTGTTCCACCATGTTGCTAAAATGCTGGCCAGTGATGGCCATGAGTTGCTTTGGGTGCCATCCTACTGTGAACATGGTTCCTCATCCTCATCCTGACTGGCCTCTTACTCCTGTGCCACATCCTCTTCCATCATCACCCGAAGTGTTTTTTCAAGATGACATAGAAGTGGGATAGTAATGCTGAGAATGGTGTAATCGGCACTGGCCATGTTGGTGGAGTACTCGTGGAGGCCCACTCGTTGGTGGTGAAGTGGTGCTGTTCTGCAGAGCGACTCACCCGTACGTGCTGAAACTCCACTATCACCTGCTGCTGGTCTCAGTCTCTCCAGCATGTGCAAGGTGGAGTTCGACCTTGTGGGTACATCGCATATGAGGCGGTGAGTGGAAAGGCCGAAGTTACGCTGCAGCGCAGACAGCGAGCAGCAGCAGGGTGAGAATGCTGAAAGCGCGCACAGATGGCCCGCACTTTCTGCAGCAGCTCTGACATATCAGGGTAAGTTTTCAGGAACCTCTACACCACCAAATTAAGCACATGCACCAGGCAAGGGATGTACGTCAAACCGGCTAGGCCCAGAGCTGCTTCAAGATTTTGCCCGTTATCGCACACCACCAGGCCAGGCTTGAGGCTCAGTGGCACCAACCACTCAACGGTCTGTTCTTCCATGCCCATCCACAGCTCCTGCGCTGTGTGGTTCTTTCCAAACAGATGAGTTTCAAAACCTGCTGTCGTTTCCCCTGGGTGTGCTGAAGTTGGTGGTGAAGGTGTTACACTGACCGGATGAGGAGATGGTAGAGGAGTAGGCAGAGTATGAGGAGGAGGCTACGGGGGCAACGAGAAACGTCTTGTAATCCTCGGTGGTGTAAGGACATGCGCCAAACTGCTATCCACCTCAGGCCCAGCCTCCACTGCATTTACCCAGTGTGCAGTTAGGGAGATATAACGTCCCTGCTCATGCTTACTGGTCCACGTATCGGTGGTTATGGTGACCTTGCCACAGAAGGGTGAACATCCAGTAATCCGTGTTATCTAAAATGTGTATAACACGAGGGTCACGGGAAAGGCAGCCTAACATGAAGTCAGCCATGTGTGCCAGAGTACCAACAGGCAAGATGTCGATGTCGACATCAGGATGACTATCCATCTCCTCCTCCTCCTCCTCTTCTGCCCATCCACACTGAACAGATGGAATTAAAGTTCCATGGGTACTACCCTCTGTAGCAGAGGCAACTTTCTCCAGCTCCTCCTCCTTCTCTTCTTCATGGTCCAATTTGCGCTGAGAAGACGAACTGTGGGTAGTCTGGCTATCACCCTGTCTAGTTCCAGCGCGTGTTCACGTCGCATAACAGTCAGTGAGCTGGAAGCTGCAAGCTCTGCTGCAGCATTGACAGAGCGGCTGAAGCTGTGGACTACTTGTGTAAATGGGCACACACGCGGCGCGCCTTCACTAGTAGCTCTTGCAAATTTGGGTAGGTTTTGATAAACTGCTGAACCACTAAGTTTAAGATGTGGGCTAGGCATGGGATGTGTGTCAGGTTGCCGTGCTCCAAAGCCACCAAGTTACGGCCATTGTCAGACACAACCATGCCTGGTTGTAGGTTGAGTGGCGAGAGCCACAGCTCAGTCTGGTCCCTTATACCCTGCCATAGCTTTGTGGCGGTGTGCTGCTTGTCCCCTAAGCAGATTAGCTTCAGCAGATCCTGTTGAAGCTTACCCACAGCAGTGCTACACTGCTTCCAGCTAGCAACTGATGCCTGACTGCTGCAGGAAGTGGAAGTTGAGGAGGAGGAGGCGGAGGAGGAGAAGTGGGGGTTGGAGCCAGTAACATAGCTGCTGGCGGAGACCCTGATGGATGTAGGGCCCGCAATATGGGACACATGCTGGTGTAAGGCTGGCACGGCACACCGTGAAAAATAGTGGCGGCTGGGGACTGCGTACCGAGGGATGGCCGCCAACATCAGGCCTCAGTGTCCACAAACCTAAATAGCAACATTTCAAGGGTCAGTAATTTTGAAAGTTGCACATTTAGTGCTATGGCCTGTGGGTGGGTGGTTGGGTATTTGCGCTTGTGTTCAAATACCTGTGTTATCGACATTTGGATGCTACGCTGGGACAGGGAAGTGAATGTTGTTGCTGATGGTTTATGCGAAGGTCCAGGGGCAGGGCGAGGGGCATCCGTGCCTGCGCCTTCGACAGGGGATTGGCAAGCAGTGCGTAACACAGGGGAAGAGGAGGCAGTGGTGTGACCCGCAGACCCAGATTGTGGACCCAGGCATTCGGCCCACTTTATAGTGTGCTTGGATGCCATGTGGCGGATCATGCTGGTGGTGGTGAGGTTGCTAGTGTTCACGCCCCGGCTCATTTTGGTAAGGCACAGGTTACAAACTACCACTCTTTTGTCGCACTTTCCTAAAAAAATACTCCATACTGCGAAACACCTACCCCTTGGCAAGGTAGATTTACGCATGGGGGTGCTAGGAGTTACAGTTTCGGGCCTGTTTGGCGTGGGCCGACTTCACCCTTTTGCAACCCCACTGGCTCTTCCAGACTGTTGTGGTGCTGCAGATCCCTTCCACTTTGTACTGCTGTCTTCGCTGGGCTTTTCACCTTCCCATGTTGGGTCAGTGACCTTATCGTCCACCACCTCCTCTTCCACTTCCTCACTCTGCTCATCCTCCTGACTTGACCTAACCACAACCTCAGTGATTGACAACTGTTTCTCATCATCATCCACCTCGTGAACGATTGATTGCCATTCACACCGTCATCTTCTTGAGACTGCGAAGGCTCAAGAGGTTGGGAATCAGGGCACAATATCTCAGGTCCCTCTTCAAGCATGCTGGGTGAGAGGGTCAAATCTAATGGTGGCGCTGGAAAGAGCTCCTCGGAATATCAGAGTGTGGGATCACTCGTTTGGCAAGCCTCTCCATGGTGGGAGGATTTGGTTGACCAGACTCTTGGCTACAGAGACTGGACGAGAGGGTGGTGCTTAACCGACTGGAAGCATTATGTTCAGCAATCCAACCGACCAACTGGACAGTGTTGTCCTGTGCCGCCCAGCTAAGTTGGACATGAAGCTGGGTATGGTGGATGTTTTATTTTTTTTTTTCTGGTGCCTTGGCAGCAGTCACAGTTTCATTGCACGGCCTCTGCGTGCACCATCAGCATCACGCCCACTTCCCCATCCCTTAGTGCTCGCCTTCTTCGTATTAATGGTTTTGTCACTAGATGTGGCACAGATTGTTTTACTGTCCGCTAAAGACAGTTTTCGGATACAGGACAGTATATGTCACAGAAATCCACAGAATAGGGACACTATATTAGCCCCAGATTATTGGAATTTGTAATACAGACACTGTTTGCAGATGTTCAACAGTTTTGGTTACAGAACACCACAGATTATGGACACTATATTAGGCCCAGATTATTGGAATTTCTAATACAGACACTGTTTGCAGATATTGAACAATATTGGTTACAGAACACCACAGATTATGGACACTATATTGGCCCAGATCATTGGAACTTGTAATACAGACACTGTTTGCAGATGTTGTTCAGTATTTTTTTTACACAAAGCCACACACTATGACTGTAGATGTGGCCCAGATTATTAACCCCTTCAGGATCGGGCCATTTTTCACATTAAGGACCAGGCCATTTTTACCAAATCTGACATGTATCCCTTTATGTGGTAATAACTTTAAAACACTTTCACTTAACCAGGCCATTGTGAGATTGTTTTCTCGTCACATAATGTACTTCATGATAGTGGTAAAATTGAGTCAAAATATTTCATTTTTATTCATAAAAAATACCAAAGTTACTAAAAATTAGAAAAATTTAGCAAATTTGCAAATTTCAATGTCTCTACTTTTATAATAGATAGAAAAACTTCAAAAATAGTTATTACTTTACTTTCCCATAGGTCTACTTCATGTTTGGATCATTTTGTGAATGCCATTTTATTTTTTGGGGATGTTAGAAGGCTTAGAAGTTTAGAGTTCAGGTCTGATGTCACTTTGTGAGGCTTACATAATAGAAACCACCCAAATTGTACACCCCATTTTAGTAACTACACCCTTCAAAGTATTTAAAACTGATTTTACAAACTTTGTTAACCCTTTAGGTGTTCCACAAGAATTAATGGAAAATGGAGCTGAAATTTCAAAATTTCACTTTTTTGGCATATTTTCCATTTTAATCTTTTTTTTCCAGTAACAAAGCAAGGGTTAACAGCCAAACAAAACTCAGTATTTATTGCCCTGATTCTGTAGCTTACAGAAATACCTCATATGTGGTTGTAAACTGCTGTACGGGCAGATGGCAGGTCGCAGACGGAAAGGAACGCTATATGGTTTTTGGACGGCAGGTTTCACTGGAATCATTTTAAGTTGCCAGGTGAAGATCCCCTGATGCACCCCTAGAGTTGAAACTCCAAAAAAAGACCCCATTTTGGAAACTACAGCATAAGGTGGCAGTTTTTTGGGCACTGTTTTAGGGTACATACGATTTTTGGTTGCTCTATATTAAACTTTTTGTGAGGAAAGTTAACAAAAAATAGCTGTTTTGGCACAGTTTTTATGTTTTGTTATTTACAATGTTCATCTGATAGGTTAGATCACCTGGTATTTTTATAGCAAGTTGTTATGATGCGACAATACCAAAAATGATTTTTTTTGTTTCTCCTTATTCTGAAAGCCATAGTTTCTTTTTATTTTTTGGGCGACTGTCTTATGTAGGGACTAAGTTTTTTCAGTACGAGATGACAGTTTGATTGGTACAATTTTAGGGTTCATATGACTTTTTGATCACTTGGTATTACACTTTTTGTGATGTAAGTGTCAAGGATGGAGAACAGTTAGCAGGAACTGATAAATAACGACAGACTATCTTGATCCCAAACTAAGGAAAATATAGGAGGGCCCTATAAATCCCTAAGAACTCTCCCTTACTGCTATGCACATGTACAGGTCCTGGTGGTAGACAAATACATGCCCTCGTACCTATAACTGAGTGACACCTGAATTCCCTATAGTTGTGAGGGGAACAGCCACTGGCTCCCTGCACAGAATATGGAGGGAGTCAGGGTCACCTAGAATCAAGCCAGCAAACAAAACACAAAGTAAACGGAATGCACTTATCTTCACTCACACACACACACACACACACACACACTTCATCCAGGAAGTAATATAAACCGCAAGGAGAAGCAGTATGGGAGGGAATATAAAGCAAGCCAATTAATCAAGATAAGAGGCAGCTGAGGGAGAGAAAGGAACTGAGCAAAGTGAAACCAAAACAAAGAACGTCATACAAAAGACAGGGAAGAACCTCTGACTGACTGTCTCCCAGAACCGGCGGTGACAGTACCCCCCTTCTATGGGTGGACTCCGGACACTCAGGACCGACCTTCTCAGGATGAGACAGATTGAAAGCCCTGATGAGACGAGTGGCCTTAATGTCAGCCAGTGGGACCCACATCCCTCACACTCTCCTCAGGACCATAACCCTCCCAATGAACGAGGTACTGAAGAGAACCGTGGATAATGCGGGAATCCACAATCCTGGAGACCTGAAATTCAAGGTTACCATCAACTAAAATTTGGGGAGGAGGCAAAGAGGAAGGAACAGTAGGTTGGACATAAGGTTTCAGTAGGGACTTGTGAAAAACATTATGGATCTTCCAAGTCTGAGGAAGATCAAGACGAAAAGCAACAGGATTGATGACGGATAAGATCTTGTAAGGCCCAATAAACCTAGGACCCAACTTCCAGGAGGGAACCTTCAGTTTGATATTCTTTGTAGACAACCACACCAGATGACTCACATTCAGGTCCGGACCAAGCACACGTCTCTTATCTGCCACACGCTTATATCTCTCACTCATTTTCTTTAGATTACCCTGAATCTTTTGCCAAATAACTGACAAGGACGAGGAAAATCTCTCCTCATCAGGTAAACCAGAAGACCCCTCTCCAGAGAATGTCCCAAACTGCGGATGAAACCCATATGCACCAAAAAATGGTAACTTATCAGAGGAGTCCTGACGATGGCTATTTAAAGCAAACTCAGCAAGGGACGAAAAAGAACACCAATTCTCCTGATTCTCCACAACAAAACAGCGCAGATATGTCTCCAGATTCTGATTGACGCGTTCGGTCTGACCATTCGACAGCGGGTGAAAAGCAGAAGAAAACGACAATCGAACCCCCAAGCGAGAACAGAAGGCCTTCCAGAATCTGGAAACAAATTGCGTGCCCCTATCAGAAACAATGTCAGAAGGAATGCCATGTAATTTAACAATATGATCAACAAACCCTTGCACCAGCGTCTTAGCATTGGGTAACCCAGAAAAAGGAATAAAATGCGCCATTTTGCTAAAATGGTCCACTACCACCAGAATCACAGTCTTTCCCGAGGACCGAGGCAAGTCTGTAATGAAGTCCATGGACAGATGCGTCCAAGGACAGGAAGGTATGGGTAAGGGGAGTAGAGATCCCGATGGCTGTGAATGAGGGACCTTGGCAGGCTGCCACAAACCCCTCAACCGTCTTACGAAGAGCTGGCCACCAGAATCTGCGAGCAATGAGATCCACTGTGGCTCTACTCCCCGGGTGCCCAGCAAGAACACTGTCATGGCACTCCTTAAAAGCTTTTTGTCGCAAAGCGAGCAGCACAAATAACCTCCCAGGAGGACAAAGATCAGGTGCCTCTGCCTGGGCTGCCTGAACCTCTGCCTCCAAATCAGGATAAAGAGTAGAGACGACCACCCCATCAGCCAAAATTGGTCCTGGGTCCTCAAAGTTTCCCCCTCCCAGAAAAAACGTGACAGGGCATCCGCCTTCACATTTTTAACCGCAGGGCGGAACGTAACAACAAAATTAAACCTAGAAAAGAACAAGGACCATCTGGCCTGTCTCGGGTTCAGACGCCTGGCTGATTCCAAATAGGCCAGATTATTATGGTCGGTAAATACGGTAGTGGGTGTCTGGCTCCCTCCAACCAATGATGCCATTCCTCAAAAGCCAATTTGATGGCCAACAACTCCCTATTTCCCACATCGTAATTTCTCTCTGCAGCTGAGAGCTTTTTGAGAAAAGGCACACGGTCGCCATTTAGCAGGAGAGGGACCCTGAGATAAGACCGCGCCCACCCCACCTCAGAGGCATCCACCTCAACAATAAAGGTAGAGAGACATCAGGTTGTACCAAAATGGGAGCGGAAGCAAAACGCTCTTTAATACTAGAAAAGGCTTGAAGCGCCTCTTCCGACCATGAGGAAAAATCCACCCCTTTTAGTCATATCAGTGAGTGGCTTAACAACAGAGGAATAATTCAAAATGAACTTTCTGTAATAATTAGCAAAACCCAAAAACCGCATCAGCGCCTTCTGATTTTCAGGAAGCTCCCAATCAAGCACAGGCGGACCTTCTCCGGGTCCATCCGAAAACCAGAAGCGGAGAGAAGAAAACCAAGAAATTGAATCTCTGGAACTGCAAACACACATTTTCCAGTTTAGCATACAATTTATTCTCCCGCAAAGTCAGCAGGACCTGACATAGGTGGTCCCGATGAGTCTTGAAATCAGGAGAAAAAATCAAAATGTCATCTAGATACAGCAGTACAAATTTCCCTATTAAATGATAGAAAATGCTGTTCACAAAATGTTAGAAGACGGCCGTAGCATTCATCAAACCAAAGGGCATAACCAAGTTCTCAAAATGACCCTCCGGGGTATTGAAGGCCCTCTTCCATTCGTCCCCCTTCCTGACCCTGACAAGGTTGTATGCCCCTCTTAAATCCAACTTAAAAAAAACTTTAGCCCCCACAATCTGGTTAAACAAATCCGGGATTAGAGGAAGCGGATAGGGGTCACGAATCGTGATACGGTTAAGCTCCCTGAAATCCAGACAAGGTCTTAAAGAAGCATCTTTTTTAACAAAGAAAAAAACAGCGGCAAGAGGTGATTTCGAGGGTCTGATATGTCCCTTTCTCAGGCTCTCAGAGATATAAGTATGCATGGCGACTCTTTCAGGTTGAGAGAGATGGTATAATCGTGATTTAGGCAGCTTGGCACCTGGGATGAGATTAATTGGACAATCATACTCCCGGTGAGGAGGCGACTCCTGGACAACACTCTCGGAAAACACATCATAAAATTCCGAGAGAAAAGAAGGTACAGTCTTGGTAGAAACCTCTGCGAGAGTTGCCATGAGGCAATTCTCTCTGCAAAACGCACTCCAACCATTTATTTGCCTTGCTTGCCAATCAATGGTGGGGTTATGTTTAGTGAGCCAGGGTAGCCCCAACACTAAAGGAGTAGGTAATCCGCTTAAGACAAAACATGACACATCCTCAACACGAGTGTCACCCACAGTCAAACGGATATTGTGAACTATGCCCTTTAACGATTTTTGAGAAAGTGGAGCGGAATCGATAGCAAAAATAGGTATAGCTTTTTCCAAAGTGCACCCCGGGAAACCATGTGTTGTAGCAAATTGACTATAAATGAGATTGACAGCTGCTCCACTATCAACAAAAATCTCACAAACAAAGTTCTTGCTGTCTAGTGCCACCCTGGCAGGTAGGAGAAAATGGGAACTACAAGCAAACGGCAAATCTTCAATTTCCGCATTAACCTTGCCAATTGTAGCAAATGGAAAGTTTTTAGAGGGTTTCTTTTCCCTTTCTTTTATTACCCTCAGAAACCCCATGAACCTCCTAGAAGAGCAAACATTAGCTAAATGGTTAATACCTCCACAACAGAAACATACCCTCCTCTGAGGGCTGAATCCTCTAGTATCAGAGGCAACTAAACCCAGCTGCATGGGGTCCTCCACGGAGAGTATAGAGACAGAGTGAGACCCCTGCGCACTGCATGAGACAACTCCAGTGTCCTTGGGCTGAATATGACAGGAAAGAGTTGTCTCCTCTCTCTCTCTCAGACGCCTGTCAATACGAACAGCTAGAGACATGGCAGACTCCAAAGACACTGGCCTCTCATGAAATGCAAATGCATCTTTTAATCTCTAAGAAAGACCATGACAGAATTGACTTCGGAGTGCAGCGTCATTCCAACCAGTATTAGCTGCCCATCTCCGAAATTTAGAACAATATATCTCCGCGGACTGTTTACCCTGGCATAAAAGACGCAGTTTAGATTCAGCCAGAGCAATACGATCCGGATCATCATATATCTGACCCAGGGCTATAAAAAATGAATCTACCGATCGGAGGGATCATGCCCCAGCCGGTAGCGAAAAGGCCCAAGACTGAACGTTATCCCTGAGCAGCGAGATGATGATCCCCACCCTCTGCTCCTCATCACCAGAGGAATGGGGACGTAAGCGAAAATGGAGTTTGCAAGCCTCTCTAAAACGAACAAAATTCTTACTACCCCCGTAAAACGTATCCGGAAGAGAGATTTTAGGCTCAGAACAAACTCCATGAACGCCAGCAGAACCGGTCACCTAAAGCTGAGAAACAGTTTCACGGAGATCTGCTACCTCCAGAGAAAGACCTTGCATGCGGTCAATCAAGGCTGAAACCTGATCCATGCTTGAGACGGTTATGGCGGTTTATAATGTCAAGGATGGAGAACAGTTAGCAGGAACTGATAAATAACGACAGACTGGCTTGATCCCAAACTAAGAAAAATATAGGAGGGCCCTAAAAATCCCTAAGAACTCTCCCTTACTGCTATGCACATGTACAGGTCCCGGTGGTAGACAAATACATGCCCTCGTACTTATAACTGAGTGACACCTGAATTCCCTATAGTAGTGAGGGGAATGGCCACCGGCTCCCTGCACAGAATACAGAGGGAGTCAGGGTCACCTAGAATCAAGCCGGCAAACAAAACACAAAGTAAACGGAATGCACTTATCTTAGAGCAAAACAACTGCAGCCTCCAGCAGCACACACTTCATCCAGGAAGTAATATAAACCGCAAGGAGAAGCAGTATGGGAGGGAATTTAAAGCAAGACAATTAATCAAGATAAGAGGCAGCTGAGGGAGAGAAAGGAACTGAGAAAGTGAAGCCGAAACAAATAATGGCACAAAATGGCACAGATAAAACCCGCTTGGCAATCCTGTAAATTAGATGGGGGGAACGGAGGATTGCGGGGGGGGGATCGTGCGCCCACCCACCTGCCCACCCTGTGGGGCCATTAAACTGGGACACATGAGGGCCATCAAACTGGGGCACATGAAAGGCTTAAGGGGGGAAGGGGGTGGGCATTCCATATATATTTTAAAATGTTTGATCTTCACAGTCACGGACTGTGAGGATCAAAACCTTTCAGCCAGCAGTAGAAGCCTCTGATTATTGGCTAGTCTGTACAGACTAGCCAATCAGAGCGATCGCTGGCCCGGGTCTGCACTGATTGGTCCCAGGCTGGTAAGCTGAGTTCCCTGGCTCTGTGTAACAGCCATGGTCTCTACGCTGTCACCATGTCTGCAGACATGATGACAGTATAATGCCATGGCGTGTATACTCGTCATTGAGCGCCAAGTCTGCGAATGTGTACAGTATATATCACTAATAGGTTTAAATTAAAAATATCTTGCTGCTGTCAAACACACACCTTAGCCCTTAAAAGGACTTTGGGGTTGAAAACCTTTTGGTAGTAAAAACAGCAACTGCTTCTCCCTACAGTATCTGTCCCTTCCGAAGCACTGTCCCTGAGACTGCAGGAGGTAAATAGATTGCTGCTCTAAAACACACACACACACACACACAAACACAGTAGTCCTTAAAAGGACTTTTGGGTCTTGGAAAAGCTTTCTCAGAATAAAAAATAGCACCTGATGACGCGTTCCGGCCAGCCAATCACTGTAATGCCAGCAGCCAACATGGCTACTGGCATTGCAGTGAGGGCAGTACTTACCTGCATCTTTATTGGCTCCTTAAAACCCGCGAAACATGCAGGGCGGAGACTCGAGCATTGCACTTGAGCACATGCGGTACTCGGTCCAGTACAGCCATGTGCCGAACATAGCGATGCTCGAGCCGAACAGATATTCGGCCGAGCATGCTCGCTCATCACTAATTGTCATATCTGTTTCTGAAAATGTCCCAATGAAATTGACAGTTCATTAAACGTCTCTTCTGTTAGGTCGAATGGATAATTTTCATAGTCAACCTGCCAGAAAGCAGATTTGCATGGAAATGAAAGAGATGCCATGAATTTCCATGAGAAATAGATATGAAATCTGTGTAAAGAACCAGATCATTACACAAAGGCTTTAATCCTGCAGATAAGGTCACAATATCTACCTTGGAAGAAGATTACAATGGATATGTTGAGACCTGCTCTCCGGTATATTTTTGTATCTGTGCTGTATACTGAGTGCATTGCTGGGATCGTAATAAATCTCAACATTGTGGCTGCTAATTTTATGAAATGGAAAGCAACTAAATCTCTTCATACTGGTGATAAAATCCTGAGTTCTTTGGCAGCCTCCAGAAGCTTGTTCCTCATTGATGTCCTATTGGGCTACATTTCTCCTATATTTTACCCCTTGGTAAAAACACAAGTTAAGTCTATCACCACAGTATTGTTAGTCACAACATTTTTGAATTGTACCAATCTCTGGTTTGCCACCATCCTCTGTGTCTTTTATTGCGTGAAGATAGCAAACTACAGCTGGAAGTTCTTCATCTTTCTGAAGATTAAGATCCCCGCCCTGGTGCCATATTTCCTTGTGGCTTCTCTGCTGATTTCTGTATCATCTAGTCTTCCATTTGGTTGGTGCATTTATAAACTGCAGATACAGGATCTAACAAATGTTTCAGTAGAAAGCGGGAATCTATCCAAGGCTGTGGTGTATGAAAATTCTCACAAAATGCTCTTAATGTTCCTCATCAGTTCATGCCCACCACTTCTAATATTTTTGGTTGCCGACGGCATGCTTCTTTATTCTCTTTGGATGCACACCAGACGGATGAGGAGCTCTGCATCAGGGTTTCGAAGCCCAAACTTAGATGCTCACTATACTGCTGTAAAGAGTATGAGCCTCTTCTTAGTGTTCCAGGTGATGTATTTTATTTGTATGAGTTTTTTTTTTCCAGGTATTATGTCCAGAAGAATAACTGCATTTTGGATTAACTCAATTGCAGCATGCAGCCCCCCTTTTCTTCACTCATTGTACATCATCTCCTGCAGCAGCGAACCAAAGAAGACCTTAATCACAATGTTTAATGTTGGACTCACGGTTAGTGCAGGGTTGTATAGGCGACTCATAAACCAAGTAGAAAGATGTTCTGCTATTCTACCTAACTCCCCCACTAACAGGTTCTGATGCAATGGTTTGGTCTCACTTATGTATAATTTATTATCAACTCTATTGTGTAGCAATATAATAAACACAGAAAATAAAAGTCTAAAGATACAATATCATCAGACATTGAAATATTGTTAAAAGTTTTTAGATGAAACATTTATTTTTTGTAGAATGAATTGCTGTTTTATTTTAATTTTTTTTTCAAAATTATTTTCTTTATTAGCCTCTTAATAATTCACCTTTTTAAAGACTTCAGGACATAGAGATGTTCTTAATTTGTCTCTACATTCTGAAAACCATGACTTTTTAATATATTTCCTTCTACTTGTGGGGTAGGTTGCGATTTACAATTATATCATTTGGGGAGTACATATAACTTACTGATTAAATTTTTAAAAAAATTATATATTAACTTTTATTAAATTAATCTTTTTATTTCTAGGAAATGGACAGTAATTGCCTTTATTCTGTGGCTCAGTATGACTATAGTTATAATATGACATTTTGTATAGTTTTTAATGTTTCTGTACTGCTGCAGAATAAAAACACTTTTTAAAAGAAGTTTTGCTGATAGTTTGAGGGCTTATTCTTGATGGGTAGATATTATTGTGTTAATTTTTGTACATACAACTTTTTGATTGTGTTTTTTCCACTTTTGAATGGTGGATAAATAAAAAACAAACAACAACTCTGTAATCAGTTGTCTCATTTTTAAGAACTGTAGATTCCATTGATTCCAATTTTTGTTCCATAGATATTTTTGTTATTTTTTATTCATTTTTTTTGGTGGGGTAAACAAAAAAAGCAAGTTTATCATTGATTTACCATTGATTTCCTATATTTTTACAACATTTATGGTGACATGTTAATTTTGTTGTAGAGGCAGGGGTGCACCGCCAATTAGGCAAAGTGAGGCAAGTACCTGAGGTGGCATGATATAGGGAAAAGCATGGGGTGGTGATAGAGCTCTGGGAAATAAGCCCTACTATTGTGGAAGTGTTCATCTTTCAATATTTGACTGTACACTGTATCACCATCCTTAGGACAGCAATACAGTTGAATGCTGCAGGAGAGCACTAGAGCAATGTCTACCTGCCCCACTGTTCCCTCTGATAGGCTACAGGCCTAGTGCCTATAGCCTATCAGAGGCTGGCGCAGGATATGCAATAACATCATCATCATTGTGCCGTCTGAGCTGAGCTGCATACAGTTCAGGGCAGAGACTGAAAGGGCCTGCACAGTATCCTGACAACCACATGGAGGTAAGTATTTCTGTTATTATTTTTCATTTACAGCATGCTGTGGGGCCACTATGGCGGACGTTGGGGGCAATAAAAAGGGGGAATTTTTGTACTGGCATACATTATAAGGGTGGGAAGGCATGCCTTCTACTAGGGGCACTAAAAGGGGGTATTTTTTGTACTGCCACACAAAAGGGCCATTTTTGTACTTACACACGTTATAAGGGGGTATTCTTTGTGCTGAAACACATAAGAGGACATTTTTTGTAATAGCACACACTATAAGGGGGTATTTTTTTGTACTGGTACAAATTGTAAGGTAATATTTTTGTACTGGAACACATTATGAGGGGGATTTTGTATTGGCACATACCATAAAGGGGTACTTTTCTACTAGCACACATTATAAGGGGGCATATTTTGCACTGACACACATTATAAGGTGGGTTTTTGTACTGGCACACACTATATGAGGGTTCTTTTTTTTTACTGGCATTCATTATAAGGGGGTATTTTTTTGTACTTGTACACATTATAGGGGGCATTTTTTTTCTACGGGCACACATTAGAAGGGGGCATTTTTTTGTACTTGCACACATTAGGGGCATTTTTTTGGACTTGCACACATTATAAGGGGGAATTTTTTAATACTTTTTACTCAAATATTGGTTTACAGCACTATTAAGGTCAGGGGCACTATTTGCTTGGCGCAGTTATTTTTAGGGCACTGTGTGCCAATAAATGTTGAAGGGGGAACTATCTGTACGGTACTAGTATTTTCAGGGGGATTATCTGTTTGCAGTACAGTATTGGAGAACATAGCGGCCACAGTATTGGGGATGGCCGGATGGGGTCATCTGAAGGTGGGAGGAGGATGGAAAAGTAGAAAACTAAGATGTCCATATGCAAAACTGTGCAGAGAGAAGAGATGGCTGAAAGATATCGTTATGGTGGTCTGGCCCAGATGGAGAAGTTGAGGAAATAAAATGTCTATATCACATCACTGGATGTAAGAGGTATGTGGTTCTGTATTACCCTGTATGTTTTGTGGTGCTATATGTAATGTGTTCCAAGTATATCTTTAACTAGCTCTGGACCGCCTAACGCACGGATGCGCACCCAAAGTCTATGACAGATGGGAGTTGTAACTTTGTATCTGTTTGTGCTGAGTTTCTCCAGTCCACTCCTCTAGTTTAGCCAGAAACTGTATATAAGGAGAGCAGTCAGAGCCTCTAGTGTTCTGTAGTTAGGGACTAGTGCTTGGAGGGGAAGACTCTGCCATTCTGTTACCAGAAGAAGACAATGAGATGGGGACACTGAGTCATAGACCATGGGTGACCAGCCCTGTGACCAAGGAGCCACCTGGACAACTGAGCTACAGACAGAGGGCCTCCAGTATTTGAACAGGGTAACAGCCTTCTGAGAGAGAGGGACAGCTAGGTCAGGCCTTTTCTCAGCATCAAACTGTTCTTCTGCCAGGAAGGAGACTGGAGAAGCCAGCCCTATCCCTTGCCTCTATTCTTTTGAACCTGAATTCCTCAAGTAAAGAAGAACACTAGTTTACTGCAGACCTTGACACTCTGGACTTATTTCCCATTGGGGTGCCCTGACTGGGTAATACCTAATATGTATACATTTTCTTATTTATTTAAGTTCTACACAATAAAAGCATTTTTGAAACCAAAAAAATTCCACCTAGCAGGGTTGCCAACTGCCCAGAAATTTCTGGACAGGTAGCAAAAAAAGGTCACTTTTTCGTGTCCGTGAAGAAAAATAGATGTGTCCGTGATTTTTGTTGAGGCTGGTGGTACTTAACTAGATTATTTTGGTGGTAATTATCACCATTTTACAGCTCACAGTAAATGCTGGTAATGAGTTCTTATTAGTATATTGAGCTATAGATATGGATTACTTATAATCTCTACCATTCATTATAGTTTTCTAATTTGTCTGTAAAAAATGTTGGCTGTCTGTGATTTTGGGATAAATTGTCCAGAAAAAAATATATTCTGGTTGGCAACCCTGACACCCAAGTTCAGTCCTACCTACACTCTGGCCTGTGTCTGGCGCATACCATGTTCTCTGACCCCATGGATTTTTCGGCAGGCACTCGGGAACAGTGTGCAAAGAAAAAGAGATTGGTGTTAGTAAGCACATCCCAGTGCGCAGGTGCACGTCACCATGGCTGAAAGCAAAAAAGCAAAAACAATATATGAACACTCTGCAAGTAAATACAATTGTGCCATACTCACTATAGAAAATGTACTAATGCTAATGATAATTTTGTACAAATCCATTTTGTACAAAATTATTTAAGCCTGTCCGCCAATGGCAAGGTGATCTCTTTAGGACAGGAACCTACGCTAAATACTACCTCTTCTGGTGCCATATTGGCCTCCATTAAATAGACTGGAACAGTGGCCCAAACTTAGAGCATGCTCTTTCTTCTTTCTTGCCCAGCCTTAAGTGTTATCTTGGAGAGAGTTTTCAGTCCTGCATGAGGCCTGGTGACACTCAAAAAACAAAGTTGTCCTCCACCAGTGTCCAAAACATCACGTTGGTCAAGATGAACCAAGCCTGGATTGGGAAGGATCTTTATACTCATGTTAGCTGAATTTAAATGCAGCAAACAAGTTGACAATATTCAGAAATAAATTGACTTATTCCCAATCACTGCCTGCTTAACTCTTCCCTTATCAAAGGGCCTTTCTTGACATGTCTGTTTTAGCAACTAATTGCACCCCATCCTCTTTGTAATAATTTTGGACCATCTATTCTTATGACTGTATAATGTGCCATTCCTTTATCATTCCTGCTAGAATGTATGAATTACTTATTAGAAATTTACAATGAAGATCCAGATGGGGGTCACCAGTCTGGGGTGTGTCCATGCACACTGACAATATCCAATCAGTGCTGCTGGTGTTATACTGTGCAAAAAGATTGTGGAGCCCCAGTTATGGGTCTACAACACAGTGAAAGCCAGATATCCCTCAAAGGAAGGAAAAACAAGCAAAGGGGTGTCTCCATTACAGAGATCACCAAAACCACCATATTAAGTGGCCCCTATGTCAAGATCCCGCTCTTTTACAAGCTTTAAGGATGTGACAGGGAAGACCTAAGCAAGTTATCCATCCACAGACAGCTGTTTCGGGGTGTTGCCCCTCATCAGTGTGGAGTAGGATTCTGGCTAACCGGGAGCAATGCTTTGGTGACTACTCAAACAAAGCAATAGCTGATCTTAGGGAGACCAGCTACAAAAATACTGTGGAGCCTCACTTAAGAGTCTCAAACACAGCAATCCAAAGTGCAAAGCTCCCTGGGAAACATAAAATGCAAAAAGATTGTGGAGCCCCAGTTATGGGTCTACAACACAGTGAAAGCCAGATATCCCTCAAAGGAAGGAAAAACAAGCAAAGGGGTGTCTCCATTACAGAGATCACCAAAACCACCATATTAAGTGGCCCCTATGTCAAGATCCCGCTCTTTTACAAGCTTTAAGGATGTGACAGGGAAGACCTAAGCAAGTTATCCATCCACAGACAGCTGTTTCGGGGTGTTGCCCCTCATCAGTGTGGAGTAGGATTCTGGCTAACCGGGAGCAATGCTTTGGTGTTATACTGTGCAGGGACACAAGCCCAACTGGTAACACCCAAACAGCTAGCTAGACCTCCATTGAAATGTATTAAAATTTTCTAGCAGGAATAATAAAGGACTGACACAACGTAGAGTCATAAGAATAGATTGTCCAGATTGGTCAATAGTATTTACTAGAGGTGGGACGAATCCAATTTTTTTCGAATCCGAATACGAAAAGGTTCTCGAATATATTGAATCCTACGAATCCTGTACCTAAGAATTGTGTGAACAGTGTAAGAAACAAAGTCAGACTGCATCAGTTTGTCTGAACCTCCGCCTCCACCCCCCAGTCACGGTCGCACCATCTATGATCGAGATCGTTACGCCCCGGCTCCTATCACTACAGAAATACAGGGTAATAAAGCACACATACCTCTTATGTCCAGTGTCGTCTCCTTTCATGTTCTCTTTCCTGATCTTCTCCTTTCAATATCTTAGCTTACTACTTTTCCATCATCCTCGCATCTTCTGGACAAATCATCCTACGACCCCCAATACTGTGCTGCTGTGCTCCCCAATACTATACTGCAGAAACAGATAATACCCCTGGTAATACTAGTACCACACAGAGCCCCCATATAAAATACCCCTTCTTTGTGGCCTCAGCCCCACAGTGCCCCACAATAATCTGCCAGTAAATAGGGACCCCCATAATGCCCCCCAATAATGTGCCAGTAAGTGTCCCCATAGATGCCCACCAATCATGTGCCAGTATCAAGTGCCTCTCTCCTCCCCCCCATGTGCAGTATCATAGTGCCATCTCCCCCCCCCCAATGTGCCAGTATCATAGTGCCATCTCCCCCATAATGTGCCAGTGTCATAGTGCCATCCCATCTCCTCCAATGTACCAGTATCATAGTGCCTCCACCGCAATGTGCCAGCATCATAGTGCCATCAACTCCCCAATGTGCCAGTATCATAGTGCCATCTCCCCCAATGTGCCGGTATCATAGTTCCATCTCCCCCAATGTGCCAATATCATAGTGCCATCTCCCCTGAATGTGCCAGTATCATAGTGGCATCTATTCTCCCCAACCATGTGCCAGTATCATAGTGCCATCTCCCCCATTGTGCCAGTATCATAGTGCCATCTCCCCCATGTGCCAGTATCATAGTGCATTATCCTCCCCAATGTGCCAGTATCATAGTGCCATGTTCCCCACATGTGCCAGTATCATAGTGCCATCTTCCCCCATGATGTGCCAGTATCATAGTGCCATCTTCCCCCATGATGTGCCAGTATCATAGTGCCATCTATTCTCACTCCCATGATGTGCCAGTATCATAGTGCCACCCCCAATGTGCCAGTATCATAGTGGCATCTCCCCCCCAATGTGCCAATATCATAGTGCCATCTCCCCCAATGTGCCAGTATCATAGTGCCATCTCCCCTCCAATGTGCCAATATCATAGTGCCATCTCCCGCCCCAATGTGCCAGTATCATAGTGCCATCTCCCCTTCAATATGCCAATATCATAGTGCCATCTCCCCCTATGTGCCAGTATCATAGTGCCATCTATCCCCCCCCATTGTGCCAGTATCATAGTGCCATCTCCCCACATGTGCCAGTATCATAGTGCATTATCCTCCCCCAATGTGCCAGTATCATAGTGCCATGTTCCCCCATATGCCAGTATCATAGTGCCATCTCCCCCCCAATGTGCCAGTATCATAGTATGAAAGAAAAAGAGAGTTTTTGAGGGTTAATCGGATCTAGTGGACCATGTCCAACAGACTCGAGAAACTAGAGGCGCCAGGGGATGGTGAATACGTTGTGATATGTAGATGGTTAAAATATGTAGAAGGTTAATATACAGAGGCTGCTCTAGGGTTCATCAAGCAGACTGGGTTGTCTGCAGGTTGTGCAATGTGTGGGGTGGGAAGAGATAGGAGGGCGAGTGGGTGTGAACCTTCACTTCGATCACGCCTATTTCCAGAACCCAAAATGAGCGCCAGTGTTTTAGTAGATAAGGGTATCTATAAATAACAGGGTATATTCCATAAAAATAGTCTTACTAAAAAGTAGTTGGTACATATACTACAATGACTAAAATTAGAATTAAAATTTAAAATCAAAAGTCAAAGTAATCGTATATTTCAACTTACTTCACGAGGGGTGGTTTACTAGGATAAGCATAAAACACCTGTAAACCAGTTACCCCCAGCCAGGATCGCTTCAATGATGTTAACAAATTGGAGGCAGCCAACTCAAGGGGGCTTCTGTGCAATTGTCTTTTATTCCAATAAAATCCGGCTCAACGCGTTTCGGGACAGGCACGTCCCTTCATCAGGAGCTATAACATTTTGTGTGTGTATTAGGGTATATATACCCCCAAGGTAATGGGAAACAAGTGAAAAAGACCGCCAAATGGGGAGGGAGGGGCCGCAAGGATCGCGGGCGCCTCGAGGTGCGCATAACCGGAAGGAGTGCGCGATGTTCATGCGTGTCAGCCTGGAGCGCATCTTGTATCCTGTGCGCATGTCCAGGTTGTTGTCATTGCGCTCCGATCGGAGCGTTTCGGTAGCTTCTGCGCAGGTCCGGAAGTGTCATTGTATGTGCGTTCCACAGTGGAGCGCACGTCTATGTTCCGGCCTGTGTTGAGTCTTGCGATTAATGGGTAGCTCTGTACATATTCTATATATTGGCCCAAAAGTAGGCATTTGTTGTGGGGCCGTATATAGAAGCCCTTAC
The DNA here is from genome assembly GCA_033119425.1 of Bufotes viridis. Lineage (NCBI taxonomy): Eukaryota > Metazoa > Chordata > Amphibia > Anura > Bufonidae > Bufotes > Bufotes viridis. The sequence goes on from CM065592.1 coordinate 34,248,370, forward strand.
TATCGAGGATTGGGGGTAATTCATCCTCGATCTTCTGGACAAATCATCCTACGACCCCCAATACTGTGCTGCTGTGCTCCCCAATACTATACTGCAGAAACAGATAATACCCCTGGTAATACTAGTACCACACAGAGCCCCCATATAAAATACCCCTTCTTGTGGCCTCAGCTCCCACAGTGCCCCACAATAATGTGCCAGTAAATAGGGACCCCCATAATGCCCCCCAATAATGTGCCAGTAAGTGTCCCCATAGATGCCCACCAATCATGTGCCAGTATCAGTGCCTCTCCTCCCCCCCATGTGCAGTATCATAGTGCCATCTCCCCCAATGTGCCAGTATCATAGTGCCATCTCCCCCATAATGTGCCAGTGTCATAGTGCCATCCCATCTCCCCCCTCCAATGTACCAGTATCATAGTGCCTCCACCGCAATGTGCCAGCATCATAGTGCCATCAACTCCCCAATGTGCCAGTATCATAGTGCCATCTCCCCCCAATGTGCCGGTATCATAGTTCCATCTCCCCCAATGTGCCAATATCATAGTGCCATCTCCCCTGAATGTGCCAGTATCATAGTGGCATCTATTCTCCCCAACCATGTGCCAGTATCATAGTGCCATCTCCCCCCATTGTGCCAGTATCATAGTGCCATCTCCCCCATGTGCCAGTATCATAGTGCATTATCCTCCCCAATGTGCCAGTATCATAGTGCCATGTTCCCCATGTGCCAGTATCATAGTGTCATCTTCCCCCATGATGTGCCAGTATCATAGTGCCATCTTCCCCCCATGATGCCAGTATCATAGTGCCATCTATTCTCACCCCATGATGTGCCAGTATCATAGTGCCACCCCCCCAATGTGCCAGTATCATAGTGGCATCTCCCCCAATGTGCCAATATCATAGTGCCATCTCCCCAATGTGCCAATATCATAGTGCCATCTCCCCCTCCAATGTGCCAATATCATAGTGCCATCTCCCCGCCCCAATGTGCCAGTATCATAGTGCCATCTCCCCTTCAATATGCCAATATCATAGTGCCATCTCCCCTATGTGCCAGTATCATAGTGCCATCTATCCCCCCCATTGTGCCAGTATCATAGTGCCATCTCCCCCACATGTGCCAGTATCATAGTGCATTATCCTCCCCAATGTGCCAGTATCATAGTGCCATGCTCCCCATATGCCAGTATCATAGTGCCATCTCCCCTAATGTGCCAGTATCATAGTATGAAAGAAAAGAGAGTTTTTGAGGGTTAATTGATCTAGTGGACCATGTCCAACAGACCTTGAGAAACTAGAGGCGCCAGGGATGGTGAATACGTATGTGATATGTAGATGGTTACAAATATGTAGCAGCTGCCAATGTACAGAGGCTGCTCGTAGGCCCATCAAGCAGACCGGGCTGCTGCTGCAGGTTGTGCACGTGTGGTGGAAGAGGACAGGGCTTTAGTGGTACGACTCGATCACGTCATGCCAGATGGGCATCCATAATGACGCCAGTGTTTGAGACCAGGGTAGTCTATAGCACAGGGTGTGTTCCACAAAGTAGTCTACAAAGTAGTTGGTGCGTATTACTAATGACTAAAGTCATGAGTCGTCAGTAACTGTCTTTGGTCTACTGAGGGGTGGTTTACAGATAAAATCACCTGCAAACCAGTTACGCCGCCCAGCCAGGACGCTCAATGATGCCACTGGAGGCAGCCCGCGTGTGCACCACCTATTCCACTGGCTGTCAACGCCGGGCTGACAGGCACGCCCTTTCAGACTATAACATTTGCGTGTATCAGGGGTATATACCCAGCACTGGAAACAAGGAAAGACCAGCTAAATATCGCAGGAATCGACGGGCGTCGCTGAGGTGGGTGCAGACTCTGGCGGGCGCGATGCGCATACAGTTCGAGTTTAGCTGTGGCTCCTGCAAGATGTCCAGGTTGTTGTCAGCTGCGCCACCTATGCGAGCTGCTGGTAGTGAGCAAGCACATGCGCGCGAACAGCGAACGACGCTCACGCCTCAAGCTCGCAGTTGTCTTATGCACAGGGCAGCCTGTACACAGCCTGATGAATGCCCAAAGAGCGATTAGCCAGTCGCAGCGTGAAGCCTTGCTACCGAGGATTGGGGTAATGTCTAGTGTCAAATTACTCTGTGCAGATATATTCTGAGTGACGGGATGGCGCTTTATAAACATATAAAAATATTCACAACATGGTGCATCAAAATAGGTTGAAAAAAATGTCGATGCAGTAAAATAGCAAAATTAGTAGAAATTAGAATAGTAAAATTATTGACAAGTGTCAATTCTTGCCATTGGTCTCGTAGACTACATGATAGATCCAAAAGCCTTCTCAAACAATGAGGTAGGGAGGGCAAAACCTGTTTTTTAGCAGCTGGGATTGCTCAGTCGCAGCAGTCGATGACTGCCACGCCTGCTTTACGAGATTCTGAGTGGCTGAGGTGTTTCATATATGTTGTGAAAGGATATGACGCCGGTCTCATCACTGGCGGATTGTCAGAGTTTCACAGCACGCAAACTACAGTCTGAGACGCAAGGCAGGCTGGTATAGTCCAGAACATCTCCGACATAACTGTCTGGAAGCTGAGGCGGGGTCACGCTGAGACCCAGAGTTGCCTCACAGTAGTAAAATGGCTCAGGCAGTCAAGATTTTCCTTGATGCCAGACATGTTCGACCATCCGTTTTCCGAGGTTTGGAAGTGCTCATTGGGTATAAATACAAGGGCATTGAAGTAGTCGAATATGTTGCCGGCTTAGTCATTGCGCCCGTTGGAAAGACACTTTCTTAGCGGCGATGGCACTGGTGGTCACATTGCTGAACATTTCAGTATTTTGGCACACGAACCCGAGGAGCTGCGCCTGCCCGGTTTCTTTGGTGTCTGTCCCATTTTAGTTTGGTTTCCTAAAAGTTAGCGCCGAGAACATTTTTAAAAAGTTTTTCGCTCTTCTCCGAACGTGAGTCTTGGAGCCTGGGTGAGCCTTTCAGCCTAACATGGGATCTACAGCAGACTGAATGCCAAAGATTCACGAATGAAACAGGTTCAATGATTGTGTCCAAGATTGCTGGGCGCCTGGAAGAGGTTTCTTTTGTCTATGCTGAAACTTCGAGATCATTGGCAAGAATCTTTCGTAGTCTCGATATAGTCGTGCATGCCTCTATTAACCTTTACTTGGGTGTCTAATCACCATGGTGTCGCGACAGAAACAGCGCCAATTCGCCATCTGGCTGAATGGTATAGTAGTCCCATCTTGATAGCGGAGCTTATTCAGAAGCCGTATCAACGCTGAGGTGCACAGCGAGATGATGTTATCACGATGCAGTTACCGTGTCCAGCGCGAGCCGATCCGCTTCAAGGCTAAGTGCTTCCAGCAGTTGGGTCCGAGGCACAGTCTCAGGCATATCCGATGATATCGTCATAGTCGCTTATGATATCTGAAGGCGCAAACTCGTCGGTTAAGCGCACCGTCCATAGATTATGACACGAAGTCGCATGCTTAGAGCAGTGCCGTTCTGGACATAAGATTTCCAACTTATGAAAAGAATAAGATGTTGATCCGGCATGTCTAGTGACGGCACGCATCTAAAAACGCAAAATGCTATTTATGTCATGTATACACGCAGAGCGATGCAGCCTCAGTGGCTCAAACGAGTAGCTCTGCCAGGTTTGCTTGTAGTTCGTGGAAGTCGAAAGCTCAGGTGGATGCAGTTAACATATCTTGGAGGATGCCAATATATGACGGCATCCTCCAAAGATATGTTAACACTTTACCATCCCACCTGAAAGACTCCGACACATCTCATCCAGACCCTAGAAAAATAACCTGGCAAGATGACTTCGCTTGGGCCACACTCAGACGTAACATCACTCTATAGCAACATTATACATAAAGCAGGGCCTAAAGCTGACAAAAACATTTTTAGACACTCGATACAACCATGCTGTCTGCACAGAAAGACTTTATTCTCAGATCCATAGAGTTTATCTATGCCATAACTACTTTTCATATAAGGAGAAATTTTATATCCAAGTAAATGGCACGGCAATGGGCACAAAGTTTGCGCTCTTCATATGCCAATCTATTTATGGGTGCTCAAAACCAACACGGTTTGCTAACACACCCTAATATCAAATTTTATAAACGGTACATAGACGATATCATCCTCATTTGGCAGGGAAATATTAATGACCTCAGGACTTACATCGACACACTCAACACTAATGATTGGAATCTTAACTTCACATTGAAGCAGACCATAGGCACGCCGTTTTTTTGGATCTTAATCTGATCAGTAATGATAACATCATCTCCACCAGCACACATTTCAAAAGCTGTTGATGCCAACAGCTTCTAGATTTCAAAAGCTGCCACTATCACAAATGGAAAACTAATATACCATTCAGCCAGATGAAACGAATTAGACGCAACTGCACTAACAACGATACCATGAGAGAACAATTAGATACCCTAAGTAAAAGGTTTATCGAGAAAGGCTATCCCCACAACTTATCAAAGATTCTAAGAAAAAGATCTCACTAATAGATCAGAAATCAAGCCTTGAACCAAAAACAAAAGACACAAAAGAAACCTCTTTAAACCCGGCCTGATAACGAGATACAATCGTGACCACAAACTAATTAGACAAATACTTACCAAGCATTGGTCTGTACTGTTAAAAGATCCCATATTAGGTAAAGAAATACCCAAAATACCAAGACTCACGCTTCGGAGAGCGAAAACTTTAAAAATATTCTGGCCCCTTCATGTCCCCTAAAAACACAAACCAAATAAAATAGGACAGACACAAAAGAAGCCGGAGCAGAACAGCTCCTCTAGTTGCGGTGCCAAAAATGCAAATGTTGCCCAATGATCACCATTGCCAGTAAGGAATTTCACCTCCCGCACTCATATAAGAAAATATCTTTCCAACAACCAATGACCTGCGCCAGCAGAAACATAATATACTTACTTCAATGCCCTTGTAATTTATACTATGTAGGCCGCACCACACAAACCCTCAGAGAACGGATGAATGAACATAGATCTAACATCAAAAGGAAAATCTTTGACACACAGTGTATCACGCCATTTTGCACTACTACATGAGGGTAACTCCGCAGATCTCAAAGTGACCCCACTAGAACAAGTTTCCTCCTTCCAGCAATTATGTCGGAAGGAGATGTTCTGGATATACCAGCTTAACACCCTCACTCCCTACGGTCTCAACGAGACACTTGAACACGTTAACTATTAAATACCCGACCAATCACTCCCAATCTATCTACTGATGGGAACCAACGCCCACCACATCGCACTTATCCCTTCCCCAATATAATATGAAAACACCTCAATACTTCAAGTCTCTCAACAAAACCCAAACATGGCCGGGTCAGTCGATATACAATCGATAGCCCTATAAACCCAATCCCAATGCCTGGATAACGAGATAAATAGGTTTACCCACTCCTACCTACCTCCATTGTTTGAGCTTTGAGATCTATGTAATTCCTACAGAAATTGTAGCAAAATTCATTTAATATATTTTTATTATTATTATTTTCTAATTTCTACTAATTTTACTATTTTAATCATTATTTTTCTATTATCATTTTTTCAACTCTATTTTAATACATCCCCTTTATTATAAATATTTTTTATATATTTATAAAAAGCTGCCACCACTCATAATCCTCCAGATTATATCACACAAAAATTAATTTATTTTTTAAGACATTACCCCAATCTCGATAGTAAGGGCTTCATATACGGCCCCACAACAAATGCCTACTTTTGGGCCAATATATAGAATATGTACAGAGCTACCCATTAATCGCAAGACTCAACACAGGCCGGAACATAGACGTGCGCTCCACTGTGGAACGCACATACAATGACACTTCCGACCTGCGCAGAAGCTATCAAACGCTCCGATCGGAGCGCAATGACAACAATCCTGGACATGCGCACAGGATACAAGATGCGCTCCAGGCTGACACGCATGAACATCGCGCACCCTTCCGGTTATAAGCACTCGAGGCGCCGCGATCCTTGCGGCCCCTCCCTCCCATTTGACGGTCTTTTTCACTTGTTTCCCATTACCTTGGGGGATATATACCCCTAATACACACAAAATGTTATAGCTCCTGATGAAGGGACGTGCCTGTCCCGAAACGCGTTGAGCCGGATTTTATTGGAATAAAAGACAATTGCACAGAAGCCCCTTGAGTTGGCTGCCTCCAATTTGTTAACATCATTGAAGCGATCCTGGCTGGGGTAACTGGTTTACAGGTGTTTTATGCTTATCCTAGTAAACCACCCCCGTGAAGTAAGTTGAAATATACGATTACTTTGACTTTTTGATTTTAAATTTTAATTCTAATTTTAGTCATTGTAGTATATGTACCAACTACTTTTTAGTAAGACTATTTTTATGGAATATACCCTGTTATTTATAGATACCCTTATCTACTAAAACACTGGCGCTCATTTTGGGTTCTGGAAATAGGCGTGATCGAAGTGAAGGTTCACACCCACTCGCCCTCCTATCTCTTCCCACCCCAGTATCATAGTGCCATCTTCCCCCATGATGTGCCAGTATCATAGTGCCATCTTCCCCCATGATGTGCCAGTATCATAGTGCCATCTATTCTCACCCCCCATGATGTGCCAGTATCATAGTGCCACCCCCCCCAATGTGCCAGTATCATAGTGGCATCTCCCCCCCAATGTGCCAATATCATAGTGCCATCTCCCCCCCAATGTGCCAATATCATAGTGCCATCTCCCCCCCCAATGTGCCAGTATCATAGTGCCATCTCCCCCTTCAATATGCCAATATCATAGTGCCATCTCCCCCCAATGTGCCAGTATCATAGGTGCCATCTATTCTCCCCCAATGTGCCAGTATCATAGTGCCATCTCCCCCAATGTGCCAGTATTATAGTGCCACCCCCAATGTGCCAGTATCATAGTGCCATCTATGAACCCCCCAAATGTGCCAGTATCATAGTTCAATCTCCCCCAATGTGCCGGTATCATAGTTCCCCCGGAATGTGCCAGCAGTATCATAGTGCCTCGCCTCCCCAATGTGCCAGTATCATAGTGCCATCTCCCCCATAATGTGCCAGTATCATAGTGCCATCCCATCTCCCCTCCAATGTGCCAGTATCATAGTGCCTCCTCCCCACTGTGCCAGTATCATAGTGCCATCAACTCCCCAATGTGCCGGTATCATAGTGCCATCTCCCCCAATGTGCCAATATCATAGTGCCATCTCCCCCTGAATGTGGCAGTATCATAGTGACATCTATTCTCCCCCACCATGTGCCAGTATCATAGTGCCATCTCCCCCCCATTGTGCCAGTATCATAGTGCCATCTCCCCCCATGTGCCAGTATCATAGTGCATTATCCTCCCCCAATGTGCCAGTATCATAGTGCCATGTTCCCCCATATGCCAGTATCATAGTGCCATCTCCCCCCCAATGTGCCAGTATCATAGTGCCATCTTCCCCCATGATGTGCCAGTATCATAGTGCCATCTTCCCCCATGATGTGCCAGTATCATGGTGCCATCTATTCTCACCCCCAATGGGCCAGTATCATAGTGCCACTCTCCCAATGTGCCAGTATCATAGTGGCATCTCTCCCAATGTGCCAATATCATAGTGCCATCTCCCCCAATGTGCCAGTATCATAGTGCCATCTCCCCTTCAATGTGCCAATATCATAGTGCCATCTCCCCAATGTGCCAGTATCATAGTGCCATCTATTCTCCCCCAATGTGCCAGTATCATAGTGCCATCTCCCCCCAATGTGCCAGTATCATAGTGCTACTCCCCAATGTGCCAGTATCATAGTGCCATCTATCCCCCAAATGTGCCAGTATCATAGTGCCATCTATGACCACCCCCAAAAGTGCCAGTATCATAGTTCCATCTCCGCCCCAATGTGCCAGTATCATAGTTCCCCCGAATGTGCCAGCAGTATCATAGTGCCTCTCCCACCCCCCCAATGTGCCAGTAACAGATTAAAAAAATAAAAACACTTTTACTTACCTCCGCTGCGATGCAGGTCTCTTCCAGCCTGTGTCCCGCACTGTAGATCTTCAAGCAAGATGGTGGCGTGCGGCCCGTCACGATCAAATAGAGGCGGTAAGTTTGATTTAATTATTTATTTATTGTTAATTTTACACAGTTTTTACACTTATATGTATGAACGTGGCATCTGAGGGGTACAATTACGGATATCGCAGCTCCCTGTCATTGCACCCGCTACTTACAAAAAGTAATTTGTCACAAAACAAATCTTTTTGTAAAATTCGGGAAATCAGCCGAATCCAACTTTTCAATTATTTGCACATCTCTAGTTGTTATCATAACCCCCACCATTTGTATAATTACTGTGACCTCTGTACGGTCCTTCATATTACTTTTCTTCTTCACCCTTGATACAGTTTTAACATTTTTGTTTCAATGTACTTATTTGTTTAGGCGAGATCTGATCTTTTCCATTGACTATATTTGCATAAATGGTAATTTATTCCATGGTGTTTCCATCACCCAACTTACCAGATACAAGATTTGCATAGAAACCAAACATATTCTAAGAATTTACATAAGCGATGTGCAAATCATCAAACCAGAACCTGATCCTCACTCAAAGCTTACAAGGCTGTGGAGAAATAAGACAAGTATAAGAAATAATCGGAAACCTGGTCATGGTTGATATGATGAGTTTTCATCTTGAATATATATTTGCCGCAGTGCTGTATACTCTGTGCCTAGCGGAGATCATGGTGAATCTGATTATTTCGGTTGCTATCTTTGTGAGGTGGAAAACTCTGAGATCTCTTCAAACGTATTATAAGATCCTGATCTGTTTAACAATGTCCAGAAGTTTGTACTTTCTCATGATCTTCTTCTTGTACCTCATGTTTGTGTTCTACCCATGGATTCTTCTAGACGTGGTCATCATGGTGGCAATAACCATTAAGACAGCGATGCTTAGCTACATTAAACTCTGGTTTGCCACAGTCCTCTGTGTCTTTTACTCTGTGAAGATTGTAAACTACAACTGTAAAATTTGGATTTTCTTGAAGATAAAGATCTCCACCGGAGTCTCATGGTTCCTTCTGGCTTGCTTCCTCTTATCAATATCTTTTAGTCTTCCATTTGGTTTTTATGTTTTTGAGTTGGAGCCAAATAATTTAACAAATTGCACAATTGAAAATACGACTGCATACAATAACAGATTCGTTCTACACATGCCAACCCAATTCCTGATATTCCTCCTAGGATCTTGTCCTCCATTTCTAACCTGTATCGCCACCTGCCTGTTATTTCATTCTCTTTGGATGCACACCAGACACATGAGGAGCTCTGGATCAGGGTTTCAAAGCCCAAATTTAGAGTCTCACTTCAGTGCTGTAAAGAGTATGAGCCTCTTCTTAGTGTTACAGATAATATATTTTATACTTTTGAACCTAATCCTTTCAGGCAGGCTGTAGAATGATAAGGTTTGGAGACTGTTCAGTTCCATTGTGACATATACTAACTCATTTGTCCATTCACTCTACATCATCTGCTCTAATACCGAAATAAAGAAGACATGTGCCTTAGTGTTCTATTTCGTTACAAGAGATACCCATTGCTCGAGAGGTTTGTTACCAGTGTAGATTTGCTATGTTTTTAAATTTAGAACTTCATTATATTAATCACTTAAAGGGGTTGTCTGAGTGTTTCATACTGATGACCTATTGGTGGTGGCCTGACCACCAGTACCCCAGCTGATCAAATGTTTGAAGAGGCTGCAGCACTCCGTTGACCTCTACCTAGGCCAATGTCGTCATTATCTTTGGTCACATGGCCCCAGCTCAGCACAGTCCCATTCAAGTAAATTTTGCTAAGCTGCGATACCAAGCACAACTGCTATCCAATGGCCAGCGTTGCTGATCGGCAGGCGTGTCCAGAGTGGGTCCTCCATCGATCATAATAAGTCCATGACAGTTGTGTAAAGGCACCACTCATTCGTCATGGAAAGTTTTAATAATGTCAGCAATTTATGTTTAAATAACACAATTAGTCTACTATCACATATGTGATTTTCTTTACGGTTTTGAGATCCAGCAGATGATCTCAAAACCGGAGGAAACCGCTTCCGTTTGATTTACTATTGGCTGCATCCGTTCTGTTCAGATGCTGTTGTATTAAAATGAAAAAATGGATCAGACACTAAAACTATTGTAAGTCAAGAGGCGCCGGATCCGTTTTTTCCTGTTCAAAAAAAAAAAATATGGATCCGGCACAATTGGCTTACATTCTGTTTAGTGCCAGATCTGGCTTGTTCAGTTTCGCAACCTAAAAACAAAACAACAGTTTACAACGGTTTTGTGTCCAGTCACAGAATGCAAAAAACCGGAACAGAGAGCATTGTGGCGCACTCCATTTCGGTTTGTTCAGTTTTGTCCCCGTTGACAATTAATGGGGACAAAAATTAGGCATTTTCCTCTGGTTTTGAGATCCTCTGCCAGATGTCAAAACTGGAAAGAGAATCACAGGTCTGAAAGTAGCCTTAGATAATTTTTTTTCCCTCTAACACAATTGCTAAGAATTATTTAAGAAGTCAATAGTTAAACAGAAAATGATTGACAAGGAGGAGCGGGAGAATGGGGCGCTGCTGTCCATGCATAATGTGAGAGCGGAGAGGGAGCAGCAGTTGAGGAGGCATCTGTTTGTCTCAGAACACATGGTCCTGATGTCAAACCTGGAAGAGACCACCCATCCTCACTCTTGCAGAAACCAACACAGGGAAGATCCAAAATCTGGTTACACTGTATCTAAAACACACCTATGGCATCTTGAGGAGGAACTGGTATTATTTTTTTAAAGTGCACTTTACCACCAGTTATAACCAAGTTTTCAGAAAGAAATGGTATAGATAAATATAAAAAACTATATAATATATGTTTATTAAAAATTATGCTTCCTCATGGGCTTCTCAGGCTTTTTTTCCTTCTCTTCACTTAACCTTTTATCTTTTGTAGCACTCGTCTCCATCTTCTGACTCACACAACAAAGTCTATAGAGAGAGTGAAGGAGGGATGAGGAGGCTGCTAACAGCAAGTAAGGGAATTATTATCTCATTCCGGAACAGTGGTAGAGACTTATCCGAAGGCCTCATGCACACAAACGTATTCTCTTTCCATGTCTGTTCTATTTTTTTTGCCAGACCGTATACGGAACTATTCATTTTAATAGGTCAACAAAAAAAACGGAAGTTACTCCCTGTGCATTCCGTTTCCGTATATCCGGATTTCGGTTCTGCAAAAAAATAGAACATGTACTATTATTGTCCGCATTACGGACAAGAATAGTACTGTTCTATTAGGGGCCAGCTGTTCCGTTCCACAAAATACCGACTGCACACGGATGTCATCCATATTTTTTGCGGATCCTTTTTTTGCGGACTGCAAAATACATATGGTTGTGTGCATGAGGCCTAATAGATATAAGTAGAGTCAAAAGTGTAACAGAACTAAAACAACGTTGCTCATCCTGCACCTCCTTCTCTCTCCATAGAGATCAATGGTAAACAGAGAAGAGCAAAGCAGACTGAATAAAGCAGATAAAAACCTTTTTCCTTAATAATATATTACAAAGTTTCTTATAGTCACATGCGATATTAATTTATAAAATGTTGTTTTATTTTTATTTTATTGCCTAAAGTACAGATAATTGTCTTTATTGTATCTAATAGCATTTGTTGGATTGTACCAAAAGTCTTACTTTGTTACTGTGTTATATAACTGAATAAAATGGCATGAACTTTGATTTTATTTTTACTATGTTTTATGTTCATAAAAAGCTATTTTTTCTAGAAAATCTAATTATTCCAGTTATTCAATATCCACAGGATAGAGGTTAACTATTTGATCACTGGGATTTCTACCACTGGGGCCTCCCACCAACGATAAGAATGGCGAACCTGTGCCTCTCGGAGCCCCATGGAACAAGCACTGCCACTCCTGCAGTACCTTCAAGTTCTACGGGAGTTAAGCTCTCAGCTATTTCTGGAACTCCCATAGAGATGAATAGAGAACAGTTTGCTGCCGATTTATTCATTTTGGGGGCTCCAAGGAATAAGAAATCCCCATTCTTGTGATAGGTGGGAATTCTAGTTGTAGGAACCCCCCCCCCCCCAATCTAATGGTTATCCCCTATCCTGTGAATAGGAGATAACAACAAAACTCCTTTAAAAAAGACTACCAGCTCAGGAGCAGAAAAGTCAACAAAGTGGAAGAGGAGAAAGAAGGGTGATTCTCCTCCCTCTCCTCCACACCATGGTGCTAAGTGTTAAAGAGGACCTTTCACCAGTCCTGACATTACCATATAAATACCTGGCAGTGTAGGGCATACTGATGACATGTGATATTGCAATTTTTTTTTCTATGCTCTTCCCTGTTTTCCCTGTTCTGGTTTCCTGCCCTGTATGTAAATCCATAACATCAGTACAGGAAGGAGGAGATGGCCGTGTTTCTCAGGGGGTGTCTCCTTCTCCCTGGCTGTAATCTGATGCCCTCCTCTGCAATTGGCCAGCTCAAAGCCAGGGAGAAGGAGACACCCTTGAGAAACACGCCCGTCACCTCCTTCCTGTACCAATGGTATGAACTTACATACAGGGTGGGAAACCAGAACGGGAGGCACAGCAGGAGAACGGAGCAGCACATAGAAAAAAAAATGAGCGATATCACATGTCATCAGTATGCCCTACACTGCCAGGTAGTTATATGGTAATGTCAGGAGCGATGAAAATCCTCTTTAAGCTGATTGGTGGAGCAGCAGTGAGCGGGAATTGCTGCTCCACTAATCAGCTCAGCTCACTCAGTGACAGACACCAGGTTCGCCAAGAAGAAAGCAGGAGCCGCTGTGTGACATTACACATTGTCATTGAGATGTCATCAGCAAATGGACAGTTGTATGGACTGCCGAATAAAGTGCCTAGTTTATTAAAAGCTATATGCCTCTCAATAAATTAGGTGCACCCAACTCCAGTGGGCTTTTTAGTAACACTGGTGTATCATGGCTTTCAGTTATGTGCATACATATGGGGGAGTTGTGAGGGATCGCTGAAGGCCTAGGGAGCGTTTGTCTGTGAGCTAGCTAAATTGTATGGACATCAATAGGGATGGGGATGTAGCAATAAAGTGTGTAAGGGGTATAAGTTCGATAGTGGCATACCCACTGCTGCCATCTAGGGGCACGCCCTTGCAACTATTTTGGACATTAATTGTAGGAAGATTCTGGATGATGTCACTTCCTGGAAGGGACAGGAAAGTGCTGGCTGAGAGACAGAGAGGAGAGAGAGCTCAGAGAATAAGATTGAACAAAGTCCTGCAAGGCTACAAATCAGGACGATATAAGTTGATCATCTGCTTTGAGAAGAGAAGCTACCCCCAACAAGTGCAGACCACACACACAGAGTCTTTATCCAAAGCAGGCCGCACATGGGCTTAATTTGATGCTATACACCTGAAACATCATCACTGCAGGAGATACATGCTCTGCCCAGGAAGTACCAGAGGGAAACCTTAAAGTTAAGTGTTATGTTACTTAGCATATAAGAGGAGGACTATAAATACATATACATTGTGCACTGGCTGATAACTAGGAGTGCCTTGGTGGTGGTAAAGAACATTAGAATAATCTAGAAACAGACTGTCACCGTTAATACCATTTGAGCTACCAGTTTGCTTGTGTTCCTGTTCATAAAGAGGCAATATTAGATATCTGTACTGAACCACTTGCTGAAGAAGTTCTTGAGTAAAATATCCAGTTCTATCATACTCCATTGTGGTCTATCGCTCAAGCTGGTGCGAACCTAAAAGGGATTACTACTATCCTCCTAACAAGTGACTAGGGCAACAAAAACTGTAAATATGGCCCAGGCTGGAGGCAGGCTCGAACTGGCCCACACGGGTACAGGTGAATCACTCTGGGGGCCACTGAGCTAGGTGGGCCCCTAGTCTCCCAACCCCTGCACAAGTGGCACATAACACAGTAGACTTACTGCACTACATACATATATTCAATGTACAGCATCTCCACCAGCCTATGTTCATATAAAAAAGTGATAGGTTATTAAAGAAACTACCCAGCTAATTATTATAGACACGATCAGAGCTGAGATGACTTCTAGGTACTGTATAGAGGAAAGCTACCAGTGTCCTCTTCTCCCCAAGACCTACCTTCTCAGAGTTGCTGCAGAGACCCCCATATTCAATCATTTGGTAGTATCTTGCTACAGTGTGAGCAGGTAATATTTGATTGTATCCATATGGTGGGCCCCCAAAATAAATTTTACTGGTGGGCCTAGGCACCCCAGTCCGACACTGGCTGGAGGTGTTATACCATGTACTGTGTGGGGCTAGGTTTGTTATGCTATATTATGTGAGGGGCTGGTGGAATTATGCTATATACAATGTCGGGCTGGGGGTGTTATACTATATACTAAGAGGGGCTGGGGGTGTTATACCATAAACTGTATAGAAGCTGGTGGCTTAATGCTATATACAATGTGGGGTTCGGGATGCTTTATACCATTTATTTAATGTAATTGAAACTATTTTACATAATTTTATTTGTTTTAATATACTAAATTGACTGACTATGACTGTTGGTACAATATTTCAGCATTTGAGGCCCCAGTTTGTCTAAAATCAGCCCTGATAACCAGTGACTTATTAGTCGATAGTAAGCCTTGCCAAGTACAGAAGATTTTGTCACTTGGAGAAAGTGGCTGGGATATAGAAGACTTCACAAAGAACTTATGGAGAAAAGATTGAGGAGACACTTGTGGTCTCCAGGAGTCTACAAACCATTATTGGTTCCTGAATTACCAGCTGCCAGGTTATTCTAGTCTATAAATATAATATAGTTTTGTATGCTTTCCCTACAGAAAGAGGGCTAAAAATGGCTTGTTTTCTCCAGTGTTAACCCTTTTTAGGACAAAATTTTTGCAAAGAGGTCCATAATAGATTATAGGAGCTATGATGTTCAATGACCTCTTGTATATTGTTTGGCTCACGTCCATAATATATTTCCAATACTATTGCATTTTTGGGAATTTCTAACAGATACTGCATATACCAGTGTTCCTGGTTGTACAATTCCAGAGTTTGTATGACTGAATTAAAGTGGTTTTCCAAGTGTTTAAAATTGATGACCTACACACAGGATTCCAGGCACCACTGCCAATCAGCTGTTTGAGGAGGTATCAAAGCTCAGCAAGCACAGTGCTGTCCATTAGATTGCGATTGCACTTGGTATTGCAGGCCACCAATATCACATTTTCAGACACCCTTTAAGATTGCGTTTACAGAGTTGATCTCAGGTTCTATACCATCTAATTAGAGTCTTAAACATGTCTTCTACATGTTTACCAGACGAGCTAATCGATCCCAAATTGGAGTAATTATGATTTTCATGAAATTTGCACTTACAAATGATTCAGATGAATCTCACAAAATGGTGTCCACCAATTTGCATTTCAAATTCAGTATACTTGGGAGGGAAACAGGAAAGATGAAAACAGTGGATCTCATGAACTTGGGCAGAGGTCCGGCTTGCAGTCTTGTCGACAATGCTTTGCAGTCAGCTTGACAGCCAAACAGGAGGGAGGATATTGGCTGGTCTATCAAGCTGTATGTTAGCTCTGAAACACAGTATGAAGCTGAACTATTGTCAGCTCAGCCACTGATGTTATAGGGTGTGTCTGCCATGTCTCTGACAAAGACAGCAATAAAACATGCAAGTCAGCCATTTTAGGGTCCTAAACGGACAATACAGGGGTTATGAAGATATATTTAGTAAGGTAGCTTGAATTACTTCATAAATAGTCAGGATTTATCATTAGTGACAGGATAGGGAAAGCGAATGTTATTGTGTGTATGGTACAGCTGTTCATATACAGACTGTTTTGCACTGCATATGAGCTTTTAAAGACAGAATACTCTTTTTTACGTGCAGGGACCAGCAAAAAGGGAGAGAAAAAAATTAGAGATAAAGACAAGAGGGAAAAATATGAGTCCTAGGATAACTCAAACATATCATTCAGAATTTTTTATGGCAATTAGAGCACTTTTGATTTGGGTAAAATGTATTCTTACCGAACTGAATCTTCTGATTAATTTTTTAGAATCAGACTCAAAACAAATTTCAAGAAATTTGCTCATCTCTAATGTTTGTATATCTATAGGAATGACAAAGAATAAATGCTACATCTTCCCTGTAGAAGGAAAGTTAAATTTCACTTTCCCAGGCCAACAGGTAACTTGGTTTCTCAGAAGAATATTTGCTGGATTTACAATATAATTTGGAGGGGCACGTTATGCAGGGTGGGATTTGTCCTAGGCCCTTAAGGATGTTTTTATCCGTTGCAAGCTCGTACCTCAGCTATTAATAAATATCAGGAATGTGTACAGAGGGACTTAGTCCTTCTATATAGTCAAACTGGAACTAAACATATCCTATCAGGTACTGAACACTGATCCATTGTGGATCTAACACATCTTACTCACCTTATGATCAGGGCAGCAGAGAAAGGGGGATCAGTGGTATTGCTGGACAGTGGGTTATATCTTAAAGGAAATCTAGAAATGTTGAATGACCATCAAACTTATGCCAAATTGTCCAGCAAACCCCACAATATCTGGATGAATTACACATTGTTCTAAATGAGAGTTTAGACCTTAATGTCATGACACAGAAGGAATATGATCATTTAATTACTCCCAATCCTATCATACTTATTTTAACCCACTCCCCAAGATCCACAAGGACCGATTCCCACCTACTATGCAACCTATCGTTTGGTTCCTTAAGTGAGGGTCTTGTGGAGTGGGTGGATAATCATCTGCCACCTTTAGTTGTCAGGACTTTAGGATATTTGTAAGACACAAGGCATGTGTTAGCCTCAATTCAAAGCATTAAATGGAGTTTGGATTCTTGCTGGCTCATGGCCGACATCGTTATTCCACATAGTTTGTCTATTATGGCGGTCTCATACTATTTGCACAGATATTTAGGATATTCAGATGACCTCATTCAGCTCCTTTTAAGGTCCATACAATATTTATTATCTCACAATTATTTCAGGCATGATTGTGTATTGTATAAACAGCTTCCTCGAGCTTCTATGTGTGCTCCAGACAGGTGGGAAATTCTCCTGTTCATTAGCTAATTTATTTGTTTATTCGTATAAAGAATGTTACATTTTTTGTGACAACCTTCCTTTTGCAGATCACTAACCTGGTATGGTCGCTACATTGATAATGCCATAATCATCTGGGTGGGTTATGTGGTGACTATACCAGGATTTATTCATTATCTGAAAAATAACAACTTTGGCTTCTTTTTCACATATTGTTTACACAAACAGTCTGCTTCTTTTTGGATTTTACACTATTCCCATGGATCAGGTTACAGTTCACACTTGCAGTTTCTGCAAGCCAACTGTGGGCAATACTATTTTACACTTATCCGGTTGCGCCGCCGATTCCTATTCCTCTACTTGCCGTTCCTGACTGTGCATGCTCGTGTCTGGAGGGAGAAGCCTGGCAGCACCAGTGACCCTTCTTTCTACCTTTTTGGGTATTTCAGTCCAAGCGCAACACCATCAGGTGAGCCTCACCAACTTGTACACTTTCCTTCTTGTCTAGCGGTCCCACCGATAAGCTCTGCTCTCCCCTCCTCTTTTACACTTTAAATCATGTCATCCTCAATACATTATTTATCACAAATATTCCTGTAGGGAAATTTCTGAGGTCTAAGAGAAATTGTTCCACACCCACCATGGTTTAAAAAAATAAAATAAACATCATAAAACAAACCAAAAATAGATAAAATTAAATCAGGTTTTCCCAGTTGGAAAGACAGGAATCGGGAGGATCTTTTAACACAACAGAAACCAACAATAAGACAATGAATACTTTTGTTGCAACATACAAAGTAGAATACACACAGGTCCATCAGATTTTGTGAGTAGTTTGTAATAGAGATCTCTCTTCCTGTCCGCTGCTACTTTGCCGTAGAAGACAGCACTTGCACACTGCGCACGCCTTCCCTTCATACAGCTGATCGGCAGGGGTGCCGGGTGTTGGACCTCCGATAATGAGGATAGGCCATCAATATTAAAAGCCTGGAGAACTCCTTTAAAGAAGAACTTGGGCAAATTTTACATCCAGGTGTTGTCCTTGACACTTAAATGGGGCCACTTGCGTATGTGCTAAATTGTCCCTTTTAGAAGCAAAGACGCAATATTTTTAAATAATTTTGAAATTGTAAATCTAGTAAATTGATTCGAAAATCTGTGTAAAGAATGGGAGAATCTGAGGGATACATGCATACACGTATACACAATTACTAGGGGGTCATCTACTCAGGTTGTGTTGGAGATTGTGTAGTGCCCAATTTCTAATCCTTCAATTGTTTGTCTTTTTTTTGCTAATGTTTCCCTGACCAGAATTATATAGTGCACAGCCCTGCCTCATGTCAAGATCAAAGATACTAAAAAGTGATTCATTTTTCCATCACATTATATACTGCCCGTATCCATGGCTATGATCACCCTGCAATCCAGCAGTGGGGGCCATTTTTGCACACTATAGGAAAAAGTGCTGGCCTCTCTGGTGGCCGAGACCACGGAAGCGCACATAGGCTGGTGCTTTCCTTCAGTGTGCAAGCACGACCGCCACTGCTGGATTATAAGGTGGAAACAAGCAGGGTATAATGTGATGGAAAAATGAATCCAGTCAGCAAAGGAGGCAATATGGACAATGACAATACATTAGTAAGTGCCTTGTATTAACCTTCTCTACAAAATAAATGCTATTTGCTGAATGCTATTTATTTTAGTAAATGATTCGGAAGCCATTTCATCATGGTGGTCTTGTCATTAGGGTAAGAGGAGACATAACCCTTTTTAGATATAGTTATAGTTTCAGATATAATGTAGTTGGAAAGGACAGGCAGCATAGCAAAATTTCTTTGAGATCTTGATAAGGGATGAGCGAACCTAAACCGCATTGTTCGGGCTCATACCAAACTTTACGGTGTCCGGGTACCCAAATCCAAACATGGACATTGACGCGAAAGTCAGTGTTTGTGTTAGTTGCTCTGAGTTTAAATAAAGCTTGTTGAAAGGCTACAGCACAGCTAATAAACAAGCGGTTAAGCTGTGAACACTTGGAAGCCATCACAGTCATGCCTAGTATTGGCATGGCTGTGATTGGCTGATGCACCATGTGACCATGCATGCATAAATGTCGGATCACACGGTGCGCCACCATTCTGCTCTGACTAGTGTAGGGACAGGACGCTGCTGCAGGGAGAGTGTAAGTTTTTTTTCTTTTTTTTTTAAAGTCTGTGGGGGATCTGTAGGCATATATGTGTGTGCAATACATCACCTTTGCACCAGTGAAACAGAAATACAATAATTAATCAGGCTGTTAAGTCTGAGGGTGATCTATAGGCATTTTTGGTCGTTGCAATGCCACACCTTGGCACTGGTGACACAGAAATACAATACTTAATCGGGCTGTTAATTCTGTGGTTGATCTAAAGTCATTATTGGGATCAAAACTCTATATTTTCATCCGTCTAAATGTGATAGGAGATTTAATCAGTCTGTTAATTGTGTCAGTGACACAAAGCAAATTTTAGGTTTCATAACACCGCATTTTGTAGACCCAAATACCTCTCTATGAACGGTGAGGCCAAAACAAGTAGAGGCGGTAGTAGATTGGATGGCTGACAATGCCTCCAATTCTTTCACACTGTCTTCCACCCGGTCCACTGCTGAAAGTGCAAAGTTGGCACCGGCAGCCCACGGGCATCTGTCTTCCACATCAATCCCTTGCACATTAGCCAAGCAGTCTGAGCCCCAAGTCATGCAGCAGTCATTTATGCTTTTTGATTACTTTGCTGGAAGGGTTTCTGTGGGCCATCCACCTAGCCCTGCCCCAGAAGTGGAAGAGATTGAGTGTACTGATGGCCAACTACTTAAGTTTGAGGATGAGGACTTGGGAGAACCGCAGCAGCGCGTCTCTGATAATGATAACGAAACA
Organism: Bufotes viridis; assembly: GCA_033119425.1. Lineage (NCBI taxonomy): Eukaryota > Metazoa > Chordata > Amphibia > Anura > Bufonidae > Bufotes > Bufotes viridis. The sequence continues at coordinate 34,268,508 of CM065592.1, forward strand.
CAGGTGTCAACTACTGCCACTTACTGCACTGTGCAGACTGGCAAGGGGCAGGGGTGAGGAGTGGGTGGAAGATGATGTGGAGGATGATGAGGTCCTAGACTTCACATGGCATCCAGGTCATCTGAGTTACGTGTGCATTTTGGAGAAAGAGGTGGGGTCAAGCAGCTCCAGCCACACAGCAAAAGAGGGGGCAGGGTGCAAAAATGCGCCGAGGGACAGAGCATACCAAAGCCAGCTCAAAGAACTTCCCTGGCGTGGCAGTTCTTCAGGCACTGTTCTGACAACAGGACATGGGTGGTTTGCACGCTGTGCAGTCAAAGCCTGAAGTGAGGCATACATGTTCTAAACCTGAGCACCACTTGTATGACCAGGCATCTAACCGCAAAGCACGAGCTGCTGTGGAGTTGACACCTCAAGAACCACGAAAAAACCAAAGGCTCCTCCTGCTCCCACTTCCGCTGCGGTCTTGGTATCTTCCTCCCCCTCTGGAACGACAGTGGCACCTGCCACCCTGGAAACAGAGGAGGTGGCAGCAAGACCACTACCACCATCACCAAGCATCTCCACACTGTTGTATAGAAGCCTTCAGCTGTCCATCCCCCAAACACTGTAGAGAAAGAGAAAGTACCCTCCTACCCACCTACGAGCCCTGGTTCTGAATGCCAGCATTTTAAAATTCCCGGGTTGTCCCTGCTGTACATGAACAAGTGGCAGAAAAAATCAAGTGTGTACTGCACAACGTCATCAGTGGAAAGGTCCACATAACCAGCAATACGTGGACCAGTAAGCATGGGCAGGGACGTTATATCTCCCTAACTGCCCACTGGGTAAATGTAGTGGCGGCTGGTCCTGAGGCAGAAAGTGGTTTGGCGCATGTCCTACCGCCATGAGGATTGCTGGATGTTTCTAGTTGTCTCCTGTTGCCTCCTCCTCCTCCTCCACTTCCTTCTCTACCGCCTCCTTATCATGTCAGTGCAACACCTGCACCACCAACTTCAGCACAGCCAGGGGGAAATGAAAGCAGGCTGTTCTGAAACTCATATGTTTGGGGGAAAGACCCCACACCACGCAGGAGCTGTGGGCGGGCATGGAAGAACAGACCAATGAGTGGTTGGTATCACTGAGACTCAAGCTTGGCCTGGTGGTGTGCGACAATGGGCAAAATCTCATAGCAGCTCCTGGCCTAGCCAGTTTGACACACATCCCTTGCCTGGAGCATGTGCTAAACTTGGTGGTGCAGAGGTTCCTGAAAAATTACCCCGATATGTCAGAGCTGCTGCAGAACGTGCGGACCATATGAGCGTGCTTTCGGCATTCTCACTCTACTGCTGCTCGCCTGTCTGCGTGGCAGCATTACTTCTACATTCCCCCTCACCGCCTCATATGCAAAGTAACTACAAGGTGGAACTCCACCTTGCACATGCTGGAGAGACTGTGCGAGCAGCAGCAGGCAATAGTGGCGTTTAATCTGCAACATGCACGGGTGAGTCGCACTGTGGAACAGCACCACTTCACCACCAGCAAGTGGGCATCCATGTGGGACATGTGTGCACAGGAGGAAGAGGAAGAAGAACGGAGATCATTCCCAAAGTTATCAGGCCAGTCGTTCACAGGATGATGAGGAGGATCCACTTTCACAGCAGGGTGGCACCCAAATCAGCTCACAGGCATCACTGGAGAATGGCTGAGGGGATACAGAGGACACAGACGATACACCTCCAACCGAGTACAGCTTGTCCTTGCCTCTGGGCAGCCTGGCACACATGAGCGACTACATGCTGCAGTGCTGTCACGATAGGTAGGTAAGCGAGGAAATAACCGAACACAGGAAACCAAACAGAACAAATGACTTGGCCCAAAAGCTAGGGAGAAAAGAGTCACCTCCTAGCGGTCCCTAAAAGCTTTCCCTAAACTGCTGTGCGCATGTGCATACCCTTATGGTGGATATGCACATGCCCTCGTGCCCAAATCTGTACACCTTGGGCAAACCTTAAGCTGTAGGGAAAGGGGAAGAGGCAACCTGCTTCTTCAAGCCCGGAGGAAGCAAGCTTCTCCCTAGAGGCCTAGATAAAAGACACAACAAGAAATAACAGAGAGGACTTATCTATAGCAGAGCTGGAGCAGCCGATCCACCACACATCCAGAGCTCACAGGCAAGAACTATAACCCGCTCAGGCCACTGGGAGAAGAAGGGATAAATAGCCTCACTAACAATCAAACCCAGTACACCTGAGGGAAGGTGGTTCAAGCTCAAACCAAAACAAACAGCAAAGTCAGACATGTGGAGCCAGTCTGACAGACCTCCGCACATTCACAGGGCAGAGCGTGACAAGTGCCTGCACAACGACCTGCTGAGTTACCCTCTTTCCTACCAGTGCTGAATCCTGGATGGCCGTGCTAGATCCCCGCTACAAGGACAACGCGCCATCGTTACTTACGTCACTGGAACGGAAATGGAAGATGCGCTGATACAAGCGCACACTGCTAGACGCGCTACTGATGCCGTTCCCATCTGACAGCTGGGCTCAGTGGAAGCACGAGGAGAAGAAGGAGGAAGTCGCCAAAGCAGCTGGGTCACTGCCAGCACCTCAGAAGGGAGAGTTATCATGAACTTCTCTGCCTCTTCCGCCTGCACCGCCACGTCCGCCTCCTCCACCTCTTCCACCTACACCACCACTTCCACCTCCTCCTGGCTCAAGGTTATTATTTGTTATATTAGCAAAGTAGAGAAGTATACCGGCTGCACCCCAAAAATTGGCTATTTGTCACACAAAGAATTTACAGACAAATAAAAAAAATAAAAAAATTAATGAATAAAAACCAGAAAAACAGTGTTGGCTACCTTCTCCCCCTCTTACACTTATACTGTCACGTCTACAGCCTCCTCAACTTCCTATTCCACTTGGATCTCTACCTTCTGGTTCAAGATTATTATTTTTTATTTGTATGTATTTTATGTTATTTTAAGTCATATGTTTGCAGGGCAATTGTACTGCTCTTACGCTCACTGTGGAGCCTTTTGCAGCCCTCTAACCCTTTCTATGACTTTTTTTACAGCCAATTTTCAACCCCAAAGTTCAGGTTTCAAAGTTTTATTTTCAGGGTCAGATTCGGGTCAAGTTTGGAACCCGAAACGAACTTTGAAACAAAGTTCGTCCGAGCCCCTCGAACCCGGATATCCACTGGTCCACTCATACCTAATCTTGAGGCTTCTAGTTGTTGGATCAACTATAGTGTTACCTTGAGGGCTGAAAGGTCAGTTTGAGCATCAAAGGGGTTGCCTCACATCAGCAAATGGCATTTATCATGTAGAGAAAGTTAATACATATTGACTCCTTTGCTGCTTGTTTCCGTGGTTATGACCACCCTGTAATCCAGCATTGGTGGCCGTGCTTGAACACTGTAGAAAAACACGCCGTCCTCTCTGATGTTCGGGGCTATAGGAGTGCACATAGGCCGGCACTTTTTCCTATAGTGTGCAAGGATGGCCACCAATGCTGGATTACAGGGTGGTCATAACCCCTGGATGTGAGCAGTGAATAATTGTTACGGCAACAGAAAGAGCCAGTGCCGTTAGATTAAAAAAAAAAAAGAAAAACTTCATAACATCAATATTTCATTATTAGGTCCACATAAAGAGTATTTTCCTATATGCCATATATGTTCCATTGGGTTCCAAACCTATTCATAACCAGATCTTTTGGGGCAGAGTATTAGAGCTGCCACTCGTCATCGAACCAGTCCATACCTATTCTAAGAAACAGAATAGCATTGTGAGCATTGGTAGTAATGAATTTAATGAAGCCATTCCAGGGCACCTAATATGGAAAATCCATGACTGAGCTTAATAATTGTTGCAATCCTCCAGTATAAAAATGAAGTTTGATAGATAATATTTTGCAGATGCATGCCCTCAATATGATATATTAAATGTAGGGGGGGGGGGGGCAAGATTATTAAAACTTAACTTTTACTAAGTCAGATAAAATATCGTGTGAATCTATGCCTTCAAGACCAACATGCCACACATTGCTGATCATCCAATAGCGAGCATTGACAGCAAAAAACCGCACAATACTATCTCATTGGTTGCATATAATCAAAGAACTCCAACCAACAAATGCATGTGCAGGATAGGTAGGGGAATGACCCCGTCTAAGGGGGGGGATGGCAGAGAAGGTCAGTAGGTAATCCCACCGGCCCTAATGCCACCCTACTTGGCCTAAAAAACCCTGTACCTATAAACAGTGTCCTACCCCGCAAGGGATAGCACCGTTATGGGAACCTGTCCCTGAGCCAACTCTCCCTATTGTAATACTGCTCAGAAAGAACAAGCCTCCTCACATGCAACTAAATGCCAAAAGAAAGGACAAAAAATATGGTGGTGGTGCAAAGCAACCACAGCCACCTTACGACAATGGCATAATTCAGTATATATGAAAAATGTATCTGATAGAGTGGTACTCATCAAATGGTGTATCATCACTCATTCGTAATACGTCCCGTAGTCAACCTTAGCCAATATGGATAGTCCCAACGCGTTTCATCAATCATCGGCTGAAGATGAGGCCCCTTGAATCATCAGGGGACATAGGGCCATCAGTGGACATTAGAGTAATCAAAATTCAAAAGCACTCCATACTATACGTGACTTGAAATGGCGTATGGCCGAATTTTCAGTAGTCAAATAGGAGCCTGCTGGGAGTCGGTATCTCCCGTGCACCAACAAGGTGGACCACAGCAGGTGACAGATTTCTACCCTGCAAGCACAGTGCTAGTTATGGTGTTGATCCTTGCTTATTTTCAGGAGCCTCTAACATTTTTTTCTCTTTGGTCTCCACCAGTAGGGTTGAGTGAACCTGGACTTTTTCACTAAAGTTCGGGCTCGGGTGATTTTATTATTTTCCGTTATCACATGGTAATCGCAGGTCCTGCTGAATGAAGATAGAAGATCCTTCCATCTTCATTCAGCAGGACCTGCGATGACGTCACGCGTTCACCACGTGGTGAGCACGGTGACGTCCTCGCAGGTCCTTTTGCAGGTCCTGAAGAAAGAAGAGGATACCAGCTGCGAAATTAAGTGGATGAGGTGAGTTTTTTTGGTTATTTTTAACCCCTCAATGGCCATTTTATTTAGCATTCTATCTTAAGAATGCAAATATTTTTCGTTATAACCATGTTATAATGGAAAATATTAAAGTGAAGTTCGGGTCCACATGGACTTTAATGGGGTTTGGGTTTGGGTTCGGTGTTCTGAAGTTTGGGCGAACCAGGCGAACCTGAATTTCACCGGGTTCGCTCAACCCTAGTCTCTAGCTAAGAATATTGTGCAAAATTGAATAACCTAGTACCTCAATGGAGAGGGATCAGTGCACCCCCTACAGTGCCTTGAAAAAGTATTCATACCCCTTGACATTTTTCACCTTACACCCACAAACTTAAATGTATTTTATTGGGATTTTATGTGATAGACCAACACAAAGTAGCAAGTATGTGTGAAGTGAAAAGAAAATGATACATGGTTTTCAAAAACTTTAATAAATAAAAATCTGAAAAGTGTGACGTGAATTTGTATTCAGCCCCCTGTACTCTGATACCCCTTAATAAAATCCAGTGTGACCAATTGCCTTCAGAAGTCACCTTGTGTAATGTATTCTTATTATAACTACAGCTGTTCTGTGAAGGCCTCAGAGGTTTGTTAATGAACATTAGTGATCAAACAGCATCATGAAAACCAAGGAACACACCAGACAGGTCAGGGATAAATCTATAGAGAAGTATAAAGCAGGGTTAGGTTATTAAAAATATCTCAAGCGTTGAACATCTCACAGAGCACTGTTCAAACCAAGTATGGCACAACTGCAAATCTACCAAGACATGGCTGTCCACCTAAATCCACAGCCCAGACAAGGAGAGCACTAATTAGAGAAGCACTTCGAGAGGTCCAAGGTCACTCAGGAGGAGCTGCAGAGATCCACAACTCAGGTGGGAAAATCTGTCCACAGGACAACTATTAGTTGTGTGCTCCCCAAATCTGGCCTTTATGGAAGGGTGGCAAGTAAAAAAACATTTTTGTAAGCAAGCCATAATAAATCATGTTTGCAGTTTGCCAAATGCCATGTAGGGGACATAGCAAACATGTGGAAGAAAGTGCTCTTGTTCGATAAGACAAAGTAGAACTTATTGGCCTAAATGCAAAACGCTATGTGTGGCAGAAAACTAACACTACTCTGAACACACCATCCCCACTGTGGCACATGGTGGTGGCAGCATCATGATTGGGAGAGGCTTTTCTTCAGCAGGGACAAGGAAGCAGATCAGAGTTGATAATAAGTTGGATGGAACTAAATACAGGGCAATCCTGGGGGAAAACCTGGTAGAGGCTGAAAAAGACCTGAGACCGGTGCGGAGGTTCACTGTCCAGCAGGACAACGACTCTAAACATCCAGGCAGAGCTACAATGGAATGGTTTAGATCAAAGCATATTCACGTGTTAGACTGGCCCAGTCCAGACCTAAATCCCATTGAGAATCTGTTGCAAGGCTTGAAAATTGCTGTTCACAGACGTTCTCCATCAAACCTGACAGCTATTTTGCAAAGAAGAATGGGCAGCAATTTCAGCCTCTAGATGTGCAAAGTTGGTAGAGACATAACCCAAAGGACTTAAACAGAGAAAAAAAGAGAAAAAATAGTGTCGGCACTCCTGTTCAACAGATGGAAATAGGTGCTCACCTCCAGGTTTACCCGCAAACCAATAAAGAGAAATGTATATCCGAAATGGAGGGGCACACAGTTGGGTCCAAATGAGCAGAGCCGCAAATAGATAAATGGAAAAAACCCTAGTTTAATATAGTAGCACATAAAATGTCACATAAAAAATCAAACAATAAAAATATCGCAGACAAATAGGGTAAAAATGTCCAATGAATCCTTTACAATGTAAGTCCTATTTAGGGGTTGTCCACTTTAAAAGATACTGCCACCAAAAGATACAAATGTGGCGTGGGTATTATGGTGCGTCTCCTCATGCATAGATATATAATCCTTGTGCGATAGATGTTAGTAAATTCGTCTGTCCCATTCAATAAATGGTCTGTCCCATTGAGCTGATGTAAAAGTTCTGGTGTTAAATTTCTTTGTATTAAGTTTCACCCTATAGGTGCAGCAAATATCAAGGTATAAATTGGTACGTTAGTACATTACCACTCCTTAGTACAAGCGCCGGCCGGTTTCACCTTCCTTACAATCGCCCTTCCAGGACCTGCCGCGGCGTCCCACGTGGTCCCCTACGTCACACGCGTGGCGTCCCACGTGACGCGGGCTTTCTTCTCTGGTTGGTCCGGCTCGTATCCTTAGGTATTTGCGCTTTTGGATGTTTTGCTTAGACGTCTTTCTGGCCTTAATGCATAATCGCTCTCACTATTGCTGAACCCAGAGGCGTTTCGGGACGCAACTTGTCCCTTCCTCAGTGGTAGCAATAGTGGGAGATTTGTGAGAGCTTTCTTATATAGGGGTCTGGCATAAGAGCGGAGTAACCCATTGGCTATTAATTAACCCGCCCTCAATGTGGCACGTCATTGGGTGTAATTCATGTCCAGCCTTTAACAATATGGTCGCACCTCAAAATGCACATATACCCATTACATACACAATATAAAATAAAAAATGAGTAAGACAGATAAATAAAACAATTAATAAAACAGTTAAAACAAATACAAAAGATCCAAGTGACATCTTTCAGAATACTTCAACGTGAAACTTCTTATTCATATGTGTCAATTCATACGATCCTAGCATAGATAGATGTAGAAGGACTTGTAGCTGTAATTGCAGTGAAAGGTGGTCCTGCAAAGTATTGACTCAGACAGCTGAATAAAATGCATGCCATATTTTCCAGATTTTTATTTTTTTGCACCCAGAAATCCCTCGAGGTGGAAAAAGGCCATTGAAAAACTTGAGGGATGTATTTAATGTAAATTTTCCCCATTTCGTTACGACTTTAAGTTCTATCTCATTTTCCTCCTTTGTGCATGGAGCATTGGTTCTTCACTATGAACAATGGTCTGAGGTTGTGACACCTGTGCCCCTCTTCCCTCTACTTTGCACTTTAGAACTATATCGTTGGGTACTGATTTGGAGATTTGGTCAGGAAATGGTTCTGCAGTGAACTTTTAAAAATAAAATTAGATAGTTTTCATTAAAAAAAGGAGGGTATGGATTGGGAGACTTTCTTACTAAACTATATCTAAACTATATCCAATTCTGCTCTGGTGTGCCCTGTTGAATGAATGGAAGCCATGATATCCACAGATTCTTAGAGAATCATGCAATTTCACTGTTCAGTTGTTCAGAGTATTTATTGTCATCTGAAGTCATAAACTTATTTTAACATATTTCTGTTTTTTGGTTTTAGTTTTCAATTCTTTGAATTTCCCTTCCAGATTATCAATCATATTAATTAAAGGTGGTCAGTCAGCAGATCTTGCATATTTACCCAATTATAATGTATAGTATACAGGGTGAGCCCATTTATATGGATACACCATAATAAAATGGGAATGGTTGGTGATATTAACTTCCTGTTTGTAGCACATTAGTATATGTGAGGGGGAAACTTTTCAAGATGGGTGGTGACCATGGCGGCCATTTTGAAGTCGGCCATTTTGAATCCAACTTTTGTTTTTTCAAAAGGGAGAGGGTCATGTGACACATCAAACTTATTGGGAATTTCACAAGAAAAACAATGGTGTGCTTGGTTTTAACGTAACTTTATTCTTTCATGAGTTATTTACAAGTTTCTCTTTGTTTACAGCCATTGACATGTCACCGAGGCTAACACGTGAGGAGCGGATAGAAATTGTGTTGATGTCTGGTGAACGCAGTAACCGGTCATTGTAGCAGATTTCAATGCAAGACACCCTACAAGTCATTGCAGCGGATTTCAATGCAAGACACCCTACGAGACCACCCATCTACCATGCTACAGTTAGCAAACTGCTTGCTAAGTTTCGTGAAACTGGTTCAGTGTTGGATTTGCCAAAATGTGGATGCATGAAATCTGTCACTAATGAAGAAACATCAGTGGCTGTCCTAGCTTCATTTAGCAAGAGCCCATGCTAGCACTCTCCGCATGTCACTGGAGAGTGGCATTAGTCGAACATCCCTTCGGCGGATATTAGCTACTCACAAATGGCACCCTTACAAACTCCAGCTACTGCAGCATCTCAACGAGGATGACCCAGATCGGCGCACTGAATTTGCAGAATGGGCAAAACAAAAATTTGAACAGGACCCTCAGTTTACGCAGAAGATTTTGTTCAGTGATGAGGTAAACTTTTATGTGAATGGTGAAGTTAACAAACAAAACCACCGCTATTGGTCTGACACTAACCCACATTGGATAGATCCCTCCAAGACTGTTGGAACAAAAAATTAATGGTATGGTGTGGTATATGGGGTACAAAGATAGTGGGGCCATTCTTCATCAATGGAAACCTCAAGGCCACTGGATATGCGAAATTGCTACATGATGATGTGTTTCCTCTTTATGCACTGAAGCTGGCACGTTCCCTGAGTTTTTCCAGCAAGATGGTGCACCACCACATTATGGGTGTCAGGTCCGAGCATTCCTAGATGAACAGTTTCCTGGAAAGTGGATTGGTCATCGTGGGCCAGTTGAATGGCCCCCAAGGTCTCCCGATCTGACCCCCTTAGACTTTTATCTTTGGGGTCATCTGAAGGCAATTGTCTATGCTGTGAAGATACGAGATGTGCAGCACCTGAAACTATGAATACTGGAACCCTGTGCTAGCATTTCTCCTGCGGTGTTGCTATCAGTGTGTGAGAAGAGTGGGAGAAGAGGGTTGCATTGACAATCCAACACAATGGGTAGCACATTGAACACATTTTATAAGTGGTCAGAAACTTGTAAATAACTAATGAAAGAATAAAGTTACGTTAAAACCAAGCACACCATTGTTTTTCTTGTAAAATTCCCAATAAGTTTGATGTGTCACATGACCCTCTTCCTATTAAAAAAACAAAAGTTGGATTCAAAATGGCCAACTTCAAAATGGCCGCCATGGTCACCACCCATCTTGAAAAGTTTCTCCCCTCACATATACTAATGTGCCACAAACAGGAAGTTAATATCACCAACCATTCCCATTTTATTAAGGTGTATCCATATAAATGTCCCACCCTGTAAAATAGAGTATTAAAATTCTACCTTTATTGTATAAATTTGTTGCAGTGAACTCAAAAAACAATTTAACCCAATATAAAAATGTGCTGTTAGGTGCACCAAGAGCAGCCGCTAGCCCCTTGGTGCACCCAAGCTCCAGAACTGCATCTAAAAACACTGTCTATATTACAACTTGCATTAATCTGGGCCTAGTCTAGTGTCCAAAATCTTTTGGTTTTTGTATCCAAAACTGAACTGCATCTAAAAACACTGTCTATATTACAACTTTTTTGAGTTCACTCCATGTTCCTGGAGGGATACACCAAATGGAAAAGGATTTAGGAAAACTAGAGGAATGGTCAAAAATCTGGCAACTAAAATTTAATGTCGATAAGTGCAAGATAATGCACCTGGGGCGTAAAAACCCAAGAGCGGAATATAAAATCAGTGATACAGTACTAACCTCAGTATCTGAGGAAAGGGATTTAGGGGTCATTATATCAGACGACCTAAAGGTGGGCAGACAATGTCATAGAGCAGCAGGTAATGCCAGCAGAATGCTTGGGTGTATAGGGAGAGGCATTAACAGTAGAAAGAGGGAGGCGCTCGTGCCGCTCTACAGAGCACTAGGGAGACCTCATTGGGAGTATTGTGTGTAGTACTGGAGACCATATCTGCAGAAGGATATTCAGAGAAGAGCTACTAAACTAGTATATGGATTGCAGGACAAAACTTACCAGGAAAGGTTAAAGGACCTTAACATGTATAGCTTGGAAGTAAGAAGAGACAGAGGGGATATGATAGAAACGTTTAAATACATAAAGGGAATCATCACGGTAAAAGAGGAGAGAATATTTAAAAGAAGAAAAACTGCTACAAGAGGACATTGTTTTAAATTAGAGGGGCAAAGGTTTAAAAGTAATATCAGGAAGAATTACTTTACTGAGAGAGTAGTGGACGCATGGAATAGCCTTCCTGCAGAAGTGGTAGCTGCAAATACAGTGAAGGAGTTTAAGCATGCATGGGATAGGCATAAGGCCATCCTTCATATACGATAGGGCCTGGGGCTAATCATAGTATTCAGTATATTGGGCAGACTAGATGGGCCAAATGGTTCTTATCTGCCGACACATTCTATGTTTCTAACTTAATTACAATTAATTACAATTAATCTGGGCCTAGTGTAGTGTCCAAATATACGCATTATATGCATTTTAGATAACACAGATTACTGGGTATTCACCCTTCTCGACCCCCGCTACAAATAGAACTTCTCATCTCTCATTCCTGTGGTGGGGAGGACGAGTAAAACGGTGCAATACCAGAAGGTACTTGTTGAGAGATTGCTCCAAAATGTTCCATCTAACAATGCAGCCGGCAGAGTCCGTACTTCCTTAGGCAACCGAGGAAGGGAGAGAAGGGAAACACACAGCAGTTCCAACAAAGGTAGGGCAACACTCTCCAAGGCATGGGACACTTTCATGACACCCCACCAGCAATCCTCACCCTGAAGCTCGGCCTAGTGTCACAAGGAGGGAAAAGTTTTGGAAGATGGTAAGGGAATACATAGCAGACCGTGTCAGCGTCCTAAATGATCCCTCAGTGCCTTACAACTACTGGGTGTCCAAGCTGGACACGTGGCACAAACTGCGCTCTACGCCTTGGAGGTGCTGGCCTGCCCTGCTCTGCTGCCAGCGTTTTGTCTGAGTGTGTATTTAGTGCTGCTGGTAGCATTATAACGGATAAGCGTATCTGCTTGTCCACTGACAATGCTGACAGGTTGACTCAGATAAAAATGAAAAAGGCCTGGATTGCCCCTAACTTCTCAACTCCACCAGAAGAGAGCTGATGCTGATGATAAACATAAAGGCAATTTCAATGTATTGTTTATAATGTACTCAGTCTACTGTAGTGTATTCCCATGCACCTTTTTCACCATAACAAAAGTGTATATGGTTAAATCTTGTTTTCTCCCCCTCCTCATGCAGATTGTATATATTCCCTCCACTACAATTACTAAAAAGGGTCAGCTCATCAGCAGGCCCTCAACCATAATGTTTTAGAGGGTCAGCTCACCAGCAGGCCCTCAACCATAATGTTTTAGAGGGTCATGCTCACCAGCAGGCCCTCAACCATAATGTTTTAGAGGGTCATCTCACTCAGCAGGCCCTCAACCATAATGTTTTAGAGGGTCATGCTCACTAGCAGGCCCTCAACCATAATGTTTTAGAGGGTCATCTCACCAGCAGGCCCTCAACCATAATGTTTTACAGGGTCAGCTCAGCAGCAGGCCCTCAACCATAATGTTTTACAGGGTCAGCTCAGCAGCAGGCCCTCAACCACAATGTTTTACAGGGTCAGCTCAGCAGCAGGCCCTCAACCATAATGTTTTACAGGGTCAGCTCACAAGCAGGCCCTCAACAATAATGTTTTAGAGGGTCAGCTCACTAGTAAACCCTAAACCATAATGTTTTACAGGGTCAGCTCAGCAGCAGGCCCCTTAACCATAATGTTTTACAGGGTCAGCTCACAAGCAGGCCCTCAACAATAATGTTTTAGAGGGTCATCTCACCAGCAGGCCCTCAACCATAATGTTTTACAGGGTCAGCTCAGCAGCAGGCCCTCAACCATAATGTTTTAGAGTGTCGCTCACCAGCAGGCTCTCAATCATAATGTTTTAGAGGGTCAGCTCACTAGTAAACCCTAAACCATAATGTTTTATAGGATCAGCTCACCAGCAGGCCCTCAACCATAATGTTTTACAGGGTCAGCTCAGCAGCAGGCCCTCAACTATAATGTTTTACAGGGTCAGCTCAGCAGCAGGCCCTCAACCATAATGTTAAGTGTAGGAGTCCCACTACCTGAACAATTGTACCACAATGTGAATGAGGCCCTCCTTTATGTGATATACAGGCTGTTTCGGAGTGCCTCTTGCTTGTACTTTTTGGCAGCACTTGCACTTTTTATACAATTGAATATACAGTAAAAAATGTTTCCTAACATTTTTTCCTGTAAAATAGATTTTTTTTGGGGGGGTTTGGGCGATATTTTTGTCAGTCTGTAAAAGTGGCGTACAACTCGGACAACATGGTTCCCAGCAGCGACCTGGAAGTCCAAAATGCATCGTTCCCATGCGGTTCCCGATCCTTTTCGGTGGTGTTTCTGTCACTTTCAGATTTTTTCCAATGGACCAGGCACCCTCCCCTCTTCAGAGCAGGGGGTGCCTGGTTGTCTCCCATTGACTTCCATTATACATGGGTGCTTGACCGAGCACACGAATATAGCAATGTGTTCGGACCGAACACCCGAATACTGTGGTGCTCGCTCATCACTTATAATTACTATGGTTCTTATAGTTTTTAGCATTCGCCATAGATCTTCTTATTACCGTACATCTTATCACTATCTGTAATATGAAGAGTTAATCAGAATTTATCAGAAGTCATCTGCAGGTTACAGTGAAATTTCACTTTAGTAAAATGGCATATTTTGCATTCATGCTCAACCATAAAAAATATCAGAACTTTGCATCCGCACAGACGCATTATTCAAATGATTCCTTTTAATGTCCAATTAGTACATCACATGTACTGATTTATTCCAGGTAAAAGGTTAAACAGGAACCACAGATTTGCCATGTGGATCAAATTGGGAAATTGCCTTATAAAAATGCAGCAAGACTGAATGAAATACGTAGTTAACTGAACACCACTCTCCCTTAAAAAAAAACTAAAAACTAAAAGAAAAATAATTGAACACAATTGTAATAAACATTGTGCAATTAGGTATAGGTAAATGAAATAAAAAATACATAGCAATATTTATACAATATCTAACCAAATATATAATAGAAGGGATCTACATAATAATATAAATAATTGCACATTTAATAAATAAAAAAGAATGTATAGAAAATAAAAATGCAAAAAATGTTTAGAATTATAATGTACATGCGCTAACACTGTTTTCTATAGCAGTCATGTTTATTTCCTTTGGTGGGGCAGTGACATTCTTATAGTCCCTCCATCACAACCCCTCCATCATCCTTTTTTATTGGTGGCAGTGACTGGCCGGCATTACAGTTAGAGATGTCGTGAACATAAAATTTTCTGTTCGCGAACAACGAACCCGAACTTACTCAAATGTTCGCGAACAGGGCAATAGACCTCTATTGGCAGGCAAATATTAAAACCCACAGTGACTCATTCTAGCTAACCTATTTTATGAAATCTACCTTAACATTTTATTTTCTAACCTACTTTTAAATACTAATTTAGTTATTTAACATATTTTAATTACTTGTAAAATAAAAAAAATCACTCTACACCATGTCAAAAGCCAGGTATGTGCAGGCTGACTATCTATCCATAAGACAGGGTGTCAGCATACCTTACAATGACAGGTTTGAGCAATTTAGACAAACAAACATAAGTTCTCAATCCAAAAGGAGAGAAATTGGTCAGCATTGGTTGGCTATCTTGAGGGGCCTGGACCCTAGACCATTATCATTAGGGCGACAAAAATTGTAATTTTATATGCCAGCCTAACTCCTCTCTCACTGCCTAAGAGAGCTGCATAAACATTTCCCAACATTTAAATCTCATTTGCATACACATGACCAAGAAATGCTAATGAGCAATATAGCAGTATCTGCCTTGTTTGTAAACTGAAACACGATTTGCATAGCTTTCCCATAGTCCCATGTTATGCAAATGAGTTTATATGACAAAACAGAATAGAAAGATTATAAAGTTAGTCTTTAAAAATTGCAAAATCAAAAAAACTATGCAGCCTTCCTAATCATTGAGATGAGAGCTAGGTGGCATATAAAAAAAAAAAAAAAAAAAAATGTTGTCACCCTAATGATAATCATCTATGTGCACAGGTCCCCCTAGATACCGAACACTAAACAGACAATTTCCCTTCTGAGAAAACTTCCCTTCTGGGAAAACTGGTTAATACCCAGACTGCCTTGCTAAGGTATGCTGATGACCTGTCTGTCTGATGGATTGTTGGTCCAGCATATACCTGGTGCTCGGCGGCCATAGGGGAGAACTGTTCTGTATTGGTAATTGGATGTTTTATGTAATAATACAAACAACAATAATAACTAGAAAGTGCTGTTTCTGAAGAAACCACAGGATGTTGGCTTGGAATATGATTGGCTGTTTGTGGCTCCACCTACTTTCTTGAATTTTAATGCCAGTCCTCAAGTGACCAATTGTGCCAAGTTTGAAGACTGTGCCAATAACAGGCTATGAGCTGCGGCAGTTTTACATTTTCCCATTTAAACCAATTGCTAAAATTTGATTAGCTGATATAGACTCCGCCCACTTTTAACAATTTTGACCCCAATGACCCACGGTGCCAAGTTTGGGTATTCTCATTTAAATACTGTGAGAATGGCAGCTTTTTAAAGTTTTCCCATTGAAGTCAATAGGGAAAATCTGATTGGTTGTAGTTTGCCCTGCCCACTTTTTCCAATTTTGAATTGGACATAACCTACCACCTGATTTCTGAAATTTGAAGCCCCTGACATAAAAATTTGAGAATTGCAGCATTTTTGGAAGTTAAAATTTTTCAAATTTTCACATTTTTCACACTCAAAGAAATCTGATTGGTTGATTTTGGCCCCGCCCACTTTTCAGAATTCTAATCCCAGTCCTCCAATGACCAACTGTGCCAAGTTTGAAGACTGTGCCAATAACCGTCTACAGCAGCGGCAGTTTAAAATTTTCCATTTAAACCAATTGCTGAAATTTGATTGGCCGATTTAGACTCCGCCCACTTATAAAATTTTTGACCCCAGTCACCCAATGACCCACGGTGCCAAGTTTGGGTATTCTCATTTAAATACTGTAGAATGGTAGCTTTTTTAAAGTTTTCCATTAGACTGTGCCAATAACCGCCTACGAGCAGCGGCAGTTTAAAATTTTCCCATTTAAACCAATTGCTGAAATTTGATTGGCCGATTTAGACTCCGCCCACTTATAAAATTTTTGACCCCAGTCACCCAATGACCCACGGTGCCAAGTTTGGGTATTCTCATTTAAATACTGTGAGAATGGTAGCTTTTTAAAGTTTTCCCATTGAAGTCAATAGGGAAAATCTGATTGGTTGTTTGTAGCTCCGCCCACTTTTTCTAATTTTGAATTTGATGTAACTTGCCACCTGATTTCTGCAATTTGAAGCCCCTGACATCAAAAATTTGAGAATTGCAGCATTTTTGGAAGTTAAAATTTTTCAAATTTTCACATTTTTCACACTCAAAGAAATCTGATTGGTTGATTTTGGCCCCGCCCACTTTTCAGAATTCTAATCCCAGTCCTCCAATGACCAACTGTGCCAAGTTTGAAGACTGTGCCAATAACCGCTCTACGAGCAGCGGCAGTTTAAAATTTTCCCATTTAAACCAATTGCTGAAATTTGATTGGCCGATTTAGACTCCGCCCACTTATAAAATTTTTGACCACAGTCACCCAATGACCCACGGTGCCAAGTTTGGGTATTCTCGTTTAAATGCTGTGAGAATGGTAGCTTTTTAAAGTTTTCCCATTGAAGTCAATAGGGAAAATCTGATTGGTTGTAGCTCCGCCCACTTTTTAATGTCCCCAAAATGTGACATAAATTTTCAGGTTGACCCCATGACTAAGTGACCCAAGTTTGGTGAGTTTCACTCCGAGCTGTATGAGTGACAAACGTTTGCATTTTTCCAATAAAACTCTATGGGAAAAAAGAGGTTTTTGTGGGCCCGTCCCAGGGGCCCGGAGGGTGGGATCGGTTAAAAAGCACAAGCAACCTATTCGGGTATGTGCCGAACAAGTGTGCAAAGTTTGGTAATCCTAAAACTGTGGGAGGAGTAGCGTATAGAAATTTGCTAAATTTTCATTGGCCGTTGGTAGCTCCGCCCACTTTGGGGTGTCCCCTCAAATTTACCCATTTATTCGGGTTGACACCAACAATATGTGATCCAAGTTTGGGGAGCGTAGCTTCAAAATTGTGCGAGTGGGAGCGATTTGAAAATTTTCCTGTCAAAGTAAAAGGAAAAAGTGGGTGTTCGGGGGCCCGTCCCAGGGGCCCCGAGGTTGGGATCGCTTAATAAAGCACAAGCAACGTACTTCGCTATAGGCCGAAAAAGTGTGGAAAGTTTGAGGTCTGTAGCACAAAAACGTTTTATAGACATTATGCAAAGACAGTGTTTGATGATAATAGCATAGTTTTTCTGAGATCAAGGATCCTAATACAGGACTATATATATATATATATATTTCTATAGGGTAAAACAGCCTGTCCCTTTAAGGTGTAATACTCAATCAAACATACAGTAAGGTAGCTGACTAAAGAAACTAATCTTTGTATTTTATGAAACAGACAAAGACAGACTTACAGACATTTACCCTAGCCTGCCTATCATAAAATCTTATTATTATTATTTGTATTATGACATAAAACATTCAATGGACAACACAGAACAGTTCTCCCCTATGGCCGCCGAGCACCAGGTATATGCAGGGCCAACAATCCATCAGACAGACAGATCATCAGCATACCTTAGCAAGGCAGCCTGGGGTATTAACCAGTTTTCCCAGAAGGAAATTTCCCAGAAGGGAAATTGTCTGTTTAGTGTTAGGTATCTAGGGGACCTGTGCACATAGATGATTATCATTAGGGTGACAACATTTTAAATTTTTTTTTTTTTTATGCCACCTAGCTCTCATCTCAATGATTAGGAAGGCTGCACAGTTTTTTTTGATTTTGCAATTTTTTAAAGACTAACTTTATAATCTTTCTATTCTGTTTTGTCATATAAACTCATTTGCATAACATGGGACTATGGGAAAGCTATGCAAATCGTGTTTCAGTTTACAAACAAGGCAGATACTGCTATATTGCTCATTAGCATTTCTTGGTCATGTGTATGCAAATGAGATTTAAATGTTGGGAAATGTTTATGCAGCTCTCTTAGGCAGTGAGAGAGGAGTTAGGCTGGCATATAAAATTACAATTTTTGTCGCCCTAATGATAATGGTCTAGGGTCCAGGCCCCTCTAGATAGCCAACCAATGCTAGGTAATTTCTCTCCTTTTGGATTGAGAACTTATGTTTGAAAGCTCATGATTGTCATTGTAAGGTATGCTGACGCCCTGTCTTATGGATAGATAGTCAGCCTGCACATACCTGGCTTTTGGCATGAATTGAGTGGTTTAAGTTAAATGTGATAGAAAATGATTATTAATGATATATCATTTTTAGAAAGGGTTTTTTTTTGGTTTGACGGTTGGGGTGGACAGAGAACATTAGGCAGGGCGAACGCGAACTCGAACATAGCGCAGGGAACTGTTCGCAGTCGTACAGTTCGGGACATCTCTAATTACAGTTGGAGAGAACGATGTCCTTCCTTCCCGCTGTACGGCCTGTAGCTGAGTGTAAGATTTGCGTTTGGCATGCATGTGCCTAACATGTCTCCTCCTCTGAGTTGCCACGGCCCGGCAAACAATCATCCAGTGCCCGGTCCTGGGCCACAGACCAGTGGTTGGGGACCAATGAAAGAGGAGAAATTCATACTCCAGAAGCTGCACATCATCATCCCTATTTAAATCACCTGGCTAATTGCCTCTGACAATAGTCCTGGCCACTAGTAGCGCACCTTATGCCAGTGACAAGCACTCTATTTCACTGTCAGACTCACATAGAACCCTTTTCCCAATGCCTGTAACTTATCTAATATGTTGGACATGTAAGGCATCCTAAGGTTCACAAAGCAGTTCTGGCCTACTGTCAATGGCACATTTGATCGCAGGGAAAACTGCAGCATATCCCACAGCAAGACTCACAAAGTAGCCCTTGACCAGTGACAACCCATCTAATATAAAATATTTACCAGACATTTTAAGTCAGACCTTCACAGCAATGCTTGAAGCCCCAATACCAGGCAACTGCAGAGTTTCCCATATCCCACCACATAGACCAGCTCTCATTCTCATGTACAGTACCTTGAAAAAGTATTCATATTCCTTAAACTTTTCCACTTTTTTTCACGTTACACTCACAAACTTAATTGTATTTTATTGGAATTCTATGTGATCGACCAACCGAAAGTAGCAAGTATGTGTGAAGTGAGAAGAAAATGATTAATGGTTTTCAAAATCTTTAACTAATAAAAATTTGGAAAGTGTGATGTGTATTTGTACTCAGCCCCCTGTACTCTGATACCCCTACATAAAATCCAGTGTGGCTAACTGTCTTCAGAAGTCACCTACTTAGTAAATAGAGTCCACCGGTGTGTAATGTATTCTTAGTATAATTACTGAAGGCCTCAGAGGTTTGTTAAAGAACATTAGCGATTAAACAGCATAAACCAAGGAACACACAAGACAGGTCAGGGATAAAGAAGTGGAGAAGTGTAAAGCAGGGTTAGGTTTTAAAAAATATTGCAAACTCTGAACATCTCACAAAGCACTGTTCAATCCATCATCTGAAAATCGAAGGAGTATGGCTCGACTGCAAACCCACCAAGACATGGCTGTTCAACCAAAACTGACAGCCCAGGCAAGAAAAGCACTAATTTTAGAAGCAGCCAAGAGGCCCATAATTACTGTGGAGGAGCTGCAGAGATCGACAGCTCAAGTGGGAGAATCTGTCCACAGGACAACTATTAGTCTTGTACTCTATAAATCTGGCCTTTATGGAAGAGTGGCAAGAGGAAAGCCATTTTTGAAAACAATAAGAAGTCCTGTTTGCAGTTTGCCACAAGCCATGTAGGGGACATAGCAAACATGTGGAAGAAGGAGCTCTGGTCAGATGAGACCAAAGTTGAATGTTTTGGCTGAAATGCAAAACACTGTGAGGTGGAAAACTAAGGGTACTTTCACACTTGCGTTATTCTTTTCCGGCATAGAGTTCCGTCAAAAGGGCTCTATGTTGGAAAAGAACTGATCAGGCATATTCCCATGTATTCTGAATGAATAGAAATCCGTTCAGTTTGCATCAGTATGCCTTCCGTTCAGTCACTGTCAGGCGTTTTGGCCGGACATAATACAGCAGCATGCTGCAGTATTATGTCCATCCAAAATGCCTGATCAGTCGCCGGAATGCCGGATCCGGCATTAATTTACATTGACTTGCATTAGTGCCGGATCCGGCATTGCGAAAAAACTGAAGGACGGAGCCGTCCTTCCGGTCTGCGCATGCGCAGACCGGGAAAACTGTGAAAAAGACTGCAGGACGGATCCGTCCATCTGCATGACAAGCGGAGGGACGGATCCGTTCTTGCAATGCATTTGTAGACGGATCCTCACCCGGATCCGTCTACAAATGCTGTCAGTTGTCACACTGATCGGCGGATCCGGCAGGCAGCTCCGAAGACGGAACTGCCCGGCGGATCACACGAACGAAAGTGTGAAAGTACCCTAACACTACACATTACGCTGAACACACCATCCCTAACAAAAAAAACATGATGGCAGCATCATGCTGTGGGGAGGCTTTTCTTCATCAGAGACAGGGAAGCTGGTAAGAGTTAATGAGAAGGTAGACAAAGCTAAATACAAGGCAATCTTGGAGGAAAACTTGGCAGAGGCTGCAAAAGACTTGGGACTGGGGAAGAGGTTTACCTTCCAGCAGGACAACAACCCTAAACATCCAGCCAGAGCTACAATGGAATGGTTTAGATCAAAGCATATTCATGTGTTAGACTGTCCACGTCCCAGTCCAGTCCTAACTCCTAAATCTGGTGCACGGTGAAATATGACATCACCACGCCCGGCTAGCATGATGACATCATCACTCACCATGTGGGATTTCGCATGGTGTCTTCAAACAACATGGCATGGCCTCTTCGCAGTCAAATGGATAAGCTGAGTATGAGAAATGGACTTTCTCATAACTTTTATTATCTGTGTATGTTTTATATGTCATGTGACTTTATATGTTTTCATGACATTCTGTATGATGCCGTTCAGTCTGGACCGATAAAAGCTAATACACATTTACCTTTGATAGGATTCAAATTATCACCTGCCTGCTAACAAAGGTTGTGGTAACAAGTTTTACTGTACAGGACACTAGAGGCTCATGGTAATGCCTGACATGTTAGACATATTGGCACCGATGCACTACAGATGGACTACCAGAAGATTAAAATATATCATAATCTATTACTCATCTCTGGTACAACTCACCTACTAATTATTGAAATAATTGCATTCTGTATAATGTGGGCATCGTAGGGAGTCCAAACATTGCCCCCTGACAGCTGCCATTCCCATATGATGATAATCTCTCATTCCAGGACCCCTACACTACATTTGGTATCAGAACGATCAGCCTGATGAAATATGGCTTATTAAAACATGTGTGGACGGGAAGATGTTTTATTAATATTTTATGCTTGCCAGCTGAGGGATAGAGGTGGAGCAGGCAACCATAATGAAGGTCTTCCCAGAACACTGGGCCAAGGATGGGAGGGAGACCCATCTCAGCTCTACCATCTGCAGATAGGGGTTAAAAATGTGGGATTTGGAACCTTTCATTGACACAATTTGGGTATCAGATCAACATTGGGTTGTGTTCCATGTCCTCCTGTCCCCAGAACCAGAAAGGACTCCGATCTCACAATTAATTGAGTAAGAACCTTTCTGTTTTTTATCCTTTTATTTCTATAACTGTTATGTGCACATTTCTGTATGTCTCTCATTTATTTTAATTTTTTGTAATTAAGTAATGTACCTTATTAGTACATTAAAGCACAACTTTAATGATTTTGTCTTGTGACCTGAGTGAGCCCAGTAACCTCCATTTTTAAGTGTATAAGTAACATAGTAACAGTAACATAGAATATAAGACCGAAAAAATACATTTGTCCATCCAGTTCGGCCTGTTTCCTACAAGTTGATCCAGAGGAAGGCAAAAAAACTGTGAGGTAGAAGCCAATTTTCCCTCTTAAGGGAAAAAAATTCCTTCCCGACTCCAATCAGGCAATCAGAATAACTCCCTGGATCAAGTGCGGTTTGCACTACCGTGTGGCTTGTGCTACTGTGTGCCTGCTTGCGGGTGGGGCATTTTCTATGAGTCCCCAACTAATTGGTGTATTAATTTAAATATCATAGATGGTGGAAGAGTGTTGGGGTGCATGAAAAACTGTGTCAGGGTGTTATGCCGCAATCAGCGATAAACATGGCATCTGAGGGGTTTAATAATGGCGGGCTGCACGATCGTTGTTCCCCGTCGCGCCCATTACTTACAAAGAAATGCACTTCATGATGAAATACACTAATTCATCAAAAAGCAAATTTCTTTGTGAAATTCGGCATAAGCAGCTGAATCAAATTTTTAACTTCGCTTATCTCTACATATAAGGTAAGGGCAATGAAATGAGCCTTTCTACCTGGTGGAAGGAAAATCTAGCTACTAGTGTACAGTATACAGTATATTGTCACTGTTGTCTCCAGTCCAAAATATATATACTGCATATATCATACAGTACATAGTGGGATCCAGGACTAGATGTTCTATGTGATGTTATCATAAGTCAAGACCCAGGGGATGGAAAATTCTCGTTAGTAAAATGTGGAGTTTTGCATGTGTTTCTCCAGCAGAAAAATAGACATGACTGCCAGAGAAGTTTGCATCTGGTGAAATTAGCCACAACCAGCAGATATTAAGCCTTCTCCTCATCTATATCTGGTGTCTGATAACGTAGTGTAACAGAGGCGCGGTCCGCAAGGGGTCCCTTTAAGATGAGATAAGTGT
Organism: Bufotes viridis; assembly: GCA_033119425.1. Classification (NCBI taxonomy): domain Eukaryota; kingdom Metazoa; phylum Chordata; class Amphibia; order Anura; family Bufonidae; genus Bufotes; species Bufotes viridis. Next base: position 34,291,440 of record CM065592.1, read on the forward strand.
TTTGTGATGCCAGTCCCAATGAAGCAACAATGGGACAAAGTCCCTTTAAGAAATGGTGTTGGTACTCAGGTGTAGGAATGGCCGAGTGGTATAGGGTGGCCTATAATGTCCCTTAATGTTTAGTGCACATGCTCACGGTGCTCCTACCTGGATACGCTGGAATCCCAGGCATTGGCTCTGAACCATCCCTCTGAATGGTGGGATGAAGAATAAATTGAGTCCAGACCTTGTTATGATGTTAAAAAGCTACTTTACTTTGCATAAACATTTCTCCAAACGGTCTACAGACTTTATATTGGTCCCAGCAGGCTTTAGCATCAACTTTGGCAGGCAAACAAACTCAACTCTGCTACATCGGTTGCTCTCTGGCTCTGCTGTACTGACAGGCTGACTGAATAACTGCTTTAGCTGTATGCTGCAGTTTTCTTCTGTAGTCTGTCTCTTTAGTTATATCAAGGAACTTTCTTCCTGGCTTCTGAGGCTTCAAGCTTCTGCCTCCATGTCCAGCTGAGCTTAGGGTGCTCTGCCTGGCTTGGTTTGGGCTTGGGTACGTCCCGCAGAGACGTGGCCCTGCACACCTTCACCTAGCTTGGGGTAAGCTAGGACTGACCTCTAACTAACTAGTCTCCACCCTTCTATAGAGAGAGGGTTAGAATGGAAAGAAGGGTTCCATTCTCTCTAACTGTAGCTCTGCCATGCTTGCTGCCACCTACTGGTGAACCAAGTACATTACATGAACATATACAGTTGCATAGAAATAGGAAATGCACAATGTGGAGGACTTCTAATAAATGCATAGATGAAATGATATTAGCATACACAGATAGAAGCATCGGAGTGGTAATGCCACTCGGGGGCATTATAGTAGCTGAGCGCAGATGATGACGAAGCATAAGACAAAAGTTTAAATTGAGAGACAGGAATTTAGGATCACTAAACAGAAGATCTTACAGTCCAAAGTGGATGTAAAGTGGTTTGCAATGAGCAGCTAGGGATACTATCCAATATCGAGGAGCCAGGTCCAATATCGAGGCTGCAAAAAGTGATTCCCCTAAAGATCATACAGGTTTTCCAGCCTTTTAAACTTTTTAAATTTTAACCCAAGCCTGAAATACCTGTGGGGAAAACGCATACTCACCTGCTCCCTTCCACTCTATTCTGACACTCCATGCCCCTTTTCTCGGGTCTTCTTGTCCCGGTCTGTCAACTACCAGATGGACAGAGCCATATGCAGGCAATAACTAGCTTCAGCAGCGATTGGTTGGGTCACATGTCACCTGGGGACACATCACTGCTGAGGTCAGTCATTGGCTGACAGATGGAAGATAGGTAAAGGAAGCCAGGCAGCCATAACAGAATGAGGCCAGTTAGTATGTTTTTTCCCACAAGTATACTAGGCTGGGTAAAAAAAAGCTGGACAACCCTTTAAATCTTAGGGTGACATGTTGCATGGGTAACAATTATAGCATCATGATGCAACATCACAACATAATGAAAGTGAACATGGGTGCATTATGACTAGAGATGAGCGAATTTTTCAAAAATTCATTTCGGCCGGTCGACCAAACTTTTAGAAAAAACTCGGTTCGATCCGAATTTATTTGCAGCGAATCACATTAAAAATGGCTATTTCCTGGCTGCAGAGAGCCTTTATAGTTGTATAGTGGAAAAAGAAAAAAAATATTTACCGCTCAGCCGTGCAGTTATCTGTTTTAAAGCCCTTTTTTGCATGTATTAGTGGAAAAAGGAAAAATATATTTGCCGCTCTGCGGTGTAGTTATCTGTTTTAAAGCCTTTTTCGGGGAATTAGTGGAAAAAGAAAAAATATCTTTGCTGCTCAGTGGTGCAGTGATATATTCGGAAGCCCTGTTTGCCAGGTATTGGTGCCAAAAAATAATAATATTCGCCGTCCAGCATTGTACTTCTCTGTTAAAAAGCCTGTTGTGTAAAAGTAGAACGTAATTTGGGCCTAATTGACATTCTGCGGTGCAGTGATATATTGTGAAGCCCAGTTTGCCGTGTTTTAGTGGCGAAATAAAAATATATTCGCCACCCAGTGTTCCATATATTTGTTCAAAAGCCTGGTGTGTAAAAGTAGAACAAAATTTGGGCCTAATTGACGTTCTGCGGTGCAGTGATATATTGTGAAGCCTTGTTTTCAGTGTATTTGTGGCAAAATAAAAATATATTCGCCGTCCAGCGTTGCATATATCTGTTCAAAAGCCTGTTGTGTAAAAATATAACAAAATTTGGGCCTAATTGACGTTCTGCGGTGCAGTGATGTTGTCACGGTCCCTCCCGTGGCAGAGGTTAGAAGACCTGAGAGACTGGCTGTACGTGAGGTTATCTGACAGCCTCTCTGTTTTCACGTGTTACAGTGTTGTTGTTGATAATGACCACACCTCTTGTGTCAGGTGTAGCTTGTGGTCATTACTGCTCCTCTATTTAGTCTGGACTCACACTTCATACCATGGGGTTGATATTCTGTTACTGGAGTTGGGAGAGCTTATGTGTTGTCCTCATCTGAGTTCCTGTTCTTCCATTTTCTATTGACGATAAGTGTACCTCTCCTTGTATTTTGTTGTTCCCTATTGCTCGTTGTTTACTAGGCCTCAGGGAGACGTTGGTTCACTCATCTGGGAAGAAACCAGTAGTCTCCGAACCCTGTCACTACTCCTTGGGCTATTCAGGGTTACCAGGGGCCTAGGTTTCCAGTGTTTTAATATTCTCAAAATTCCAGCTTAAATCAATATACAGATATAGGGGTGTAAATATAATAATCAGATTACAGCGAAAGAAAGGCCCATTTAAAACATAACTTTTACTATAATCCCTATAAAAACCGGGGAAATTTCCCCATAACCATCTAGTGAAACTCTCTATTGATAATCCTATTGATAATTTGATCCCAATCGATCTAGCGTCTCTCCACTGATACCACACTCTGGTGGCAACAAATGTGTTAGATGTGGCCTTAATCCCTAACGATGGACAAAGTTACCACTATACTGTATGTGTGATACCCAGGGATAAGCAGGTACAAAGGGAAAACTGAGTTACATGGATACTGTCCCTACTATTGCCCTAGACTAAACCTTAGCCCAGGGATATCTCCTGATGGTGGGGATACCCTGTCCTCGAACCTAATCTACTATACCCTATTGTGCCCCTCACCTACAACCGAGCCCCCAACAGTGGTATCAGTGGAGACCCACTACCTATCTATACATAATTAACATATCATTAACCTTTTGATATATATAATTTTGTCAATATGAAAAAATGTCATTACCGCCAGTCAGTATCAGAATTGGCGGCATAAAAAATCAACTGTCCTCGACGCGTTTCCCCCTGTAGCATTCAGGGTTCATCAGAAGGTCAAATGATGTTACATATCAACACCAAGCTGTCCAGTCTGATAGTGACAGCGACAGTGTAATAATGGTATGTGCTAGGAAAACCTAGATCATAATTGATAATGTCAGATAATACAATATAATAATGATGTGCAAAGATGTGGTAATAACATAGCAATCATAAACTGATTTGTGGTGATTATTCCAGATAGACCGATACAGAGGTCAGGAGAAGGGTGGTAATCAGATGTCCAAAGGGGGTCTGGTATCAGGCGTCGACGCTCAGATAGTACATCCACTACCAGGTACGGCCATTGGATGGAGCTTATGGTTGTCCCCTTAGTTAGAGGTATTATCAAGACCAAGACCGTCAGCAGCTACCGGACGTTCCCCATCTGTCCTATTCCTCGGCGGGATTAAGGCCACATCGAACACATTTGTTGCCACCAGAGTGTGGTATCAGTGGAGAGACGCTAGATCGATTGGGATCAAATTATCAATAGGATTATCAATAGAGAGTTTCACTAGATGGTTATGGGGAAATTTCCCCGGTTTTTATAGGGATTATAGTAAAAGTTATGTTTTAAAGGGGCCTTTTAATATTCTCACCTTCAGGGTCTATTCATACTGACAGGAGTTAGGGCTAGGTCTAGAGTTTGCACAGGTGGTGACCGTTTCCCTTTTCCTAAGCCTTGAGGCCTAGTTCCTGGTCTTTTTACTTCTGTTGTCATTCTGGTGTTCCTCCCCTCCCCTTACATCGTGACATTATCAACCGCCGAAAAAATCGTCATTTTGTTTGTGTCAGTGCAGCAATGGATACTATTTCTGCACTGGTCGGACAACTACAGGGACTGTCTTTGGAGGTAGCTGACCTCCACACGACCGTCTCACAGATCCCTGAGACCACAGGTGGCGGGTTAAAGCAGCGGGAACCAGGCCTGTCCTAAAACTAAGGTCGCTCTCCTGGATAGACTTTCCGTGGGAAGTGACAACTTTATTTGGTTCAGGAAGTCATGCAAATTATATTTTAAACTACGCCCTAACTCTTCTGGGGACGAGAGGCAAAGAGTGGGTATAAGGATTTCGTTACTTAAAGGTGACGCTCAGTCTTGGGCTTTTTCTTTGCCGACCGGATCACAGTCCCTCCGGTTGGTAGATGATTTTTTCAGAGCTCTAGGTCTTATCTACGGTGACCCAGATCGGATCTCCCTGGCCGAGACCAAGTGGCTTATGGCAGGGAGAGCGTTCTGCGGAGACCTATTGCTCTGAATTTAGGAGATGAGCTACAGATACGGAGGGAAATGATCAAGCTCTCCGTAGACAATTCTATCGAGGATTATCCGAGAGCCTGAAGGAAGGAGGCGGCCAAGTCCCTTGCTGTACGTATTGATAGACGCCTGAGGGAGAGATCTAAGGTTCCTCACTCTCAGGACATACTATCATAAAGGTGGCGGCCTCCCCCGACAATTTGCGTAGAGAGACACTTGAGTTCATGCCTGGTGACGAACCAATGCTGCTGGGGGGAGCTACCTCTGGACCTGGTGATAAGAACTTTAGGCTTAAAGGGGTATTCCCATATTAATGATTACTGTTAAATCTGCTATTGATTTAACAGTGATGATTTTTCTAAATATGTTTAATTAACTAATTCCCACCCCTTAGAAGAAAATGAAGATATACTTACCTGACTGTTGTCTTCCGTCCCCCCTGCGCAGACGACTTCTTCTTTTCTCCCGGCCGGGCCGCGCGCAGTCCTGAAAGCGCACGCCGATGCCGCGCATGCGCTATGGTGATTCTTCCTGGCCAAGTATAGTATACTTGCCAGGAAGAAGTCACCAGGGCGCATGCGCGGCGACGTGCGCGTTCAGTCCAGCGCGCGGCCCGGCCGGGAGAAGACGTCAATCAAGATGGAGCCCGCTCCCTGCCGAAACCAGGAAGTGAATGGCGCACCTGGAGCAGGTAAGTATGAAAGACCGTAATGGAAATACCCCTTTAAGAAGAGACTCTGTGGAAAAAGGGGACATTTTGTTAACGTGTGTCCTTATGTTCAGCGTCAAGGTGAAAAAAAAAATGTTTAATCTTCATCTCACTCTTGGTTGCATATATCTGTTGAAAAGCCTGTTTTGGAAAAGTAGAACAAAATTTGGGCCTAATTGACATTCTGCAATGCTGTGATGTATTGTGAAGCCCTGTTTTCAGTATATTAGTGGCGAAATAAAAATATATTCAACGTCCAGCATTGTGCTTCTATGTTGAAAAGCCTGTTGTGTAAAAGTAGAACAAAATTTGGGCCTAATTGACATTCTGCGGTGCATTGATATATTGTGAAGCTCAGTTTTCCATGTATTAGTGGCAAAATAAAAATATATTCGCCGTCCAAGTTGCTGGTGCTGCAATCCCTTCTTTCCAAGTGGTGGACTCTGCACCTTTCAGAGAACTGATGGCTTGTGCCGAGCCAAGGTGGAAAGTCCCAAGCTGTCATATCTTTGCTAAAAAGACAGTACCAGCCCTGCACACACATGTAGAACAGAAGGTGGGCCAGTCCTTGAGCCTGTCAGTGTCTGCCAAAGTGCACGGCAGCGCCGACGTGTGGAGCTGTAACTACGGGCAGGGACAATACATGTCCTTCACGGTCCGCTGCTTCCGCCTCCATGTTGCCACGTCGTTGGTCCAGGGACAATGTCCGCCTCTGCCTCCTCATCCTCCACCGTGTCCTCAGCCTCCACTGCAGGGACAATTCACAGGGGCCCTCCAGCCTACCACATGTGCAGGGCATGGTGGTGTTACGCTGTTCTGCACCTCGTTTCCCTGGGCGAACGGAGTCACACAGGGGAGGAACTGCTCCGTGTCCTGCATCAAGAAATCCTGGCTCTCTCCGAGACAACTCCAAATCATAACCATGGTGACCGACAACAGGAAGAACATTGTGTTGGCACTGCGTCAAGGAGGGCTGAGCCATGCGACCTGCATGGCACACGTGTTCAATCTGGTTGTCCAGCGGTACCTGAAGTCTTCCACCCATTTGCAAAACATCCTAAAAATGGCCAGGAAACTTTTCATGCACTTCAGCCACTCGTACACCGCAATGCACACCCTCCTTCAGCTGCAGCAGCAGAACGGCATCCCCAAACATAGGTTGATATGTGACGTTTCCACCCATTGGAATTCCACCCTCCATATGTTAGACCGACGATACAAATAGAGAAAGGGCATAAATGATTTCTTAATGATCCAAGCGGACAGGAGTACTCCCCTGTGTAACTTTGATGTCAGCCAGTGGCAGCTCGTGCGTGACACCTGCCGTCTGCTCAGGCCTTTTAAGGATGCCATGTTATTTGTCAGTCGCTAGTAAATCTTGCTGGTCAGGGGACTGGAGACGTGGCGTCTCGATCTCACGGCCACATGAGCCCTGTAGGGGCTGTGTTTGAGGTTTGCAGCAGCTGCTGTTCTGCTAGAAGGCCCAGCCAGCCTCAGCTCTTCACTCATTCCTCCAAGGCTGACAGCTTCCCCACCTCCCTATTCTACACAAACAATTCTTCAATTTGTAATCCTAGCCTTTCCTTTCACTGTCCCTGGCAGTAGAATACAGCAAACTTGATTGATTTCTGACTGTCCCTAACTTCTTAAGATCATTTTCTTGGCAGACACTGTTACAACCAACCGCCCTCTTTCACAGCCCAGCACAGAATGACTTTCCGCTAGGTCACCCCCTTGTCTGCTGGAGCACTGATTGGCTCATCCAGGCTGTCTGTTGGCCTGGGAGCCAGTGAGGGAAAACTCCCGCCCCACTTCCTCTCCAGGGTCATGTGAGAACCCTTCTTCTTCCTCCCTAGTGCTTTTTTCCCCACCCTGTTCACTAAAATAGCGCTAGCACTGTCTTAGTGGATTCAAATGAAGCAAGTCTGAAAACATTCAGGTTCGTCTGCTGCCCAAAAAATAGCAAAGTTCAGAATGAACCCGGATTGGTATGAACTGTTTCGCTCATCCTTAGTCCTACTTAAATTCCTGAAGTGGCCCCCAAAGATTCTTTTGGCACATTATAGGACAGCAGTAGTATGGATGTGATGTGATAGATGAAGATACCTGATTTTGAATCAGGGACCAAAAAAGCTTTTTGAAGGAGGGCCATGACTGACATTAGTACATCAGATTTATTGCCTAATGGAGTTAAACTTTTTAATTGTGTGGGATTACGATGTCCATTACATGATCCCTCTCAGAAACTAATATAGGTAATAATTACTTCCATAAAGCACAAAATACAATTGATCAGTACATAGACTGATGGGACAAGACTTGTGAAAAGCTTGACATTATCAGATAAACCTTATTGTTTTATTATAAAATTAATTTGAGAGAAATCTGTACAATAAGATATTCTACTTTTGTAAAATCAGAATTATACCCATACACATGGTTGGCACAACCTTTCAGTAGAGATATTTCGACATATATATTAATTTTTGGGGTCTTGCCATACCTTTATGCTTCAGAACCGTACCGTGGTCCGTTTATAGCATGTTCCATTGGATGCTGCACAGACGTTTTCTTACGTACTATTCCTTTTGGTTTGATGTATCCCGAGATGAGAAGCTGTTGGGTGTTGTGAGAAGTATTTTCTTTTTAAAGGCTGATCGTCTCACACCACCTTGGGATGTTTCAAGTCAAGAGAAAAAGTAAAACACCAGAATTTCTGAAATATTCTCTCTTCAAAGTATTGCTTCTAGAGCACAACATCTCTATAATATATTTCCATATTCAGGCCCCATAGGGTCATATATAAGATGCTTAATAATGGATAGTATGTAACCATAGGAATTACATCTACTGCCACACATACTCTATGTACATGGTTCTGCCATGTGTTTGACACATTTTCAGATTATGCTCCAATGAAAATTTGCTTAATACAGTTTTTTTTTATTAAAAATTTGCCTCTGTAATAATTTTGTTCTGTAAACCGGCCATTTTTATACTCACACTGAAGAATGAAGGAGTTAACATTGACATGGAAAAATTATGTAGTCAGAAATTATTTGCATTCAACTCTCATGTACATGCAGTCATTTATTCCTAACCAAATAAAGGGCCTAATTTATTATATATGTACATATTTTTTTTTTTAGAAATGCAAAGGTTGTTGCTGCCAATTTTTGTTTGCATCTCACAAAAATATTCATACCCAATAGAAAACGCTTAAGAGCAATGCAGCAGATAAAAAGATGCCTGCCATAATTCACTTACTCATTGAATTGGTGAGCAGTGAGGAACATCCAACATAAAGATGACCTGGATACAAGCACCTGTAATCTACTGTATAGCATTGGCTGAAATTTTTTGTGGTGTTGTGGTCAATGGATTCATCACAGTAACCAAGCTGATGGACTGGTGGGGAGGTAGAAAGATGAAGCCATTTGACAGAATATTTCTGAGTCTGGGACTCTCTCGTTTATTCTTCATGTGTTTCCTCATCTTCAATATCATCAACCGAGCTTTTATTCTGAATTTATATCACATAAGAGTTCTTAACTGGATGTTCAACACTGTCTACTTGAATCTTGACTTTATCAGTCTTTGGTTCTCTATGTGGCTTTGTGTTTTGTACTTTGTTAAGATCACCATCTTCAAAAACATTCTTCTCATTCGTATCAAATTGAGGATTTCAAAAATGGTCCTGTACATGATTCTGTCCTCTGTCCTAATATCTTTTGTTTCTGCATTTGTTTTTGCTTATAACTTTGAAGGTACTGTAGATATCATGATTCCTCCAACAAAAACAGAAACTAACACCAGCATGGATAAGCAGATGCTATATATGTTGCCATCATACTTTTTTGGACATTTTTTGCCTTTTCTATTGGTCAGTGCGTCATCTTTATTCGTGGTTGAAGTTATTTTTGTACACATAAGACATTTAAGCAGTAACCTCACAAGTTTTACCACCCCCAGCATGGATGCCCACCACTCCGCCATCCGCTCGGTGATCACGATTGAGATCATGACTATCTTTAACTTTCTCATCACCATTCTGCTTCGTTTTGACTTTCATGACATCTGTAATAAGAGTGTACTGTTTTTGCTTGCAGTTTCTTACCCTGTACTCCACTCAGTAGCACTAATTGCTGGAAATGCAAAGCTTAAGAAGGCAGCAATTGGAATACTCCATCATTTTAAGAAAGGTTGTAAAGCAGGAAAGTCTTGTACCAAACCTCAAGTGAACATTTGTGTAGATACCATCTTAAAGCAGCAGAAGAAGATCTGAAAAAAAAAACAAAACAAAAATACTTGCATTGTCTTTATTAGTATGGGATAAGTTTGTTATTAATGTGGTACCTTAGAATTTTTGATATATTAATAATGCATTAATAGCAACCATTGTATTTTCACTGTAAATATTACATAAGAATCTAAGGTGTCCTTTTTTGGGACAACCCCTTTAATAAGTACCAGATCACAATCCTAATGCATAGAGATGAGTAAAGTTCTGAAAAATTCTATTTGGCTGCTTCGGCAAATTTCGCAAAGGAATTCGATTCATGATTACCGTAATTACTTTGTCACAAAGCACATTCCTTTGTATATAGCCAGCCATCATTGAACGCCTCAGATGCAGCGTTCATTGCTGTTCATTCTGGCATTTGAGGCTACAATTTTAGCCTTCCATGGGTTAATCAGGGTAAAAAAAATACATACTCACCTTTTCCATTTGCTCGAGTAGAGGCTGTCTTGGCCATCATGATTGAAGACACTGTGTGAAATCTTGCATGGTGTTGCGTCATCAAGCTGGCTGGGCGTGGTGACGTTATCACTGATGTCACCGTGCCTGCTAGCGCAACAGTGGGGTGACGTCATACATCACACCGTGCAAGATTTCGAGCAGTTTCTACCATCAAGATGGCTGTTACGGCCTCATCTCTCGAGAATGGATGAGGTGAGTATGTCAATTCATTGTAAGGAGTGAGCCCAATGGTAATTAAGTGCAGTGAGGAAGATTTCCATTTGGCAGTTCCAGGGAGAGCAAACAAATAAAAAAGTAATAATAATAATAATAATAATAATAATAAGAAGAAGAAGAAGAACCTAAAAATATGAGCAATAAAAATAATCACTACATCCTAAAGCTTCCCCTCAAAAATTGTCCTTGAACAAACTCACATTAAATTATCTTAAATAGGACAGGTCACATATCAATGTTCAGAGCAAAACGCAAATATAAAATTCATGTTATGGTTAAATTGTAGGATTGCAAGATACAATAGCTGAGAAATGCTAAGAAAACTGCATTTGTCATGCAAAAAACACCACTAAACTTCCATCAATCCCCAATAATGAAATGATCCCAAAAAACTAAGAGCGGGTTAGCACTGGTTTTAGGGAATCCCATTATAGGTTCCATTATAACATAGTTATAATGGAATACAACAGAATTCTAGGACGGAATGCAAAACGGAAGCCTTTAAGGCCTCTTTCACACGAGCTTGACGGATTCAGTTCGGGTGCGTTCAGGGAAACTTGCACCATTTTGCTAGCAAGTTCAGTCAGTTTTGTCTGTGATTGCGTTTAGTTTTTCCTTTTTTAGCGCAGGTGCAATGCGTTTTGATGCGCTTTTTACGCGCGTGATAAAAAACTGAAGGTTTACAAACAACATCTCTTAGCAACCATCAGTGATAAACGCATTGCTTCCGCACTTGCTTCCGGATGCAATGTGTTTTTCACTGAAGCCCCATTCACTTCTATGGGGACAGGGCTGCCTGAAAAACACAGTATATAGGGCATGCTGCGTTTTTCTCGCAACACAGAACTGATGCATGAAAAAAAACGCTCATGTACACAGAACCATTAAAATAAATAAGTCAGAATTCAGTGCTGGTGTTATGCGTTCATGTCACGCATTGCACACGCGAGGAAAACATGCTTCTGTTTTGCTCCATCCTAATACATGTCTATGGGACCAAATAACAGTTCAGTTTTACATGACGGAAAAAATAGTCCTGCTGACAGCCTTTTTTCCGTCTTGTATACGTTTTTATATTATTAAATAATAAGTAAAAATATATGTGAAATTATAGTAGTCAGTTCCTGAGGCCACACCTTCACCACGACTTATAGTACATCATAGTGGCAGAAGTAATTGCTCTCGATGACATACTGAAGGAAGGGATTCTGTGTTCTAAAGAGGTTTTCTGTTTTTTTAGCTATAGATGACCTTTTCTGAATATACAGTAGGTCATTAATATCAGTTTAATGGGGGTCTAACACCAGTCATCCCCTCCGATCAGCTCAGAGGCTGCTGATGCCAGAAACAGCACATCATGCAGATGAAGTAGACAGTAGAAAGTTCACTTTACTGTGTGCCTCCTTGTCTTTTTAAATTCAGTAATAATTTATGAATGTGGCACAATTACCAGTAGTCATCAGCACATTGTTTAAAGAAGTGCCATGCCAGGGAACTCCTTGAAGCTGCCTTTGGGGTGCTCGGTCCCTGGTGGCGGTGGCCAGTAGCAGGCGAACTCTCTTGGCGGCGGCTGGTCTGCTTTTGCCCCCTGCACAATCTTTTGCTACGCTATTGGCTCGGTCTCACCACTGCTTCTTCTTCTGAACTATGAAAGTCAGTGGCACGGCCTTCATTCCATGTGGGGTCTAGGACCTCATTGTCCCCTGCATCGTCTTCCACACAGTCTTCTTCCCTGACCTCCTCGTCGGTCTGCACACTGCAGAAAGAAACAGCAGTTGGCACCTGTGTTTCGTCATCATCAGAGACGTGCGGACTACGATGAGGTGGTATTCCCATGTCCTCATCATCAGGAAACATCAGTGGTTGTGCATCAGTGCATTCTATGTCTTCCACCACTGGGGAAGGGCTAGGTGGATTCCCTTGGGAAACCCTGCCAGCAGAGTCTTCAAACAGCATGAGAGACTGCTGCATAACTTGAGGCTCAGACAGTTTCCCTGATTTGCATGGGGGTGATGTGACAGACTGATGGGCTTGGTTTTCAGGTGCCACCTGTGCGCTTTCTGCAGAAGACTGGGTGGGAGATAATGTTGTGAACGTGCTGGATCCACTGTCGGCCTCCCAATTGACTAGTACCTGCTCAGGCCTTACCATCCTTAGAACGGCATTGGGCCCCACCAAATATCGCTGTAAATTCTGGCGGGTACTGGAACCTGAGGTAGTTGGTTCACTAGGACGTGTGGCTGTGGCAGAATGGCCATGTCCTCTCCCAGCACCAGAGGGTACACTAACACCACCACGTCCGCGTCCCTTACTAGATGTTTCCTCATTGTTACCGTTCACCAAGCACCACAATAAGAAAAAAATATTTGGCCCAATGTATTGATTTCAAATTCAGGCCTTTTTTTACAGGCACCTAACACTATCTGCCTATTTATTTATGTAGCGTATTACACTAATCCAGGCACAGCAGTAACCACTGATTTAAGGGAATATCTCTTTTTGGGCTAGCATTTAGGCCCTGGATGAAAGGTATCCTTTTATGGACAGATTTACACTTGGAGATGCACAGTAGCGTGAGAAAAAATATGTAGGATTATGCCTTCAGCAATTGTATTTTAACACTTTGTGTAATATACCCTTTAACGGACAGAAATACAATGGGAGATGCACGGTAGCGTGTGAAGTTAATGTGGATGACCCTCTCAGCACTTGTATATACACCTTGAGTGTAATATACCCTTTTACGGACAGATTAACACTTGGCCTGCAACAGCTGGAACACCAGATTAACGCTAGCTGATTAGCTGCTGTGCCAGTCAAGATAGTGGGTTCAGGGCAACCTTACTTTTTCAACTCCTGATGTCATTTATCACTTTTGTGTTTATCTAACAATTAGCTGTTATTTATCATATAAGAAAAAGGATTGGGCATGATGAATTTCAACATGCCCAACTGTCTTTTCCTCAATATCTGCCCATTGGTGAAGAGTCAGAACTGTTCCAAAAACATTAGTTGATCATCTGGTCCTACCAAAATCGGCATGCTTGGCCAAAGTTTATCTAATGTACCCTAATACCTGGCATAATTTTCTTCTTTTGGCTGGAAATTTAATGTACAATGTCTTTTTGAATTTAATGAGGTTATCTGGTCTGGGTTCTGAATAAATGTAGTATTTTTTCTAGAGTCTGAATTTATTTGACTGGCTATAGAGGCAGAGGTTGGCTGCAGAACTCAGAGATCAATGATGTGTCATCATAGTGGTTGGGATACATAGAGAACAAAAGGGAAGTGAAAGTGAAGTGCAATCAAAGAAGACGTCTATTGCAAGGGACTTCTTCGGATATACCACTTTACTATGATGGCACTTCAGAAGAAGATTAAATCACTATGCACTATTACTTATAGCTTCAGGCATTGGGCACTGATCACAGACCAATAAACTTGGTCTGTCACAGTCTCTAGCAGCCATGGCAACTAAGGTATTTGAGAAAGGGTCCTCCCTTTAGTTCAATCTGCCACCCATTGGTCTCCTGCAAACAGATTACAGAAGACTGATGCTTTACTCCTGAAGTGGTCTAACAAAGACCCTCAGGGTTTCCATAGATATTTGTCTCGTAGCCAAGTCAGAAACATGGCCTAATAGGCCGTCTGGCAATCATGCTTTAAAATACCATGTATTTCAGAGCAATGTAGAAGCAATCATAGAATAACTGCTTAAAGTCCCCTCGGAGGACAAAAAAGTTTAATAAAATGTTATTAAAATATAATTATTACTTAGTTTTTCAGAATAGTTTAGCATAAAAATAAAAACATATTTAGTATGAGCACAATCATAACAACCTCATAGAACAGTTAACTTGCGATTTTTATTGCACAGTAAACTTTAAAGAATCACTGAACTTTCACACAAATTAACTTAATTTAGTAGAGAATGGTGTAACTAGAACATTTCTATTTAAAACATTTTGCCTGCATCCACCTGAAAAAAGCTGCAAAGTTATGGCTACTAGGGGGCTCACTTCTACATAAGTTGCAGTCTACTGCCTGTTGTCAGGCAAGACTGCAGAGAGGAAGTGGGGGCGTGTCAGAGTTACCCGAGCTCCTGAGCCTGATAAACGTACTGCTTCTAAACATCTCAAGAACTTCCTGCTTTGCTATAAGTGTGCTTTATCCTTCCTTGCCAGCTTTCTGAGCTCCCTAGAAACACAGCCATTATGTAAACTTTGTTGAAAACTCAGGTACGCTTTGAGAAGAAAAACACTAAAAAACAATGGCTGCACTACTGTTTTTTAGCATTTCCCTGAAGAAAAAAAAAATAGCAAAATTGCAGAAGATGCATTTCAGCACAATTCAATTGGGTAGGGCCAAAAAAATCTTGAAATTTCAAAACATTATTTGAAGCCATTGCCACATTCTGTCCAAGGTGTATCCCACAGTGTAGTAATTAAAAGCTTCTCTTTACTTGGCCCCAAGATAGTTAAGGTGGATGAAGGACCCAAAGCTACCATTATATCACAATGCACTCTCAGTACAGCCTGCTTACAATGTTTTCAGTGTTCTAACATTCAAAAACAAGACCAGATGTATCATCAGCATTCCAATAAAACTTCTGTGAAACTAATTTTGTGTTGTATTTGCTAGTGTTGAGTGAATCGAAGCATCAGAAGTGGAATTCGATCCAAAGTATAGGAAAAATTAAATTCGCAACAAATCCAAATTTGCTCACACTTCGTGGTAACGAATCACTTGTTTTCTAAAATAGCAGCTGCAAGTGTTAAAAGTGAAAGTAAGAATCCCCGGAATGTGAGATCACCCATAATGCCACCCAGACAGCCAATCAGCAGCTAGCCAGCCCCTGTGATGTCACATCTCTATAAAAGCATCATCCCATGCGGTGTCAGTAATTTTACTGTGAGCTGAGCATAGGGAGAGACATGGCAAGCGCTAGGGACAGTGTTCAAGAAGCCTTTAATTGTAGAATATTGGATAGGGAGACTGCAGGGACAGTATAGGGAGATCGTAGAAATTCTTTTTACACACTGCAGGGAGAGCAAAGGGAGACTACAGGGACAGTGCAGGCGCTGTAATCTGAAGCTGAAGGAATCCATTAGGAGACAGCCCACTTTGCATCAATCCCTGTGTTGGGCACAGAGCCATCTAAAAACACCCAAAACGAGGATGACCGGGAAATCTATAAGATGAGGCAGAGAGAGGCCAAGCAAGTTATAAGAGCTTCTAAAGCTCAGGCAGAAGAGAAATTAGCTCAGTCAGTGAAAAAAGGTGATAAGACATTCTTCAGATACAGAAATGAAAAAAGGAAATTAAAAAGAGGAATTACCAAATTAAAAACAAAAGAAGGAAGGTATATGGAAGAGGATAAAGAACTAGCTGACTGCCTCAATCAATACTTCTGTTCAGTTTTTACAAAGGAAAATGAAGGAGAAGGACCTCAGTTAGGGAGGAAGACTAATGAATCCTTTGATGCATGTGTCTTTACAGAGGAAGAGGTTCTAAGTCAGCTGTCTAAAATTAATACAAATAAATCACAGGGGTCTGATGGGATACACCCAAAGCTATTAAAAGAGCTTAGAGGTGTACTAGCAAAACCATTAACAGATTTATTTAACCAATCACTGGTAACAGGTGTCGTCCCAGAAGATTGGAAATTAGCAAACGTTGTGCCAATTCACAAGAAAGGTAGTAGAGAAGAATCGGGCAACTATAGGCCAGTAAGCCTGACATCAATAGTGGGGAAATTAATGGAAACCATACTCAAGGAGAGGATTGTGGAACATCTAAAAACCCATGGGTTAATTGATAAAAAAACAGCATGGGTTTACTTCAGGGAGATCATGTCAAACTAATCTTATTGACTTTTTTGATTGGGTGACTAAAATAATAGATGGCGGAGGTGCAGTAGACATCGCTTATCTGGACTTTAGTAAGGCTTTTGATACTGTCCCACATAGAAGGCTTATCAATAAACTGCAGTCTTTGAGCTTGGGCTCACATATTGTTGAATGGATTAGGCAGTGGAATGAAGGACAGAAAACAGAGGGTTGTAGTCAATGGAGTATATTCAGACCATGGTATTGTTACCAGTGGGGTACCTCAGGGATCTGTTCTGCGACCCATATTGTTTAATATCTTTATCAGCGAAATTGCAGAAGGCCTCAATGGTAAGGTGTGTCTTTTTGCTGATGACACAAAGATTTGTAACAGGGTTGATGTTCCTGGAGGGATACACCAAATGGAAAAGGATTTAGGAAAACTAGAGGAATGGTCAAAAATCTGGCAACTAAAATTTAATGTCGATAAGTGCAAGATAATGCACCTGGGGCGTAAAAACCCAAGAGCGGAATATAAAATCAGTGATACAGTACTAACCTCAATATCTGAGGAAAGGGATTTAGGGGTCATTATATCAGACGACCTAAAGGTGGGCAGACAATGTCATAGAGCAGCAGGTAATGCCAGCAGAATGCTTGGGTGTATAGGGAGAGGCATTAACAGTAGAAAGAGGGAGGTGCTCGTGCCGCTCTACAGAGCACTAGGGAGACCTCATTGGGAGTATTGTGTGCAGTACTGGAGACCATATCTGCAGAAGGATATTCAGAGAAGAGCTACTAAACTAGTACATGGACTGCAGGACAAAACTTACCAGGAAAGGTTAAAGGACCTTAACATGTATAGCTTGGAAGTAAGAAGAGACAGAGGGGATATGAAAGAAACGTTTAAATACATAAAGGGAATCATCACGGTAAAAGAGGAGAGAATATTTAAAAGAAGAAAAACTGCTACAAGAGGACATTGTTTTAAATTAGAGGGGCAAAGGTTTAAAAGTAATATCAGGAAGAATTACTTTACTGAAAGAGTAGTGGACGCATGGAATAGCCTTCCTGCAGAAGTGGTAGCTGCAAATAAAGTGAAGGAGTTTAAGCATGCATGGGATAGGCATAAGGCCATCCTTCATATAAGATAGGGCCTGGGGCTATCCATAGTATTCAGCATATTGGGCAGACTAGATGGGCCAAATGGTTCTTATCTGCGGACACATTCTATGTTTCTATGTTTCTATGTTTCTAATTGAACAGTGTCTACCTTGTTTAATAGATAAGAAACTCCATTAGGCCTTCATTCCCAAATTGGGGTCAATAAGCTGTCTAATAATAGTTATTGGGGTGCCAACCTTGTTTAATAGATACGTGATTCTATTACGCCTTGATTCTCAAATTGGGGTGAATAAGCTGTCTATTTTTACTGTTATTGGGGTGTCCACCTTGGTTCATCTATAAGCAAATACTGCTGTTATATTGTCGTTTGACAAATTCCCATTTTTTGTGCTAGAAATTTCATTTTTTGGCCTGCTCTGCATTCTGACAGTCCAATAAAACAGTTAAATACTGCATTTACATTGTTGGTAGAGAAAAAAACACTTTTTGCGCTAGATAGTACATTTGCGGCCTGCTCTGCATTCATGACACTCAAATTAAACAGTTAAATACTGCTGTTATATTGTTGTTTGAAAAAAAAAACACTTTTTGTGCTAGATAGTACATTTGCGGGCTGCGCTGCATTTCTGACAGTTCAACTAAACCGTTAAATACTACTGTTATATTGCTGTTTAAAAAAAGCACACGTTTTGCGCTAGATAGTACATTTGCAGCCTGCACTGTATTTCTGACAGTGAAATATAACCAGTAAATACAACTGTGACATTGTTTGTGAAAAAAAAAACACTTGTTTTTTGCCATAAAGTACATTTGCGGCCTGCACTGTATTTCTGACAGTAAAATATAACCAGTAAATTCAACTGTGACATTGTTGGTTAAAAAAAACACTTATTTTTTGCCATAAAGTACATTTGCGGCCTGCACTGCATTTCTGAAGGTGAAATTTAATCAGTAAATCCAGCTCTTAGATTGTGGGTGGACATTTCCACAGTTATCAGACCAGTCATTCAAGTGGCTTGGAGGGAGTGTTCCTGCTGCACTGCATACCTGACAGGGAAATATATTCTGTAAATTTGGCGGCGTTTAGATTGTTGGGTGATATGTACCCCTTTTTCTTTCAAACTAACCCTGCACTGCATACCTAACAGGGAAATATATTCTGTAAATTCTGCGGCGTTTACATTGTTGGGTGCTGTAGTTATATGCTGCAAAATCTCCATGATGTCTCCATGATAAATCTGCAGCGTGGGGGCCCCTTGTGGCTTCTACACACTTTCAAAATAATCCTTCAGCGGGGCGAATAGATGACGGATGACGGGGATGCTCTATGACCGCTTTTTTCTTTCAAACTACCCCTGCACTGCATACCTGACTGGGAAATATATTCTGTAAATTCGGCGGAGTTTAGATTGTTGGGTGATCTGTACCCTTTTTTCTTTAAAACTACCAATGCACTGCATACCTGACTGGGAAATATATTCTGTAAATTTAGCAGCGTTTAGATTGTTGGGTGATCTATACCCCTTTTTTCTTTCAAACTACCCCTGCCCTGCATACCTGACTGGGAAATATATTCTGTAACTTCAGCGGCGTTTAGATTGTTGGGTGATCTATATCCCTTTTTTCTTTTAAACTACCCCTAATAGATGCAGGATGACGGGGACGCTCTATGACCGCTTTTTTCTTTCAAACTACGCCTGCCCTGCATACCTGACTGGGAAATATATTCTGTAAATTCGGC
The DNA here is from genome assembly GCA_033119425.1 of Bufotes viridis. Taxonomy (NCBI): domain Eukaryota; kingdom Metazoa; phylum Chordata; class Amphibia; order Anura; family Bufonidae; genus Bufotes; species Bufotes viridis. The sequence goes on from CM065592.1 coordinate 34,310,445, forward strand.
GGAGTTTAGATTGTTGGGTGAGCTATACTCCCTTTTTCTTTCAAACTAACCCTGTACTACATACCTGACTGGGAAGTATATTCTGTAAATTCGGCAGCGTTTACATTGTTGGGTGATCTATACCATTTTTTTTCTTTCAAACTACCCCTGCCCTGCATACTTGACTGGGAAATATATTCTGTAAATTAGGTGGTGTTTACATTGTTGGGTGATCTGTACCCCTTTTTTCTTTCAAACTACCCCTGCCCTGCATACCTGACTGGGAAATATATTCTGTAAATTCGGTGGCATTTATATTGTTGGGTGCTATAGTTATATAGAATTCACCGTAGCTGTGGAATGCTATAAAAAATATCTTTATTCAAAAGTACTTAAAATTCATTGTGGGGATAGGTCAAAGAACAGAAAAAAAGGGGTTGCAATCCCTATATTGTTGATACTCTTATCCAGTGGATTCTGAACACATAGATCATGGATCTGTATCAAGGGAGCGCACTTTTGTGAGTTGTCAAGTGCATTCCAGCTCCCAAGCAGGGATTTGTAACACCAAGTGGTGTGTCACTGCTATCACTACTGGTACATCAGTTGTGATCTGACAGGTATATACAAATAATCCCTATTTGTCAGAAAAAACAGCCTGGTAGCAGGACATTACCATTTAGTGTGATACAAGTGCTATATTGATTACATCAGGCATCTGAAGACGCCCATTATCCAGATTGATACAGGGTGCCTTGGGCAGACGATATCTTGATGCCCGAACCAGCGATAGCAGCACTATATCACCCTAACTGCCTAGCAAGGGATTCTATCTCACACCTCACTACTCAGCGTCATACTCAACGCGTTTCTCTAATCATCAGGAGCACCAGCGCTTTGGTGGGTGTAGTATTGCTACCACACTGATGGTGTGTGACAGCAGTCCGGCACTAGGATGGCCGTAAACGGCCGCGTTTGGCGCCGGGATTTAAGGCCGAGAGACCGCCCACAGGGGGGGGGGACAGAGGTGTGGCACAGCCAATCATGGCGAAGGGGGGCGGTAACAAGTACACTCAGCCCGCCTGCATCATGACGCTGCTAGGATAATCACCTCGTCTCTAGCTTTGTAGTGGCCAAGGCTAATATATAGTAACGGTGGCATCGGGAGTAGTATGGAATATATTATGCTGCCATGTCAAAAGACCAGGATTTGCAGTATAGTGAGGGTATGGATACGGACAGTGTATGGTAGAGACAATTCACTACTGATGCTGTCTCGTTGTAATTGGGCATAATACAGCATATGAATGGCTAATAGGAGGGAGGGTGCGACGCATATGTGTGTATAGCTTGTAGCGCAACCAATCCCTTTCTCAGCCAACCATGGTGTATATAGCCCAAACATAACCTCCAAATAAGGGGGACCTGGCTGACATCATATATGGGACCCCACCCCCCACCCTGATCGAAGAAAAGTAGTAGGGGGTGGGAGTGGGATGACAAGATGCTATGCTATGCTGACAATGCTATAGTTGTATACCATAAAATCTCTATTATGTCTCCATGATAAATCTGCAGCTTGGAGGCTCTTTGTGGCTTCTACACACTTTCAAAATAAGGGGTTAGATTGTTGGGTGATCTATACCCCTTACAAGCTCACGCTGTAAAATGCGCTGCGGATGGCATTCCCACCTGACACCAGGGCCTCAGTGGAAGTACAAGGCAAAGGCAGAAGTGGAGGAAGTAGACGCCAACGCAGCTGGTGCACCGCCAGCACCTCAGAAGGCAGGGTTAGCATAACCAAAATGTCGAAAAGCTTTGTCAGCACGGCACAACAACCAGCACCACCAGCTGATATGGAACATCTTAGCAGGAGGCAGCATTTCAGCAACATGGTGGAACAGTATGTGTGCACACACCTACATGTACTGACTGAGGTTTCAACACAATCATAGCAGAGGATTGTCCTGTACAGGAATTGCCCTGTCACGTGACTCGGGTTCGACTGCCAAGGGTCGATCTATTCCATGCACTCAATCTCCCACGCCCTACACACAGGCCTCAGATTGAACCTAGATCCCACCCCGACACAGCCTCTCATGCACCCCAACACGCTGCCACCATCTATGACATTTAAATGAATACACCAATTAATTAGGGGCTCATAGAAAACCCCATAGTTCCCCACTTGCAAGCAGGCTCACAGTAGCACAAGCTATTCCTACAGCAAATACACAGTAATGAAAACCGCACACATATATTTAAAAATGGAGGTTACTGGGCTCATTCAGGGCACAAGGCAAAACCATTAAAGTTGTGCTTTAATGTGCAAAAAAGTTACAGTACTTAGTTAAAATTAAAAGAAATAAGAGACATACAGAAATGTGCACTAAGAACTGTTATAAAAATAAAAGGATAAAAACAGAAAGGTTCTTACTACTCAAAAAATTGTGTGATCAGAGTCCGTTCTGGTTTTGGGGACAGGAGGACATGGAACACAACCCAATGCTGATCGGATCCCCAGATTGTGTCAATGAACTGTTCTTAATCGTTCATTTTTATCCCTGTTCGGCAAAGCGTTGAGCTGAGAGGAGTCTACCTCCCATCGTTGGCCCAGCCTTCTGGGAAGGTCTTCATTATGGGTGCATGCTCCACCTCTATCCCTCGCCTAGCAAGCATAAAATATTAACATGGCTTCCCATCTGCACTAATGGATATTCGGGCAACAACATGTTTTAGTAAAGCATATTTTATAAGGGTGATTGTTCTGATACAACGTATGACCAGTGTACTAGTTCTAGAAGGTGAGATACTCGTTATGTCGGAATGCTGGTGGTCGGGGGGGATGTTTGGATTCCTGGCGATGCCGACCTTATATAGAATGCAATATTACAATGATTAATATGTGAGTTGTACCTGAGATGAGTTATCACTTATGAGATATTTTCTTCATCTTCTGATACTCTATTTGAAAAGCTTCTGGACCTCTGCCGGGTAGGTGCCCTTCTGTCTGGGTGTATGCATTTCCAGGAAACATCTTCATTACCACTTGCAAATGGGAATGCGCATTCCAAATGCAGGTCCAGACTGAACGGCATCGTCCACACAATCTCACAGAGAGGCATGGAAATAACATTTCTCACAAGGATTCTTTACGTTAAGAGCAATGAGGCTATGGAGCTGTCAGCCAGAATAGGTGGTGATGGTGAACTCAGTAAAAGAGTTCAAGAGGAGCTTGGTTGCATGGTGATATTCAGGATTATGTTTTTTTGGTTGTTGGAGATGGATAGTAGATGAAGGGATTTATTCTGATATTTGGCCATATTTTAAGTTAGAGAATAATTTTTTCCTTGGAATACATAATTTTGGCCTTCCACTGGATTAACATTGCACAATATTAAACTGATCTGAATAGATTAGGCTAACTGTTACAAATAAAGCTTTCAAGGGACTATCTTGACTCATGCAAACTATCACTTTAAGTGCACTGTACACATTGTTTAGACTGTATGCAAAGCTAGTTTAATCTCTGGTATCCTGAGTTTTGCATGGTTATTTGCATCGTGACTTCAAATTCTACAATTCTCAAGCAGCCTGTGCTTGGAGATAAGCAGCGACATAAGGTATCAGGATACACAGAAAATAGTCTGCAGACATGGCCAGGTCTATAGAGGACACGTACATTATACATCATCCAAGCCTTGCTGTTGCTGGACTTACCTTAATCACAGGTCTAACGGCCCAGTTATTTATAGTAGTTGTGAACATTACGGACTGGGTGAAAGGAAGACCAAAGACTCCTGTTGACCAAATCCTCACCTCTGTCGGAATTACAAGGATTTTCTTGCACTTTTTTACTTTCCTTAAAGTCATGTGCGCTATTTTTATCGGGAGCTCTATAAAGTTAGTTGTAGAAGCAGTCCTCTACCTCATTGCACATTCATCTAACTTATCTGATATCTGGTTAGGAACTTTGTTCTCGGTCATCTTCTGCCTTAAGATCTCCAACATCCACAATACCTTCTTCTTGTATCTCAAGACACTAATCTCACAAAGGGTTGTCCATCTAATAATAGCCTTGGTTTTGCTGTCCATTTGCTACATTTCACTGTTCCTTATAACTGACCAAATTGCCATCTCAACATTTTTGTTGCAAAATTTCACCAGCAATGATACCCAAATTCCTGACTTGAAGCACATCTACATCTTTTTAACGATTGGGAACAGCATACCATTTCTTATCTATTGCACCTCATCGCTTCTTCTAATTGTCTCGTTATGTCTTCACTTGACCAGGATGAAAAATAACGCTCATGTATCTGCAAATCTCACCTCCTATTATAAAGCCATACAATTCATGACTTTATGTCTTCTTGGCTTTGTCTTACGAATCGGCACCAATGTGGCTGTTTTATATTTCTATGACACCTTTGATATTGTGTGGATTTTCATTATTGTGAACTCTGTTGCAATCTTGAATTCCATCTACCTGATTTATAGGACCAATAAACTGAAGAACCGATTCTCAATGATTCTTCATCATGGAATTAACTACATGTTTCATAGGAGAGGTTCTTTATCCAACTGTGGAGATCAAGAAACAATCACCACTTTATGAAGTAAATTCTGTACCAAATAAACAGCAATATGAAGTTATCCACAGCATTCAATCACATACATAGGTAATGTTTTAAAGTAAGTGGTGCTAGAAAAAAGGCTGCTTTCTTCATATAACAGCTCCACACTTGTCCACAATTTGTATGTGGTATTGCAGTTCTGCCATACTGTATATACTTGAAAGAAGATGATCTGCAAATCCAAACAATCTATATCTATAGTCAGTTGCGATGCTGTTCTGGAGGTGGCAAGATGATTTATCATGCTAATAGTTCACATTTTGCTCTTTTATATGTAGAAATATGTAAGCATTAGTTCATCTAATCAAATATAATAAATCTGTTTTAAGGAAGACTACAAATAACAATAAATGAATTATGCCTATAAATGTGAAGACTCCATTCTTTCACACTTGAATTTTCATATCCATTTTTTGTTATCTAAATATTTACAGGATTACATTAACTGGATGAGAATGATCTAATTTCTTATGCATTCTTATTCCTTAAAAACCCACAAGAATTCTCACACTACGGGTAGCTGGTACATACTGTAGGCCAATCAACCGATCCCGTAACATAATCAGAACTTAATTATCCCATGTCATTCTCACACTGCAGTCAGATATAACAGGCCTGAGAATGTCAGATCTTGCATGTTGTCAGCTAAAACTCTTGAGCTGTCCCTGTTTGTGTTTGTACAAAAGAAACAGGTGGAAATTAACTAATAGGGGGTAGAAAGCTCACTTTGTTATATGTGAAGTGCATACAAGAGGTGTGCTAAGCACATAGTCACTATGGTGCATATAAAAGATGAGTCACTGTGTACATAAATTACATTACTTATCCTGTATTGATCCTTAGTTACTTCCTGTGATATGCTTCACAGCTGGACTCACTATTCTGCTGGTGCAGTCACTGTGTACATATATTACATTTCTTATCCTGTACTGATCCTGAGTTATATAATATGTATTATACTCCAGAGCTGCACTCACTATTCTGCTGGTGGAGTCACTGTGTACATACATTACATTACTTATCCTGAACTGATCCTGAGTTACATCCTAAGTAGTATAGGGCTACGGTATTCACCAAACTCAAAGTGACAGGTGACCACACCCTTTTTCGCCCATAACCCATTTCACTCCACCTATAACCTGCTCAAAATCCTGCCCCAAACCACGCCTAAAATACCACCCATTCAAATCCCCTTTTATTCCTTTAGATCCGATAAAGTGTCAATAATTAGTTAAGTTTAATATGTTTAAAAATAAAATGATATTAAGCTTGTATTAAACTCTTATAAATATTGACAATAGCTATTTGATCCTTCTAAAATCCTAAAACTAAAAGACCTTCGATGATGTCACTGCAGGTCCTTAAAACTTAACTGTTGCTCATACCTAGCAGGGAAGCCCCCGATAATGTCAGGAAGGTTTTGGGCCTGGTTCATGAGGCGAACAGAACTGCAACTCCAGTGGCCATACTGGCTTTGGACATAGAGAAAGCCTTTGACACTATGTCATGGGCCTATCTCTGGCGGGTTCTCTACCAAATGAATATTGGAGGCCCATTCCTCTCTACCATCCAAGAACTATACTCAGCGCCTCAGGCTAGCCTCAAACTGCCTTTCTCACATACTTCTTATATACCGATCTGTAGAGGTACGCGCCAGGGTTGCCCTCTCTCCCCAGCTCTTTTCGCCCTAGCTATGGAACCGCTTGCAATCCGGATTAGATCTCACCCTGATATTAAAGGAGTCTTGGTTGGGGGTGTGGAGTACAAATTGAGCCTCTTTGCGGATGATCTCCTGCTAACACTCACCAACCCCGTCATCTCTCTCCCCTCCCTTTTGTCCCTACTTAAATCTTTCTCAACCGCGTCAGGATTACAAATTAACCAATCAAAATCTGAGCTTTTATTGAGTAATGTCACACCACAAGTGCGTGAGATCCTTCGGGGCAGGTTCCCATTTAACAAAAACCGCATTACCTACCTTACTTAGGGATCTCGTTGATGAGGACACATTAGGAAGGACCTACCAACCTGGGAATCCCTTCCAGTGTCTTGGGTGGGAAGAATCCATATTGTTAGAATGTTAGTCCTCCCACGGCTGCTCTACCTGTTCCGCACTCTCCCGGTCCAAGTTTCAGCATCTGACCTAAGGGCTCTCCAAGCAGACATCCTGAAATTTATTTGGGCCCATAAACGAGCTCGCATCTCTAAGCTTGTTATGCTACAACACAGAGCCCATGGAGGCCTATCTGTGCCGGACATATCGCGATATTACAAGGCAGCTAGAATGGCCCAACTATTTCTGACACATCTCCCTGTGCCAGCACAACCACTCTGGGTCGCACTTGAGAAATCGCTGATAGCACCGTACTCTTGGAGGGCCCTCATATGGACCACATCCCAGTTACCCTCTTCACTTCAAACCAAGTCCTTGCTTTCCCACTACTCTATCTTTTTGTGGAGATCAGATAGGTTTAAGCGCACTCTCCAGTCTAGGCCATCTCCCTTAGAATATCTTCTTGGCAATCCTGCTTTTCCCCCTGGTCTCCAATCTGGGGCCTTTTCTTGGTGGGTTGAAAAAAAATTGTGTTCTCTCCGGGCATTCCTAGTTCGGGGTAAGATGATGTCCCTGTCTCATTTCGCAGAGAAATTTTCTCCACCTGCCCGGGAGCAGTTTAATGTAAGAAGTGTCTTCTCATTTCTCCATACCTTGAAAGAAGGATCCCATGAAATTGATTATACCTCCTTCGAAAGGCTGATGTCTTTTTCCCTGTACAAACAGGCCCTATTGTCCCGGATTTATGCTATTCTCAACGCGCCCCCTGAGGGTTCCAAGCTACGTTAAATGTTGGAGTGGGAGGCCGATCTATCAGAGGAATACAGTGCGTCCAGGTGGCACCAACGCTGCCTGACACTCTCCAAGGGGTCATGGCAGACCACTCTCACAGAAACCTCAATTAAAGTCCTTCATCGGACATACCTGGTACCTACCAAGCTACACCGCATATACCCTGATGTCCCCTCCACCTGTTTCCGAGGGTGTGGGAGAGGAGGGTACAATGTTACATATTTGGTGGACCTGTACCAAGGCCTCCAGGTTTTGGAGACGCATTGGCGATCTACTTTCATCCCTACTGGGACGTGCCCTCCCCCCTACACCTTCGGTTTTTCTCAGGTGATAGGCCATCCAAATTACCGTACGCTAGATTTAAATTGGCCCAATATGTTTTGCTAGCTGCCAGGATCCTATTAGCCTCCCAGTGGCGTTCCCTGTCACTAAGCTGTCAGGCTGTACTTGATAGAATTAACAGGATATATCTATACGAACTGGTTGACTGCTATCCGTACGGATTCATTTGTCTTGTTTTAGAAGGTCTGGGAGCCTTGGTCGTCTTCCCCCCACTCCACCAATCTTTCTCTCTGCCCTGAACTCTGATGGACCCTTGTATTCTATTTCCTCAGCTGGGAGTTGAGTGGGTTTGTGGGTTGTTCCTCTGATATACGTCACCTGAAAAGATGACAAGCTGCTGTGCCACTGCTTGATTGTTATCCCTGATATTGTTCTGTTTAATACTTGTCCTGATTGTTTATATGTCTGGACAACTCGTCCTTTGTTTTCTGCACAAACTGCTTTGTACCATTTTATTGTAAAAATTTAATAAACACCTTTGAAACATAAAATTTAACTGTTGCATTCCCTTTTATAGTGGACTTGCGATCTTTGAAATTTGCTTTTAATTATTTACAATCGTGTTTAATAAAAATTGAAGGCGTACGTGATTTAAGCAAAAATATATCAACAGAATATGAAGTTATCTAGCTAATCTATCTATCCAGCATCTAACTATATATCTATCCATTTTATCTAGGATCTTTGATGAGCCCCTTTCCCCGCCCACAACCCCTGCATACTCCGACCACAACCCCGCCCATCGTGATGTCATCAAAGGTCCCGCAAGGCAGCAGTCCCTTTGTTAGTTGACCTGCATTCTTTGAAATTTGCTTTAATTATATACGATTGTATTTAATAAATCGAAGGCTGTCGTGATTTGAGCAAAATATTTGATCACCGCATCTAACGCAGATATGTATCATTTATAAATATTAACAATAGCTAATTGCGACACCCAACTTTCCCCGGTCCGATTTTGTCTACCCATTTTTCCTATTTGTGCACGTCACTCAGAGGGACTCCCTGCCTCCATCACCACTGCATACTACCAAGGTGTGTCTGGGTCCTCTTTCTCTCCTTCCTCATTGCCCTGTAGCTCCTGTGGCTTCTCCTGCTCCCCCTCTCCGGTCAGCTGAGTAGAAAAACCAACCCTTTCGCTACACATTGCCTGTGCTCCAATGTGCTCCTCCCCCTCCTCCTCCTATTCCAGTTCAGCCCCCACTTGATCCAATGTGGCTGTAAGATCAAGGTGCCACGTCTCCTGTCCCCTCACCAGCCATTGTTACCACCATCTGTTCCAGGACATGAAGCAGTGGAATGACATTGTTCATCCCGTACTCCAGGCGACTGACAAAAAACGTGGCGTCCTCAAAGGGCCTGAGCAAACGACAGGTGTCAAGCATGAGCTGCCACTGGCTGAAATCTAACTTACACAGGGAGTACTAATATCCGCATGGATCATCAAGAAATCATTGATGGCCTTCCTTTGTTCGTATAGTCGGTCCATCATATGGAGGGTGGAATTCCAACAGGTGGAAACGTCTCATATAATCCTATGTTGGGGGATGCCGTTCTGTCGCTGCAGCTGAAGTAAGGTTGGCTTTGCTGTGTACGAGTGGCTAAAGTGCATGCAAAGTTTCCTGGCCATTTTTACGACTTCTTGCAGATGGGTGGAAGACTTCAAGAACCACTTGACAACCAGTTTAAACACTTGTGTTATGCAGGGCACATGGCTCATCCTTCCTTGACACAGCACCTACACCATGTTCTTCCCGTTGTCGGTCACCATGGTACCGATTCTCAGTTGTCGCGGAGAAAGCCAGGATTCGATTTTTTGATGAATCACACGGAGCAGTTCCTCCCCTGTGTGACTCCGTTCTCCAAGGCAAACCAGGTACAGAACAGCGTGACATCGCCGTGCCATGCACATGTGGTATGCTGGAGAGGCACTGTGACTTGTTCCTGCAGTGGAGGCTGAGGACACGGTGGAGGATGAGGAGGCAGAGGCGGACATTGTTGCAGGAACAACGGCCTGACAACGTGGAGGCAAAAGCGGCATGACCTGGCCAAGTTGCTGGTGTGGCTGTGCAGGAACCACATTCACCCAGTGGGCCGTAAAGGACATGTATTGTCCCTGACCGTAGTTACAGCTCCACACGTCGGCGCTGCCATGCACTTTGGCAGACACCGACAGGCTCAAGGACTGGCACACCTTGTGTTCTACATATTTAGGCTGGTACTTCCTTTTCGGCAAAGAAATGACGGCTTGGGACTCTCCATCTCAGCTCGGCACAAGTCATCAGTTCTCTGAAAGGTACAGAGTCCACCACTTGGAAAGGGAAGGACTTCAGCACCAGTAACTTGGACAGGAGCACATTCAGCTTCTGCGCCATTGGATGAATGCACGCATACTGCTGTCTCTTGGCAATTGCTTCAGTGGGGTGATCGATTGCTGACGGATTGACTGACGAGGAGTAGGAGGAGAAAGAGGAGGAGCATCAGGACCAGCAGAAGATAACAGTCAGCTCTCTTCGGCTGAGGTGGTGGAGCCTTGACCGCCTGCAACCGGCCGTGTGCCACTGGGTAATGCAGCGGTTGCTGCGGCAGACTGGACCACCACATCGGACCCACAGTTCTCCCAAGCCGCATATGTTGATGCAGGGCTGTGGCATGGTGCTAACATTGGCATCCTGGCCACGCTTCACCTTCTGCCCACAGATTCTACATATGGCCATGTTCACCTCCTCCGGGGGCTTAACAAAAAACTGCCACACTGCCGAGTAGGTTATTTTCCCCCCAACAGTCTGCACTTTCTGACTGCTACCACCGCTGCCTTCGTGAGCCCACCATTACTTCCCGGGCAGGTAGGCTGCTGCGAAGCAGGTTGTCTAACCCTGGCACATTTGGCTTCTGACCTCCCACTGCTGCCACCCTGCTGACTCCCAACCATGCTACCACCTTGCTGGCTCAGCCGCTGCCTCACGGACAAGCTGCCACCCTCTTCTCCTGATGATGATGAAGCCCCTTCTACATCGGGCTCCCAAGTGCAATCGGCTTCATCATCATCGAGTAGTGTCCGCACGTCACTGATGTCCTCCTCAACGGTCTCTGGGTCAGGAGCCTGACCGCTCGCAACATCACCTCCTACGCCACTCTCCTCATCACTACTTGTCTGCCTAGCGGAGGAAGCTGCGGATTTCTCCTCCAGATCTTGGCTGGGCAGTAGCTGCTGACTATTTTCTAGTAGCTCGTCCTCGCTGTATAGTGGAGCTGAGCCCACAGCATACAATACTTCTGTGGCCGAGGGAACAGCAAAGTACAGAAGCAGGTTGAGGACAGGTGAGGGAACAGGGCCTGCTCTCGTACCATGCCAACTAAGGGTTGTGTCTGATGAACCCATCGACTGTTGGCTGGGGGTGTCTGATGTCACTTGGGATGAAGTGGATGACCGATTTAACCAATCAAGAACCTCTGGGTTGCTGGTCAAGACACGACCGGAAGATGACACCGGAAGCTCAGGCCTCTCGCTGTGACTCATGCTGCCACGCCCACTACTCTGCTGTGACCTCTGCCTGCGCCAGAAACATTTAGGCCTCTGCCACTCCTCCATGACCTGGCACTTCTCTGTCTGACATACTTTAAGCTGAACTAAAAAAATTAAAAGCAAATTTAAAAACTCCTAAAAGCGAATATATTTTTCTTTTTGTACTGAAATAGGCTAGTAAACGTTTTTGGAGCAAATAACTGCAAAAGTGAACTGTGTATATATTTCTCTTGTAGTACTGAAATACGACACTAAATGCTTTTAATCCAAATAATTGCAAAAGTGAACTGCATATATATATATTTTTTACTGAAATAGGACAGTAAACGCTTTAAACGCAAATAACTGCAAAAGTGAACTGCGTATATATTTATCTTCTAGTTGTGAAATACAACGCTAAATGCTCTTAGTGCAAATAACTGTAAAAGTGGAATGCGTATGTATTTCTCTTGTAGTACTAAATTACGCCCCTAAATGCTTTTAGCGCAGATAACTGCAAAAGTGAACTGCATACAGTGATCCCTCAAGATACAATGGCCTCAGTCAGGATACAATATTTTTAACATACAATGGTCTTTTCTGACCCATCGTAAGTGGAAACCAGACTCAACATATAATGTCTCAGACTCAGATCCAACCAATCAAGGTCACTTCTCTTGTAAAATAGCTGTATTAGTTGCTAGTTAACAGCTATTCCTGACTATTATATGTAAGGACTTGTTTTATCTGTTTTAGTTATCTGCTTATTTTTTTAAATCTTAATTTACTCTTGGATGACATTTTGGGGCTTTGGAACCGATTACTCAATTTACAATGGTTTCAACATACAATGGTAACACTGCAACCAATTAAGGCCTCATGCACACGACCGTATGTGTTTTGCAGTCCGCAAATTGCAGATCCCCAAAAACAAATATGGATCACTTCCGTATGGCATCCTTTTTTTGCAGATCCGTTATTTTTGCTGATCCATTGCAATTATGCCTATCCTTGTCCGCAAACTAGAAAAAAATAGGACATGCTCTATTTTTTCTGCGGGGCTACCGAACGGACATACTGATGTGGACAGCACATGGTGTGCTGTTCGTATTTTTTGCGGACTCATTGAAATTATTGGGTCTGCATCCTATCAGCAAAAAATTTAATGAATGGACAAGGAAACAAAATACAGTTGTGTGCATGAGCCCTAATAATTAGTGTTGAGCGCGAATATTCGAATAGCGAATTTTTTTAGCGAATATCGGCACTTCGCTAATTCGCGAATATTTCGAATATAGCGCTATAAATTCGCTATTTCGAATATTCGTTTTTTTTTAGTTATATTTTTTTCTTTCCCACTTCCCAACAGTAGTTCTTACCTGTCCTGAGGATTCCTGGCTTCCTGGCTGCTCTAGTCAGTGCCCATTGCCGCTTCTGCCGACTTCCGTGCTCATGGAGCGTCCCCAACCATGGGAACGTCTCCATATACTAAAATGTACTGTCGGATTTGAGGAATTACGTTGAAATCGCAATGCGATTAATTTAAGTTATATTAATCGCATTGCGATTACAACTTAGCACTGCTATCTTACATAGGCTAGAATTAACGAATATGGAATATAGCACTAGCAGTGCTAAGTTGAAATCGCAATGCGATTACTTCAAGTTAAATTAATCGCATTGCGAATTCAACTTAGCAGTGCTGCTATATTCCATATTCGTTAACTTCGCTCATTCTAGCAAGCTGACCCATTATAAACCCAGCTCTAAGTTGAAATCGCAATGCGAATAATATAACTTGAATTAATCGCATTGCGATTTCAACGTAATTCCTCAAATCCGACAGTACATTTTAGTATATGGAGACGTTCCCATGGTGATGGGGACGCTCCATGAGCAAGGAACTTTATGGTTGGCTTGGTAGAATTAGCGAATAGCGAATATGACGAATGTATTCGTCATATTCCTCAAAACGAAGATAACGAAGTATTCTACATCTTCGTTTTAGCAACCTATTCGTCAACTTCGCTAATTCTAGCAATCAAATAGGAAGGTTAAATTGTGTTAAATTCGCTATGCGATTTTTTTTTTTTTTTTAATAGAATAATTATATTACTTGATATAATTATTATAATTATTCTATTTATTAAAAAATATATATATATAAATAATCGCATAGCGAATTAAACACAGTTGTCTCTATAGTCAACCTTCCTATTTGATTGCTAGAATTAGCGAAGTTGACGAATAGGTAGCTAAAACGAAGATGTAGAATACTTCGTTATCTTCGTTTTGAGGAATATGACGAATACATTTGTCATATCCGTCATCTTCGCTATAATTCTAGATATGAAACCAATAGGAAAGTAGCCTTAAGTTAAAATCGCAATACGCGATTATTTAAATCGCATATTAATCGCGGTAACTAGAATAATGACGAATATTCGATTTCGACGAATATGAAACGAATATTCATTCGAATATTCGCGAATTTCGTCGAAATCGAATATGGCACCTGCCGCTCATCACTACTAATAATGTATCTTGAGGGACCACTGTATATATTTCTCTTGTAGTACTGAAATACGACACTAAACACTTTTAGCGCAAATAACTGCAAAAGTGAACTGCATATATATATATTTCTCTTTTTGTACTGAAATAGGCCAGTAAATGCTTTTAATGCAAATAACTGCAAAAGTGAACTGCATATGTATATATTTCTCTATTGCACTGAAACAGGCCGGTAAATGCTTTTAGCGCAAATAATTGCAAAAGTGAACTGCGTATATATTTCTCTTGTAGTACTGAAATACAGTGATCCCTCAAGATACAACGGCCTTAGGATACAATATTTTCAACATACAATGGTCTTTTCTGACCCATTGTAAGTTGAAACTAGACTCAACATACAATGTCTCAGACTTGGATCCAACCAATCAAGACCACTTCTCTGGTAAACTAGCTGTATTAGTTACTATTTAGCAGCTATTCCTACATGTTATATGTAGGGACTTGTTTTATCTGTCTTAGTTATCTGGTTATTTTTCTTAAATCTGAATTTTCGCATATATTCGATGGCCTTTTGGGGCTTTGGAATCGATTACTCAACTTACAATGGTTTCAACATACAATGGTCGTCCTGAAACTAATTTATATTGTAGCTTGAGGGACCACTATACGACGCTAAATGCTTTCACCACATATAGCTGCAGAAGTGAACTGCGTATATAGTTTTCTTTTTCCACAGATATAAGCCACTAAAGGCTTTTTAACATAGCACTTGCACCCCAAGAACAAATAGCTGGAATGATAGAGCTGTATAATGGCTATATGGATCCCCAAATAATCTTTCCTTGCACTTGTAAATCACATTTTTTTCCCTATCACTGTCCCTTCTGACCTCTCTTCCTGCACCAAGATGCTGTGAAATAATTCCTCCCTATTCTTTCCCTGCACTTATAAATTTTTTTTCAGGGTTTCTTTTCACAATGAGGTTTTTCCAATTGCTGTCCTTAGCGCCTTCTCACATCTGTCCCTGCACTCAGAACGCTGGAAAATATCTGAATCTAAGATGGCCGCCGTATTTATCGGGCTGTGACATCACAGGACTGGTTGGCTGCTGATTGGCTGCCTCATGCATGTAAGTCTGGGTGATCCGTCTTCCCATACTTCCTTTTTCCATGTCCTCACACGTTCAGCAGCCATTTTAGGAAAAATGTGATTCGTTACCACGAAGCGCGAGAAAATTCACATCCGTTGCAAATCAAATTTTTCTGGAAATTCAGATGGAATTCCACTTCATCACCTTCGATTCGCTCATCTCTATAATTCAGTTATTGCTTTAAAATATATCTGCTGAAACTGCTCAGTATATTAGAATAACAAAATGTGTTCTCTTACACGGATATGCCAATGCATTTACTGAAACTGCACGTTACCTTGAAGTAATACAATCCAATAAGCCTTTAAACTGTAGAAACGTGAGTTTTTTTTGTTAAAAAAAAAACAAAAAAGGCTTGTTGGCTGTCCATTTATAGAAAAAAATGACGTTTTTGCTAAATTCTGTAGACCAGTCCTTCCCTCTCTCTGATTTTTCTGATGAACCCTAAAATCTTTCAAACCTTAAATCAGGGGTGGGGAACCTTTTTGCTGCCGAGGGCCATTTGGATATTTGTAACATCGTTCGGTGGCCAAACAAAATTCTCAACTTAAACATTTGACGGCTATATTTGATGAAACATATAAGTGACTTAGGGGTAAGTTACAGAAATTGCGCTTCAATTAAAAAAAATATATATTACAAATAGTACAGTAGCCATTTTGACCAAATATAGCTGTCTAATTTTTACGTTGAGAATGTTCTTTATTTGGCATTATTGGCAGTCAAGCTAATCCCAGAGGGTCCAGAGAGGGGTTCACCCAGCTTTCACTCTCCCTGACATTGTCCCTGCCTCTTTCTTCACAACTGTCTCTTCCTTTGTCCCTTTCTCAGCCTAAGATCTGCCCCCCACCTGCACCAGCTCCAAATCAGCCTCCTATCAGACCCCTAGCCTACATCAGACTCAGATCAGACCCTCATCAGACCCTCCCCAGCCTTAGATTACACACCCCATCAGACCTCACAACCTCAGACCACCATAAGACCGTCCCTAGCCTCAGATCAGCCCCCATCAGACCACCCAGACTTAGATCAGAGCCCCCAGCCTTAGATCAGACACCTGGCCTCAGATCAGTCCCCCAATAGGCCCCCAGCCTCAGATCAGACCCCTCAGCCTCAGATCAGACCTCAGATCAGACATTTAAAATATACATACAAACAGAGAAAAGCAACAGCACTCTGCAACCAGTACTCTGCCCTGCCTCTATGCTAGAAGTTATCAGAGGTCGTTAGTGTACATTTTGATCAAAAAGTAATAAGCCACTCGCCGCGCCAAGGCCGCCTCTATGAGTGGTCCGAATGCTAAATCCTACCTGTTATGGGCCATGACAGCCACATAATATCCAGGGAGTGCTGGCCCAGCATGCATGCTAGGATCCACCGTGCTTATTAACCCTTTTTGGTGCTATAACAGCCTCCATTAGATCTAGGGACGCAGGTACCAACATGCATGCTGAGCCCACTGTGTACTCTTCCTAGAGCCAGATGGCTATCAGTAGGTACTCTGAATGCAGGTTTCAGTTTTATACTTACTCTGATTAAAACCAGCCTCTAGGGCAGACAAACTAGTCAGGTGTGCACGACTGAAAGGAGGCCGCCACACCTCCAGCATATACTACACAGAAACACAAGGGTGGGTCAGTCAGCATGTCCCTCTATGCCGGTGCACGCAGCCATGTCATAATTTACATACAAATTCAGAAATGCCACAGCACTCTGCAACCAGCACTCTGCCCTGCCTCTATGCTAGAAGTTATCAGAGGCGTTAGTGTACATTTTGATCAAAAAGTAATAAGCCACTCGCCGCGCCAAGGCCGCCTCTATGAGTGGTCCTAACGCTAAATCCTACCTGTGGGCTCAGCATGCATGTTGGTACCTGCGTTCCTGGATTTAATGGAGGCTGTTATGGCACTAAAAAGGGTTAATAAGCACTATTGATCCTAGCATGCATGCTGGGCCTGCACTCCCTGGATTTTAAGATTCACTTACCCTCCCTGGTATTCTTCCTTCCGTGCTGTACTGTGACCTGACAGCGCACAGCTGTATGTGTCAGGACAAACCATAGGGTGTCTCACCTTCCTGTGGCTCCCGCATGCTAATTACCGCTTCCATAATGGAAGTGGTCATTAGCATTTTCACAATATGTTCTGGCTGGGGGTCGGGGGCCACATGAAATGGTCCCGCAGGGCGCATACGGCCGTGAGCCAGAGGTCCCCCACCCCCGCCTTAACTCTTCCTAACTAGAACTCTATATTTGCCCTATACTCTTGCTATCACACCTGGATTACTAGCTAGTGTCTATTTGCTTTTTGGCAGACCTAGCCAACAGGCATGCTCTCACATGCTGTGGTCAAAATGGCATCTATGGCGGTCTGAGCAAAAGAACCTACCAGAATCCTTCCCCCTGATTGGCTGCCAGTCTGTCGAGAAGCCTCTAAGCTAATCAGGGCAAGCCCCCTCCCTTCCTCTCATGTGATCCTCCATTTTCTTTCCTGTCATTTTCTCTGCCAATTTTTACAGTAAAATATCACTTGCACCATTTTTGCATGATTTGTCAAAAACAAATTGGCAGACGAATTTTTGTGAAATTCTTCACAAATCCTATTAATTTATAGAGTTGGGTGTGAACATTCGACTCCCGAATATCGCCACTTCGAGAATTCGCGAAGATTTAACCCTAATGTGATGCTGGTGGTCCATGCCCCTCCCACACCTCAGACTACTAGGAGCCTTCTTTGCTTGATTCATGGTTTTTGCACCAAAAGAGCGTGCACACATGCTCTTTCTGCTAGTGAGCACACTGGCTAACCTCAATGGCAGTCTTCCCTATGGTTGATAGGGGGCCTTTCTCTATGCAATGGTGCCCAAGCTACAGGTTCCTTGCTTGTGTAGTCCTACAAAGGTGCAGCGCTATTGTATTGTTGTGACCTCCCATGTGCCTCTTTACCAGACTGAACCTGTGTTGCCTGTCTTGACCTCTGTCTGATCAGCATATTAACTCTGTGCTGTCTGTCCTGAGCTATTGCCTGACCACTGTACTGTAAGAACTCTGTCCTAACCTTGTCTTGTCTACTGACCACACACTTGCCTGTCTTCTTTGTGCCATGTGCTGGTATCTTTTGACCTGCCTAGGTCAAGTGCCTCTGGATGTAGACTGCTACAAGTAGTGTCTCAGTGGCCCCTGCAGCATAGTCCAGATCACCATATGGGGGAAAAAGAGTGAAAACTAGGGGTCCAACCTTGCATTGCCCTCATGTGTAGCCCCAAGACAAATCTATTCAGTAGGCACAGTTGGTCCAGTAGGTTTTTCATAGCATCCAAATTTGTCTTAACACCAAAACCCCTTAAAGGGGTATTCCCATCTCAGACAATGGGGGAGCAGATTGCTAGGATATGCCCCTATTGTCTGATAGGTGTAGGACCTGAACCTATCTTGGAAACTGAACTTTAAAAGTCATGTAGGGTGCACTGCGCATATGTGGTCGCCGAAAATTTCTGTCGGCCCCACAGAAATGATAGGGAGTGGTGAACGCGCAAGCGTGGTGCACTTCAATTTATTTCTATAGGGCCAATGGAATTAGCCGAGCCAGTGGTCAGCTATTTTTGGTGGCCCCATCAAAATGTCGAAATGAGTGGAGGGGCCGCTAATGCGTGGTGTACCTTCCATGACTTTGAAGGCTCCGTTTAAGAGATAGGTGCAGCATTACTAGAAATGACTGGGCACCACAGCAAATTTTTTAATGGACCCCAACCCCCAGCAACTTCTTTGCACACCCCTACTCCCGTACAACCCCCACTCTTGTGACTTGTCAAGACAACTCTCTCAAACCAGGCCTGGCAGCCTCTCCATCTGTTTCCTACATGTATATACTGTATGTCATGTCACTGTATATACTGTCACTGCAAATAATGTCATTGTACAATACTGTAGAATGGGCTCTGACAATTAAATCTTTTAGTCCTCCGCTTCTTCCCCTATAGCTACACCTCAGACTGAGGGGTTAAATAATGGGCTATCATGATGGTGACCCCAGCAGCTTTAAATTCTGAGGCATTTGTAAAAGGTCCTTGGGGGTTAGGAAGGACAATCTGGACAGAGTCCTATTACAAGAAGAGACCAGACGGTTTTACAGTTTGGACAGTTTGAGCCCCAAAGGACTCAATGAGGGGTTCACCTACTCGTCATTTTTGTAAATATTATGCAAACACTGACACAAGCTATATGTAGTTCCATCCATGGAATTGTCGCAATTTGCGCGAGCAGTGTGTAGGCAGCTATAGATGACCAATGACCCTCTTACAAATCTTTGGATATTTTTGGGAGTTTTCTTGCCACAAGTTTCTTCTGACACTACTAGGCTGTTGTTCTGACATCCATCTGCAGTTCTGTTGGGAGTGCGTCTGCTTATATATACATATATATTTTTTTAAGAAGAGAAAGGAAAGAGAAGAAGAAAAAAGGAAAGTTTTTGGGTCAACACTGGTTTTGTTGTTACTATTTGATATTATTTTGGTGCATTGATTATGACTAATGGGTATTGTTTGTACCCCCAAATAAGATCTGCTTGGCCAGAGAGCAGGTTTGATACCTAATAGCATATTACTCTTAGTCTAAGTATGGAGAGTACTATTGTATTTTCTCTATTACTAGTGATTTTATCTATGCACCCCAGTAATAGAGGGGCCACCCCCCCCGCCCCCTTTTATGAAAATCTTCTTCCTGAGAATAAGACCTTTTTGTTTCATAGTTATACAGTATGGTACCGATATACATTTAAGTATCCTTGATTCACTCATTCAGGTATTTCTAATGTCGGATCCGGCACTAATACATTCCTATGAAAATTAATACCGAATCCGGCAAGACTTTCGGCATTTTAGATGGAGATAATACCGCAGCATGCTGCGTATTTTCTCCCTCCAAATCGCCATTCAGTGACTGAACTGAAGACATCCTGATGCATCCTGAATGGATTTCTCTCCATTCAGAATGCATTAGGAGAAAACTGAACAGTTCTTTTCTGGTATTGAGCCCCTTTGACGGAACTCAATGCCGGAAAAGAAACAAGTAAGTGTGAAAGTACCCTAAATCTCTGCGCTTACTCTCAGTGACCGGCGGAAAGGTGAACTTTATTGTAAGTCAGCGCGCATAGACATGTTGCGCATTACATCACATCACCCCTCCTTGACAGGCCCTGATAGGATAAGTAGTGGTGCGTCACCAATGGCAGAGTGATGTACCTGCAATGGGATTTGTCAGTGCCATAATTTTGCCCTTCCCCTATTGGTTCATTTAGATGTCAATTTCAATCATCAGGTCATTTATACCTTGTTTGCTGCCTTCCCCCTCAGTGCTGCCAAACCCCTGATGAAGCCAGTCCTTCTGGTAAAACATGTCGGGGGGCAGATGGTTGGTTTTTAGTTGACTTTGTTCAGTCCTATGTAATCATTCATTTCATTGTAACCAGTTTATGGTGTTACAAGGGCTCACAAATAGTGATGCAACCAGTGTATAGAGTTGCATCGTTATCGGTGAGATACAATAAGTCAGTGAATAGCTCAGGCCACACTGCTGTACTCAGGGCAAGTTTTGATAGGGGAAGTGCACGTCCCCCTAAAGCTACAAGTGTCACATCACAGCACCATTCCATATATATGGACTGAACTTTGCGGGTTTTAACGTCTTGGGGGGCCTTGCGTAGCATTTTTTAGTGTGATCATTAAAAGTTACATTTTATAAGCATTTATATCTGGGTCAAGTTTGGGCATTCAGCCACGTGGCTTTTCGTTGTTAAAATAATGGGGTTTGGCACAATCTAGCACAGGGGGCCACAGCACTCATCAATAATATGGCTTTTCCTGGGTGCACATCTCTTTTGGATCCCTTCTTTACCTTAGGATCAAAAATCTTCACTCCAGTTATGATTTAATTTTGCACATCAGTATTAGAGATGAGCGAATTTATCAAAAATTCGATTCGGCTGGTTTGACAAATTTTCTGAAAAAATTTGCTTCGATCCGAATTTATTCACTGTGAATCGCATTCAAAAAACTTCCATTTCCGGGCTGCAGAGAGCCTTTATAGGGATGTAGAACACTGCACCTTGAAGTAACACGCATAGGGAGTCTGCTGTGGTAGTGAAATAATACTGTGAGTCCGTATGACATGTAGATGACAGGCATCGCTCTTAGAATCACTGCGTACTTCACTTATTTGGGCAGTCACGGGGCCAAAACTGACCAAATAACTCAAGTATGAACTCAGCCTTACAGGTCAATGTTAGCATCAAGAATGCTACAGAGTGGCAAAAGGACACAGTCTGGAGGTGGTGGCAGCATGAGGAGGCCACAGAGAGGCACAATGACGGGCACGGGTTGTACTGAACTGGCAATAAACGCTTTTAGCGCTAATAACACCAAATGTGAACTGCGTTTATTTTTGGGGTATTGTACTATAATAGGGCACTAAATGCTTTCACCATATATACTGTAGCTGCACTGAACAGAGAATAATAGTATATATTTTTCTTTTTCCACAGATATAAGTCACTACAGGCTTTTCAACATAGCACTTGCACCCCAATAACTAATTGCTGGAATGACAGAGCTGTATTATGAGACTATCTGGATCCCCAAGTTTTTCCTATGACTCTCCCGAGCATCTGCACATGTCTCTCCCTGCCTGTGAAATGATTACTCTCACTATCCTTTCCCTGCACTAGTAAATTGCTTTTTTGCTTTTTTTTTAAACAACAAACACCAATTTGAGAACACACATATTCAAAATATCTAATTTTATTGTATACCATAATTACATTATAGACATAACAAAAGGAGGGGAGGAGATGAAGTAGCTACAAGCTAATTAAGCCGAGGATATATCTCATCCAAACAGAAGGCATAACTAAAGTGTTTAGGCGACACTTACCAAGTGTATGAATGCACTTTAGCACACTGGCCGTCATGTGAATACACATGGGCCGACGCCATTTTAAATAGGAAGACAAGGTTCACGCAATGCCCGGGGTCACCTCGGTTCCTGTGTAGAGGAGCAATCCTCTACATGAATGCCTTCGAGGAAAGATTTGTATATGCAAACTGTTTATTCCAAGATTATGTTTTACTCTGGGTCCGCTATATTGATGACATTTTTTGTGTAAGGCAGGGTTCCAGGAAGAGCTACTTGGTTCTACCAGATGATCAACACAAGTGTGGACTCAATTTCTCTCTCTCTGGACATCAGCAGGACTGAAATCCCCTTTGTAGATGTCTTACTTAAGGTAAGAAATGGCGTGCTGGTGAGTGACATATACACAAAACTTACCGATAAAAATGGTCTCCTCCATTACAAGAGCTGTCACCCCCCAGGACTGACTAAATCCCTCCCATTGTCACATTGCATGTGGGTTAAATGGATCATCTCAGATATTAAAATAACAGACATAAGACCACAGGAGATGTCCAATAAATTTTATAAACAATGATTCCCCAATGACATCCTGCAGGGCCCCATATCCAATATGCGAAAGCTACCCAGAGAAAATGTACTAATTCCCAAGTCCACAGTTGTTTCCAAAAACAAGAATCACATTTTCTTTGTCACCACATATTCTAGCAAGAGTATAGAAATTAAAAAGATTATATATAAACACTGGCATGTTCTACAGAGGAACTTCCCATTTATCTTTTTCTGAAAAACCCCTCATGTCATATAAAAGACCAAGAAATTTAAGAGACATACTGGTGAAATCTGACCTAGGCCCTAACAAAACTACCACCCAAGCTACCTTTACATCCACTCCAAACAAGGGAACATACCCTTGTTTAGCTTGCTCCCATTGTGGGTTGTGAGGCCCAACTTTCTCGAACCCCTCTGCCATATTAGGGACCACTTCTCTTACCACACTAACTTTGTGGTTTACCTCATTAAATGCCCCTGCGGCTTGGTCTACGTGGGAGAAAGCACCCAGAAAATTAAAGACTGAATTAGGCAACATAAATCTAACATACATGAAAAAAAAAAAAAATTATGGAATGGAATCTCCATTAGCGACACATTTCTCACAACATAAACACATGGAAGGTGAGCCAGCTATGTTTTTGGGTTATTGACTGGGTCCCCCTCAAAGATGAGGTGGTGATAGAGAAGGGATGCTCAGAGAGAGAGAGAGCGAAATGAGATGGATCTGACATCTCAATACCCTGCACCCTGGTCTGAATAAGGACTATTGTTTCACATGACATAAGTAAAAATCTATTGACTATCAAGTAACAATAGTGGTAATACACTATAGCTACCATTTGTATTTCTAATTTGGATTACCCCCCCCCCTTCCCGCCCCCCTACAGGGCCATGGACATCCAGTATCGGGTGGAGACACCTGGGAAGCACAGTCAATGGTCCTGGAGTTCCTGGACATCCAATGTATTCTTTGTCCTATGTCACCTGATTTCTCATTTAATTCCTTGTCCTCTTACATTACTTATCTACATCTAACAGACAAAGAACCACAGATCACTCTATCACAATTATATTACAACTTATTGATACCTCCATTGTCCCCCATTCTTCCTTTATTATACTGTATTTTTGGCTACTCTACCCATAGCCTTAATTTGATCCCTCTTCGATTTAATATTCATTATACAGCCATGTCCATAATTATTGGGTCATCAACACAATGGATTTGAAATTAAATGAATAAGATGTGCTTTAACTGCAGATTGTCAGCTTTAATTTGAGGGTATTTACAACCGAATCAGGTGAAAGGTATAGGAATTGCATATGCGCCTCGGCTGTTCCATGGCCAGGTGTGTGTTATTCCCTCATTATCTCAATTACAATCAGCAGATAAAAGGTCCAGAGTTCATTTCAAGTGTTCTATTTGCATTTGGAATCTGTTGCTGTCAACTCTCAAGATGAGATCCAAAGAGCTGTCACTATCAGTGAAGCAAGCCATCATTAGGCTGAAATAACAAACCCATCACAGAGATAGCAAAAACATTAGGCATTGGCAAAACAACTGTTTGGAACATTCGTAAAAAGAAGGAACGCACCGGTGAGCTCAGCAACACCAAAAGACCCGGAAGACCACGAAAAACAACTGTGGTGGATGACTGAAGGATTCTTTCCCTGGTGAAGATACTCTCCAGGAGGTAGGTGTATGTGTGTCAAAGTCAACAATCAAGAGAAGATCTATGGCACACCAAAATAATTTGCAAAGTAGTGTTTTAATACATGCTGTGTATTAGATTACTAGGCCATATAGAAAATGTCCCAATGTTTAGGTCAAAGTTGACCTTTTTCAAGAGATCTGTGGCCGGAGTACACTAGGATATCATCTGGAGAAAGTGATCTTCATGATGTATTTTATTCAAATTACTTTGCATATTTATTGACTATTTTTACTGTATCAGATGCAATGGAAAGAAGACAACAATCTAAATTTTCATCTGGTATTTTCATAGCTATATGCCACAGCTTTTGCATTCTGATTTGCATTCAGGATTTTGAAGTCACTTAAACCATGGGCTCTTGAAACTTGTCAACAAATTCTTTAGGACAAAATCAATCTCTGAAGTCATGGCCACTACCATACATAGAGAATCAAACCTTCTGGGTCTTGATATTGCAGCAGGGATTGCATTTGTAGCCGGATTGCTCATTCATTCATTTATTGTAGTAGTCAAGGTCAAGGATTTGTTTAAAGGAATATCAATGACTCTCACCCATCAACTGATCACTTCCATTGGGATCTCCAGAATGGTTTTCCAGGCCATTTGCCTTGTGAATATGTCATTAATGTTTTTCCTTCAGGGTAATCTTTTGTATGCAATAAAGATATCCATTGACTTTTTGGAGCTATCAAGCAATTGCAGTGATGTCTGGTTGTCAGCCTTGTTGTCTGCTGTACTATGCTTGAAGATCTCCAATTTCCAGAATGCTATCTTCATACGTTTGAAAGGAATGGTGTCTCGTTGGCTTGTCCATTTGATAATTGGCTCGATAATAGTGTCCACCTGCTGCACAGCAGGGTTTTTGGGTTTTAAGCAATTGATCTTTCCACACAACATCACCTATAACCATATGATGGACAAGATCAACATGGGCTCGAAATATATGTATTTTTTTATCTCTTCCAACATGGTTCCATTTGTGATCCAGCTGATGTCATCCCTACTCTTAGTCCTTTCTCTATATCTTCATGTGAAGAGAATGAGAAGTAGCAATAACATAACCCTTCATCTTCAGCCTTTTTACTCTGCTATAAAAGCCACATTTTTCTTTCTTTTTTGTTACTCTCTTCAGGTTGTCCTTAGCATAACTCTTCTGTACACTGACCGTACATTTGGCATAACTCTGACTTACCTCATTTGGAATTGTTTTCCTGTTCTACATTCCCTTTACCTGATTGGAACAACAACTAGGTTAAAAAATGAGATCTCCAGGATGCTCCAACATGGAATAATTTGCTTGAAGAAACCAAGAAATACACCTAACTCTATAGACCTTCCCTTGTAAGACAAAACAGGAACAAAAACAATGTAGTGCCTATATACTCTATAGGCATAGAACAAGTTATATAGGTTTTAGATTGAAGAACTATGGGCGATATTTATCAAAATGACATAAAGTAGATCTGGCTAAGTTACCCATAGCAACCAATCAGATTCCACCATTCATTTTTCACAGCTCCTTTGGAAATTGAAAGGTGGAATCTGGTTGCTATGGGCAACTAAGCCAGTTCTACTTTACACCAGTTTGATAAATCTTCCCCTATATTTCTATTTTTCTGCATGTCGACCAGTGATAAATATAGCAGTATGTATGGGTCTCATAACAAAGATAAAGCCTCAGATGCTGCTTGATGCCAGCTACTGGTAACCACCACAGAAGATTTTGCTGCCTCATTCCATTTTTATAACTGCAGTATAATTGTTTTGTTTATAAATATTGTAGGAGTAATGGAGATTATAAGTTCTTTGCAAGTTCTCAACATCCACTAGAATAAAGTCAACATGAAATGGATGACCTCTTTCATGGAGCCATTTTTCAAACTTAATTGCTAATTGCTTGTAGAGATGCTAAGTTTAGAAGGTAGCGTTCTTGATGTGATTCTGTACCTTTAATGTGAAGTCAACAAAAGTTTCATATTCATAGGTTTGATGGACATGCTCAATAAATGCATTTAAGTTACTTTTTTTGCTGTGGAGTTTTTAGCTCTATTTAAGCTGTAAGTAAAGAACTGGGCTGGGTTCCATTGATGATTATTATATTTTTTGCCCTATAAGATGCAACTGCCCATACGATGCACCTACGTTTTAGAGGAGGAAAATAAGAGTTGTTTTCCCTTTGACATCAGATCAGACCACTGATTAAGCCCTCAATGTTAATAAGACTGCAGCTTAGTGCCCCAATGAAACCCAAAATCTTAATGAGAGCTCAGATCAGATAACCAGTGTTAATAAGACCCCCAATCGGACCTCAGATCAGACCTCTAATGTTTATAAGACCCTATTCAGAACACAGCTCAGACCCTCAATGTTTATAGGTCTCCAATCAGACCTTAGATCAGCCCCCAGATCAGACACCTAATGTGAATAAGACCACCATTCAGACTTTAGATCAGGCTCTCATGGTAATAAGACCTCCATGTTAATCAGACCTCAGAGCAGACAAAAAAATAAAATCAACTTACCTCTCCTGCTCCAGACGCTGCAGTCACTCCTGAGTTCCAGCACTCTTCCTGGTCTTCCTGCTGCGCTGTGCTGTGACTTGACATCACGCAGTGTCCAGCATGATGAGACCCGCAGGAGAAGACCAGGAAGCAGTAATTACAGAGCCCTCACAGGGACCGCTTCATTCACCACTCCCCGGTCCTCCATAATGAAGTGCTCATTAGAATTTGCCCCGTAAGACACACTGACATTGTCGCCCCACTTTTGGGGGTGGGGGAAACTGCGTATTATAGGGAAAAAATTTGGTAATTGTATACTGAATTACATATTCTATCAGAATTTCCTCCATGCTAAACCCCTTAAGGACACGGCCATATTCCACCTTAAGGACCAGGCCATTTTTTGCAAATCTGACCAGTGTCACTTTATGTGGTGATAACTTTTAAACGCTTTTACTTATGCAGGCCATTCTGAGATTGTTTTTTCATCACATATTGTACTTCATGATAGTGGTAAAATGGAGTCAAAAAATTTCATTTTTATTTATAAAAAAAATACCAAATTTACCAAAAATTTGGAAAAATTTGCAATGTTCCAAGTTTCAGTTTCTCTACTTCTATAATACATTATAATACCGGCCAAAAAAGTTATTGATTTACATTCCTCATATGTCTACTTCATGTATCGATCATTTTTGGAATGCCATTTCATTTTTTGGGGACGTTACAAGGCTTAGAAGTTTAGAAGCAAATCTTGAAATTTTTCAAAAATTTTCAAAAGCCCACTTTTTAGTGGGTTCAGGTCTGAAGTCACTTTGTGAGGCTTACATAATAGAAACCATCCAAAAACCACCCCATTCTAGGAACAACACACCTCAAGGTATTCAAAACTGATTTTACAAACGTTGTTAACCCTTTAGGTTTTCCACAAGAGTTAATGGCAAATGGAGATAAAATTTGATAGAATTTTGATTTTTTGGAAAATTTTCCATTTTAATCCATTTCTCCAGTAACAAAGCAAGGGTTAACACTTAACAGCCAAACAAAACTCAATATTTATTGCCCTGATTCTGTAGTTTGCAGACACACATAATATGTGGGCGTAAACTGCTGTATGGCCAAACGTCAGGGTGCAGAAAGAAAGGAATGCCATATGGTTTTTGGAAGGTGGATATTGCTAGATTGGTTTTTTGACACCATGTCCCATTTGAAGCCCCCCTTGATGCTTCCCTAGAGTAGAAACTCCATAAAAGTGACTGCATCTAAGAAAGTACACCCCTCAAGGTATTCAAAACCGATTTTA
Organism: Bufotes viridis; assembly: GCA_033119425.1. Classification (NCBI taxonomy): domain Eukaryota; kingdom Metazoa; phylum Chordata; class Amphibia; order Anura; family Bufonidae; genus Bufotes; species Bufotes viridis. The sequence continues at coordinate 34,338,395 of CM065592.1, forward strand.
CAAACTTTGTTAACCCTTTAGGTGTTCCACAAAAGTTATTGGGAAATGGAGATGAAATTTCAGAATTTCTATTTTTTGTTATCTTGCCTCAAAAAAAGTGTAATATAGAGCAATCAAAAATCATATTTACCCTAAAATAGTACAAACAAAACTGCCACCTTATCCCATAGTTTCCAAAATGGGCTCACTTTTTGGGAGTTTCTACTGTAGGGGTGCATCAGGGGGGCTTCAAATGGGACATAGTGTCAAAAAAACAGTCCAGCAAAATCTGCCTTCCAAAAACCATATGGCGTTCCCTTGCTTCTATGCCCTGCCGTTTGGCCAGCTGTTTTGGGACCGTTTTTATTTTTTGTTATTTGCATAGTTGATCTGACAGGTTAGATTGAGTGCTATTTCTAGGGCAGGTTGTTACGGACGTGACAATACCTAATATAACTACTTTTTTGTTTTTTTTGTTTCAGTTTTTCATAACAAACCATTTTTGAAAAAAAGATTTTTTTAGTGTCTCCACATTCTGAAAGCCATATTTATTTTAATTTTTTGGGTGACTGTCTTATGTAGGGGCTCATGTTTTGCGGGATGAGATGACAGTTTGATTGGCAATATCTTTGGGTGCATATGACATTTTGGTCGCTTGCTATTACACTTTTTGTGATGTAAGGTAACAAAAATGGATTTTGATACGGTATTTATATATATATTTTTTTGCTGTGTTCACCTGAGGGGTTAGAACATGTGTAGGCGAAACCTATTATGTATACTTTTTATTTATTTATTTAAAATTTTCACAATAATATCATTTTTCAAACAAAAGAAAATCATGTTTTAATGTCTCCATTGTCTGAGAGCCATATTTTTTTTATTTTTTTGGGCGATTGTCCTATGTGGGGTATTATTTTTTGCGGGATGAGATGGCAGTTTGATTGGCACCATTTTTTAATGCATTTAACTATTTAATCGCTTGCTATTACAGTTTTTGTAATGTGAGGTGACAAAAATGTTTTTTTTACATTGTTTTTATTTAATTTTTTTAACGGTATTTACCTGAGGGGTTAGATCATGTGATATTTTTATATAGCAGGTTTTTACGGATGTGGCAATAACTAATATGTATACTTTATAATTTATTTCACTTTAACACAATAACAGCATTTTAGAAAAAAAAAATAATGTTTTAGTGTCTCCATAGTCTGAGAGCCATATTTTTTTATTTCTTTTGGTGATTGTCCTACGTATGGGCTTATTTTTTGCAGGATAAGATGGTAGTTTTATTGGTACTATATTGGGCACAAAGAAGGTTCGTTAGTTAAGGCTCCATTCACCCGACTGTATATTTGGTCCACATCCAATCCACATTTCAATGGGTCCGACAAAAATGCTGACAGCACACCATGTGCTGTCCATATCCATATGTCTGTTACACGGTCACACAAAAAAGATTTTTAGAGAGTTGGCTGTTACAGGTGCAGCAATACCAAGAACTGTATGTCTGTTTTTTTTTTTTTTTACAATTTTATATGTCTTGATTAGATGGGAAAAGGGCTTTTTTCTTGTAACTTTTATTTTTTATTTATGTGAAAAACTTTTTTCATGTTTTTTTTACTTTTTTTTTGTTCCACTATCAAACTTGAACTTTTGGTGGTCTGAATTCCTCTACAATGCATTGTGTATTGTGATTAGAGATGAGCGAATTTCTCAAAGATTCGATTCAGTTGGTTTGCCATCTGAATTTATTCGTGGCAAATCGCTTTAAAAAAACAGCTATTTCCTGACTGCAGAGAGCCTGTATAGTGGTGTAGAGCACTGTGCCTTGCAGTAACACACATAGGGAGTCTGCTTTGGAAGTGAAACAATACTGTGAGACAGTATGACACACACATGATAGGCGTCGCTCTTAGAATCACTGCACACTTCACTTATTTGGACAGTTACGGGGCAACTAACTCAAGTGTGAACTCAAACTTACAGGTCAATGTTAGCATCAAGAAGAAGCGCACTCCTTTTACACCGTCATCAGCTAATTTCACATAGATGTCTACAGAACATGTTCTTTTAAACGCTTATACAAGTAGAGCCCCCGACATAGTGGAGAGGGTGTCAGCCGTACATTTGTGTTGACATCACTGAATATTTTGCCCTTCCTCCTATCCATCAGAACAATAACCCCCCAAAAAACGGATCCTGTCTGTTGAGCATCCGCCTTCACTTGGTCAGTATTGCTAAATCCCAAAAAATAACAGGAGTGGATCCAAAACAGAGATGACACATGAATGGAGTATTTGGATGTCATCTGTGTTTTATACCCACTCCTGCTTTTGGCTACCAAATCATTAGCCAATTCTGATGGGACCACGTCGTACAGGCCTTATAGCTGCTACATATACAGGATCCGCTGTGCATCTCATTTTTACTTCCTTCTGACAGATCAGAAGAAGAGTCAAATAAATTATGATGTCAACCAGGCCAAAAAGGCAAAATAGTGGCCTAGTCATGAAGTAGGGAGGGTGGGAACAGCATGAGAAGTCCACAGAGTGACCCAATGACATAGTGGTGATGTAGCAGCAGCATGAGGAGACCACAGAGTGGGCCAGTTACATAGTGGTGAAGTAACAGCAACATGAGATGACCACAGAGTGGCCAGTGACATAGTGTTGAGGTGGCAGCAACATGAGGAGACCACAGAGTAGTGATGTGGCAGCAGCATGAGGAGACCATAGAGTGGTCAGTGACAGAGTGGGGAGGTGGCAGCAGCATGAGGAGACCACAGAGTAGTGATGTGGCATCAGCATGAGGAGACAACAGAGTGGCCCAGTGACATAGTGTTGAGGTGGCAGCAGCATGAGGAGACCACAGAGTGGCCCATTGACATAGTGACATATACTGTTAGATGACTTAATTTCCTTTTAATTATTACACGCCAAAAAAGCTGTAGAACAATGTAACTTGACCACAGAGCGGCAAAAAACAGTACTTGTTTTTTCCACTAAAACAGCCCAAAAAAGGCTGCAGTCCAAAGTAACTAAACTGCAGAACGGCAAATAAGACGTACTTTTTATACTATTACAACACCCCAAAGAAGGCTGTAGTACAAAGTAACTGCAACGCAGATCGGCAAATAAGACGTACTTTTTTTTTTTTTTACACTTATACTCCCCAAAAAGGCTGTAGTACAAAGTAACTGCGCCACAGAACAGCAAATAATACATACTTTTTTTCTTTACACTTATACACCCCAAAAAAGGTTGTAGTACAACGCAACTGCACAACAGAATGACAAATACGATGGAGATGCAAATAAGTGCAGCAAGGTGTAATAGAATCACTTATATTACCTAGGCTGTACACTCTCCTATTGCACCCTATTTTCCTATTATTGTTTGGATGATGCCTCTCTTCCCTACACCTTGAATAATCTTTCCCTTAACTTGTAAATCGTTTTTTCATCACAATGAAGTCTTTCCTAGCACTGTCCCCAGCTCTTGCTGACGTCTCTCCCTGCACTAAGCACACTGGAAAATGGCAGAATCCAAAATGGCTGAGGGTATTTATAGGGCTGTGACATCACAGGGGCTTGCTGGCTGCTAATTGGCTGCATGCGAAGCATTGTGGGTGATCCCTCGTTCCCAGAGTTTTTTGCTCCATGTCCTAAAATGTGCGGCAGTCATTTTAGGACAAAATGCCATTCGGTGCGAATCGAATTTTTCCAGAAATTCAGAACGAATTCCACTTTGTCAACTTCGATTCGCTCATCTCTAATTGTAATGTATTTTCTATCAATATTAGGAGTCATGCAAATGACCGTTGTTTGGGTCAGCACCTGAGCCATATTTTTTTCGGGTCGAATGTAGACCCATTTAATTCAATGGGGCCGCAAAAGGTGCAGACAGCACACGTGGTGCAAACGGGCTCCAATATGTTCCTGACTGGAATATATTGGCGAAAGTCTCAGCTTCTAACATCAGTGTGAGAGTTGGGCCAGTATAGTCAGTTGCATGTTATTATGGTGCACCTTTTTGCAGTGATTCATGTATATGAATATTCTCATCCACACATTATTTCATCTTGTGTGGGATGTTTTTGTGGTGCATGTGATCTGCTGCCGTATCCTCCATTGTACACAATTTTGCTGGGGATTGCTGTGCAGCGGATCACTTGTGAAGGAACTGCTCCCCCGTTAAAAACACGCTACAGTGTTTGGGGTCTTGAGCAGTTCCTCCCATTTAGGCCGCTTTATTCTGTGATTTTTTTCTTTATATGTATGGAATGTGCCAATGCTTATCATTGGTAACATTCTGGTGCACATGGTAGCCTTTGTCACATGGCCCGTTATAGGTGGGGCTCTCAGTCTCCTCCTCCCTCCCATTGTATTAGTGATCTTACTATAGAGGTATGTTGGAGTGTGGCTGTGAGTCGGACCTTAGCACCCATTGGACTGTGTTTACACACTACAGGTAGATTAGTGCTAGGGTCCCATGCCACACTGAGATACCTTGACGTGGTGCGAACGGGCTCCGATATGTTCCTGACCGGAATATATTGGCGAAAGTCTCAGCTTCTAACATCAGTGTGAGGGTTCGGCCAGTATGGCCAGTTGCATGTTATTATGGTGCACCTTTTTGCAGTGATTCATGTATATGAATATTCTCATCCACACATTATTTCATCTTGTGTAGAATGTTTTTGTGGTGCATGTGATCCGCTGCCACATCCTCCATTGTACACATTTTTGTCATATGCATGAATCCTTACACTAACAGAGTGCCTATGAGACCCTTTCTGGGGGCTAGATCCCATAGGTTTCTGTAGCTGGCAGGATCGGATGCCTGTGAAAAGCATCAGTCTTCCATAACAGGCATTGGGTCCACGTCTCTGAAGTGCAATGACCCAATGGGGTCGGGGAGAGAGCCTGTTCCACCCACAAAACCTGTAGATGCCATGGTCAGTGTTGAACGTGGCATACAAGAGGTCAATATACCAGCATCTGTGTATTTACAGATGCTCGCATATGCAGCAGGGTCTCAGCTGAGCCTGTCAGTAATAGCTCGGTAACTTTTGCTGATCGAGTAGGCGCAGCTCCTGTCCTTAAGTCACGTCCCAGGTTGCCTACTGGTTAAATAAATTGAACAACCCTAAAAAAATAATTAAATTAGAACTATATGAAGAAAGAAATAATCGGAAATGGATGATTTAGGCCTGATGCTGAATATCATGTTATCGCTCACAGATAATTTGGTGCATTACCCAGTATTTTGCTGTAGTGATCACCTATTTGCTGGTTTAATTCAATTGAACAACCCCCCAAAAAATTTGGAACCATGTGGAGAGAGAAATAAAAAGAAATGCTTAATATCATGGTATCACCCACAGATAATTTGGTGCACTACCCAGTGTATTGGTGTAGTAATCAGTGATCACCTGTATGCTGGTTTAATTAAATTGAACGACCCCCAAAAAGATTTAATTCCAACTGTGTGAATAAAGAAATAAAACGGAAATGGATGATTGAGGCTTGATGCCAAATATCATGGTGTTACTCAAAGATAATATGAGGCACTACCCAGTGTTTTAGTGTAGTGATCACCTAAATGCTGGCTTCATTAAATTAAACAACCCCTCCAACTAAAAAATTTGAAACTGTGTAGAGATAGGAATAAACAAATTTAGCCCTAATATTACATTATCAATCACTGATGTTTTTCAAGCTCCCCTGCGTATTTGAAGCGGTTTTTAAAACTTAAACATAAGATGCCATGGCATTTGCCCTAGTATTTCAGGTGTGTTCACTTGGAAAATATGAAAGTAATGTCCTCGTAGGTAGCTGCTTTTGAGGTTTGCAGCAGCTACAGTTGTGCTAGGAGACAAAGCCAGCCTCAGCTCCTCACCTCTCACTCCCTGGCTGACAGCTTTCCCCGCCTGTCACTATTCTGCACACACAATTATTCTTCTTTCTAATTCTAACCTTTCCTTTCAATGTTCCTGGCTGTAGAATACAAGCTTCATTGTGATCTCTGACTGTCCCTGACTCCCTAAGATTGCATTTCTGGCAGATACTGTGAGAGGCATCCACCCTCATTCACAGCCCAACACAGGATGACATTCTGCTCATTCTTCTAGGGCACCTCCCTGCTGCTGCAGGACCGATTGGCTTATCTAGGCTGACTGTTGGCCTGTGAGCTGATCAGGGCAAGCCTTACCCCCACTTCCTCTTAGGGTCATGTGTCTTCCTCCCTAGTGCTTTTATTTCCAGCCGGCATGTGCAGTAAAATGGCACTATGTGCCATTTTACTGGTTTCCTCCAAAATGAACCTGAAAAGGTTCGGGTTCGTCTGACATCAGAAAAAATTAACCCAGTTTTTCTGCTAGTAGTAGTAGCTAGTAGTATTTCTCATAGCTTCAATTATATTAAAAGAACAAGTCAAATGATGATATTTACTTGTACATATACAGGAACACCAGGGCTGGGTTTTGCATTAGAATTTGAATGATATTTTTAAGCCATGAAATGCAGAAATAAAAAGCATATTGAATAAATTAGCAAAATCCTGTCTCGCCACCTCATCAGAATAGATCGACCACAAGTCTGTGTAGAGTCTCCACATCCATTGAGGGGAACAAAATGCACAGTATTAGAGGTTTTTTCTGCCTTTTGCCTTGTTGAATTGCTGATTTATTTATTCATTCATTCATTGTAGCTATTAAAGTTACGGTTAAGCAATGAAGATCGCTGGCCACTCCTGACCTTATTATCAGTGCTCTCTGAATGGCAAGGTTTCTCTTTCTGCTTTGAAGTCTATTCTACTTGACCTTCACAATCTTTTTGAAAAATAGAACAAGTTTTTCAATGTTTGTCTTGAGTCTGAAGGTCTCTATTCTCTAACTTCCCCAATCTCTACCTCCAATATCTGCATGCCAAACCACTGTACTACAGAGTCTTCCACCTGAAAAGTGCCTGGTCCATGCACCCTTTATAAAGCTCAGGAAGTCAGCACTTGCCCTCATGATCAGCAGCAATCACAACCCAACATAATTAATGCTCTAAATGGTTAGTGCCGCTCATTAACTACTGTATATCAACTAGAGATGAGCAAAGTTTACAAAAATTCGATTTGGCAGCTTCACCAAATTTCACACAGAAATTCCTTTGCAAGTAGTGGGCACAATGACGGGGAATGACAATTGTGCCCCCTGTCATTGAACCCCCTCAGATGCCACGTTCATCACTCACTGCTCGTGGCATTTGAAATGAAAAAATAGTGCTTTCAGGGGTTAATCAGTTAATAAAATATTATAGTACTCGCCTTATCCTTTTGAGCACTCAGAGGCCGCTGTTACATCTTGATTAAAGATCCCGCACAAAATCACACGCGATGTGTGGTGATGTCATCACGCTGGCGGACGTGGTGGCTTCATACATCACCGTGCACAAGGTTTTGCACAAGATTGTTAATCTAGATGGCCGTGGCGGTCTCTTTGTGCTCAAATGAATGAAGTATGTATGACTTTTTTTTTGCCGCCATTACAGTAAACATTTACTCATTACCACAAAGCACAAAGAAATTCGGCTTTGCGGCGAATGTAATATTCCCTAAAATTTGGATTGAATTCCGCTTCAAATACTTCGATTCGCTCAACACTAATATCAACCATAGGATGTGGATTCAGTGCTAGCAATGTCACTGAGAAGATGATACAAGAGGGATGAGTAAGAGTCCCAACCAAAGGAGCTTAAAATCTAAAATGGATAAGAGGAGATACAGTAGGTGGGGGATGAGTAAGAGTCCTGATCAAAGGACAATCTCTAGGGAATAAGAGGAGACACAAGATGTGGAAAATGAGTAATAGTCTAAAGTGACCAAAGGATCTTGCAATCTATAAGAAATAAATAGAGATACAAGTGGCGGAGGATGAGTAAAAGTCCTGACCATAGGAGCTTACAATTTATAAGTAGTAAAAGGAGTTCATTGAGGGTATGCTCGGCATGCTCTCCTTTAATTTCTATGGGGGTTCCAAAGGATGCAGAGCAAGCACACTCGGCTATTTTCGGAATTCCGCTCACTTTGGTGATCCTGTTTTAGAGAAAGGTGCAGGTCCTAGAGGTGGGATCCACACCTATGTATTATTGGTAGCATTTCCCACCAATGTCTCCAACAAGACACACCCTTTAACTGCTCACTTTTATGCAGTGCCAACATTCTGCTTGAAGATATATGACTTACATGAGTTTTATTCCTGATCACAGGCCACCTGCATCACCACTTTGTATATACATCTCTGCATGGCCTCAAAATGCAGGCTGTTTCACCCATCCTGGTGCCCAAATTTTCGAGTTACATCTCTGGCATCTCACAGCGGCATGAGGCACATATCATCATATCAATATGACATATGGTACATGGCACACTTGAAGTGGAGCTATAACCTCATTTTACATGTCTGTTTAAGTATCTGCTTGAGTTTTACTAGAAGTGTATGAATCCGTTGCCAAAAGTCTGCAAAAAAGTTCAAGTGGGTGTTACAGTACCAACTGAGCGTGTGTCCCTGCTCAGTCTGATGCTACAATCAGTGTTGCCAGTGTCAGGCTGTGCAGAAACATACACCAGCTGGTAACACTCAGTTGGACTCTATCTCAGACTCATTCATAAGCTGATAGGAATGCAATAACATAGGGTTATTTGAAAAGATGCTCCAGAATGGTCATTTAAAGTAGAATGCCATCATTTACTAAAACAGACATGTCAGGAGAGGTCCTCAAGAAGTGATGGACAATGCAGCAACGTAACATATTTTAGACACATATTTGTGTATATTTCCAAAGACAGTCACAGTCACTGCAGATTGCTAGCAATTCAATCATAAATTCTAATTGAAACAATTAGAGATAAGTGAAGCGTCTTTGGATGCTACATCTGAAGTTGCTTTGCTAAAAAATTTGTTAAAATGCTATACTAAGATCCTTCTCAGTGCAGCAGTAGAATGGACTGCCTTCGATAAGGCGAAGTCCGTTATTCGAGAAGTCATGCGAGACTTCATAGAATAACTTGGGTAATTAATTATTACAGTGAAAAACCTTGGAACCGAACTCAGGTTTGGTTCTGTGTTACCACATGTAGCATTTGAAGTTTCTTCGCTCATCTCTAGAAATAATAAAGGAATGGCACAACACAGAGTCAAAAGAAGAGATGCTCCAGAATTGTTATTACTAATGATGAGCGGGAAGTGCCATATTCGATTTTGCGATATTTTGTGAATATTCAATTGAATATTCGTCATATATTTGTCGAAATCGAATATTCGTCATTATTTTATATATTGCGAATGTTACGCGAATTTATATTCGCATCGCGAATTAAACTTGGAGCTGGGTTCCTAATGGTTGTCAACCATTAGAAACTCAGCTTTAAAGGATAACTGTCACATTTAGACCCTAATTTCAGTTTTCATATATGTAGTTACTAATATGATAATATTCCTGAATCAATAACTATTAGACTTACTTACCCCTTATTTAATAAGATTCAGCCCTTAGCAACCAGTCTGCATGAAACTACAACTTCACTATTCTATTAAAATGGCCGCCCTCAGCCCTGAGGCTAATCCATAGGATGCCTGCAGTGAAGTTAGAGAGGACCAGCACTGTATAGGGGGGTCTTGCAGTGAAGTTCCCAGGTCTGGCTGAAGCCTATAGTCCTCCTACAAGCTCCCCTCTTATCTTTTAACGCTTTCATTTATACACTGAGCAGACTGCAGACCTCTCTGAGCTCTACATTCTCCAGCACTGCTAAGGGAGTGTCTGCCAAGCACAGGCATGTGGAGACGTTCACACACACAGCCCAGCACTGTTATATCCTGTCAGGAAGAACCTGGCTTTTTATACATTCCCTTACAATGTTGACTCACTATCAGTTCCCAGTGCACGCAGCGTGCTCCGTCCTCTATCTGGTAGACGGAAGGAGCATAGCAACCTGATTTTATCTCATGTAACAATAGCCAATACTGGGGACTTTTAGGTGGCTTTTAGGGGTTATTTATTAAACAATCAGAAATTAAAACAGGGCCAACAAGGTGATATTAATCACCAAAATCCAATAGTAAAAATTTTTTTTTTGACAGTTATACTTTAAGTTAAATTCGCCATGCGATTAATATAACCTGTATTACTCGCATTGCGAATTCAACTTAGAGCTGGGTTCCTAATGGCTGTATTGCTAGAATATAACGAATATCACGAATATAGCGCTATATTCTCAATCTTCGTTATATTCTAGCAACGACCATTAGAAACTCAGCTCAAAGTTTCATTCGCGAAGCGAACATATACTCGCATTGCGAATTTATCTTAGAGCTAAGTTCCTAATGGTTGTATTGCTAGAATATAACGAAGATGACGAATATCACGAATTCACGAATATAGCGCTATATTCTCAATCTTCGTTATATTCTAGCAATACAGCCATTAGCAACTCAGCTCTAAGTTTAATTCTCAATGCAATTAATATAACCTGTATTGCTCGCATTGCGAATTTAACTTAAAGCTGGGTTCCTATTGGTTGTATTGCTAGAATATAACGAATATTGCAATGCGAATAATTCAAGTTATATTAATAGCATTGCGATTACAACTTAGTCAAATTTTGACATCCGACAGTACATTTTAGCATGGAGGTGTTCCCATGCACACAGGAAGTCGGCAGAAGTGGCAACGGGCAGGGAACCAGGAATCCTACGGACAGGTAAGAACAGCTTTTGGGAAGTGGGAAGACAACCAGAGAGCAACAAGGATTAACATAAAAAAAAACAAAAAAACGAATATTCGAAATTGCGAATATATAGCGCAATATTCGCAATATTCGCAAATTATCGAATTTGCGATATTCGCAATAAAAATTCGCTATTCGATTATTCGCGCTCAACTCTAGTTATTACATGGGAAATGCATTAAGCTATTAAAACAGGCATGTCAGGAGTGATGAAAGGTCCTCTTTAATAGTAATTTGGTCGATTCTAAAATTCTATTCGGTCGATTCGCCGAATTTTCTGAAAAGATTCGTTTCGATCCGAATTTATTTGTGGCAAATCTTGTTAAAAAAACTGCTATTTCTTGCTGCAGAGAGTATATAGTGGTGTAGAACACTGTTCCTTGCATTAACACGCATAGGGATTCTACTGTGGTAGTTAAAGAGTACTGCAAGTCAGTATGACACACAGATGACAGGAGTCGCTCTTAGAATCACTTCATACTTCACTTATTTGGGCCGTAATGGGGCCAAAACTGACAAAATAAGTCAAGTGTGAACTCAGCCTTACAGGTCAATGTTAGCGTCAAGAAGAAGCTGTTTACCAAACAGACTATAATATGACAAGAGACGGATTAATACAGGAAAAATAAATGTTATCCCTTGACTCTGTTTCCTTATGACCAATCAATAATATACAATATTAATATGATAAAATATCGAGTTCGGCAATCAGACTACGGAATATAACTTCCCAAGGGTTTAGTCCTCTTTTCAAATAATATCTGATCCTCTATTAGCAAAATGCATCTTTGCTAAGAGAATGATCAACACTATTTAGGAGATTAACACTATATATCCCCACAATACGGGGACTTTTGGCTATATACCGAGAGAAATAGCTTAATAATAGAGATGAGCGAACACCTGGAAGTTCGGGTTCGGGAAGTTCGGCCGAACTTCCTGAAAATGTTCGGGTTCGGGATCCGAACTCGACCCGAACTTTATCCCGAACCCGAACCTCATTGAAGTCAATGGGGACCCGAACTTTTAGGCACTAAAAAGGCTGTAAAATAGTCTAGGAACGGGCTAGAGGGCTGCCAAAGGCAGCAAAATGTAGTTAAATCCCCTGCAAACAAATGTGGATAGGGAAATGAATTAAAATAAAATAAAACAAATAAAATTTAACCAATATCAATTGGAGAGAGGTCCCACTGCAAGGAATCATGCGTCATATCACCCAACACTGGAGAAGACAACTTTCAGTTATTTTGGCCCCAGCACCCAGACAGAGGAGAGAGGTCCCACAGCAAGGAATCATGCGTCATATCACCCACCACTGGAGAAGGCCACTTTCAGTTATTTTAGCCCAGCACCCAGACCGAGGATACAGGTCCCACATCAAGGAATCATGCGTCATATCACCCACCACTGGAGGAGGCCACTCAGTTATTTCGGCCCCAGCACCCAGACAGAGGAGAGAGGTCCCACAGCAAGGAATCATGCATCATATCACCCACCACTGGAGAAGGCCACTTTCAGTTATTTCTGCCGAGCACACAGACAGAGGAGAGAGGTCCACAGCAAGGAATCATGCGTCATATCAACCACCACCGGAGAAGGCCACTCTCAGTTATTTCGGCCCAGCACCCAGACAGAGGAGAGAGGTCCCACAGCAAGGAATCATGCGTCATATCAACCACCGCCGGAGAAGGCCACTCTCAGTTATTTCGGCCCAGCACCCAGACAGAGGAGAGAGGTCCCACAGCAAGGAATCATGCGTCATATCAACCACCGCCGGAGAAGGCCACTCTCAGTTATTTCAGCCCCACCACCCAGACAGAGGAGAGGTTCATTCAACTTTGGGTTGCACCGCAAGATCATGGTAAAGTTAAAAAAATGAGGATTCAATAAAGAAGTGCCCCGGAGTACAAGAATACATGGTTGAGGGGGAGGCAGTTATAAATGTCTATTCTGCACAAGGGAGGCACAGGTCCTGTGGGATCCATGCCTGGTTCATTTTTATGAACGTCAGCTTGTCCACGTTGGCTGTGGACAGGCGGCTGCATTTGTCAGTAATGACGCCCCCTGCCGTGCTGAATACACGTTCAGATAAAACGCTGGCCGCTAGGCAGGCCAGCACCTCCAAGGCATAAAATGCTAACTCTGGCCACGTGTACAATTTGGAGACCCAGAAGTTGAATGGGGCCGAACCATCAGTCAGTACGTGGAGGGGTGTGCAGACGTACTGTTCAACCATGTTAGTGAAATGCTGCCTCCTGCTAACACGTTCCGTATCAGGTGGTGGTGCAGTTAGCTGTGGCGTGGAGACAAAACTTTTCCATATTTCTGCCATGCTAACCCTGCCCTCAGAGGAGCTGGCCGTGACACAGCTGCATTGGCGACCTCTTGCTCCTCCTCTGCCTTCGCCGTGGGGTTCCACCTGTTCCCCTGTGACATTTGGGAATGCTCTCAGGAACGCCTCTACTGGCGTGCGCTTGTACTCGCGCATCTTCCTATCACGCTCCAGTGCAGGAAATAAGGTGCGCACATTGTCTTTGTACCGGGGATCCAGCAGGGTGGCAACCCAGTAGTTCGCACACGTTAAAATGTGCGCAACTCTGCTGTCATTGCGCAGGCATGTAGTCGCTCATGTGTGCCAGGCTCCCCAGAGGTAAGGACAAGCTGTCCTCTGTGGGAGGCGTATCGTCATCGTCCTCTGTATCCCCCCAGCCACGCACCAGTGATGGGCCTGACGTGTGTCGGGTGCCACCCCGCTGTGAACCTGCTTCATCCTCATCCTCCTCCTCATCCTTCTCGTCCTCCAGTAGTGGGCCCTGGCTGGCCACATTTGTACCTGGCCTCTGCTGTTGAAAAAAACCTCCCTCTGAGCCACTTCTAACAGACTGGCCTGAAATTGCTAAAAATGACCCCTCCTCCTCCTCCTCCTCCTGGGCCACCTCCTCTTCCATCATCGCCCTAAGCGTTTTCTCAAAGAGACATAGAAGTGGTATTGTAACGCTGATAACGGTGTCATCGCCACTGGCCATGTTGGTGGAGTACTCGAAACAGTGCAACCGGGCACACAGGTCTCGCATGGAGACCCAATCATTGGTGGTGAAGTGGTGCTGTTCCGCAGTACGACTGACGCGTGCGTGCTGCAGCTGAATCTCCACTATGGCCTGCTGCTGCTCGCACAGTCTCTCCAGCATGTGCAAGGTGGAGTTCCACCTGGTCGGCACGTCGCATATGAGGCGGTGAGCATGAAGGCCGAAGTTCCGCTGTAGCGCAGACAGGCGAGCAGCGGCAGGATGTGAACGCCGGAAGCGCGCACAGACGGCCCTCACTTTATGCAGCAGCTCTGACATGTCGGGGAAGTTGTGAATGAACTTCTGCACCACCAAATTCAGCCCATGCGCCAGGCAAGGGATGTGCGTCAAACCGGCTAGTCCCAGAGCTGCGACGAGATTTCGCCCATTATCGCACACCACCAGGCCGGGCTTGAGGCCCACCGGCAGAAACCACTCGTCGTTCTGTTGTTCAATACCCCGCCACAACTCCTGCGCGGTGTGGGGCCTGTCCCCCAAACATATGAGTTTCAGAATGGCCTGCTGACGTTTACCCAGGGCTGTGCTGAAGTTGGTGGTGAAGGTGTGTGGCTGACTGGATGAGCTGGTGGAAGCAGAGGAGGAGGAAGCCGAGTAGGAGGCTACAGGAGGCAAAGAATGATGCCCTGCGATCCTTGGCGGCGGAAGGACGTGCGCCAAGGAACTCACCGCCTGCGGCCCAGCCGCCACTACATTTACCCAGTGTGCAGTTAGGGAGATATAGCGTCCCTGGCCGTGCTTACTGGTCCACGTATCTGTGGTTAGGTGGACCTTGCCACAGATGGCGTTGCGCAGTGCACACTTGATTTTATCGGATACTTGGTTGTGCAGGGAAGGCACGGCTGTCTTGGAGAAGTAGTGGCGGCTGGGAACAACATACTGTGGGACAGCCATGGACATCAGCTGTTTGAAGCTGTCTGTGTCCACCAGCCTGAATGACAGCATTTCAAAGACCAGTAGTTTAGAAATACTGGCATTCAGGCCCAGGGCTCGAGGGTGGCTAGGTGGGAATTTACGCTTTCTCTCCAACGTTTGTGAGATGGAGAGCTGAACGCTGCCGTGTGACATGGTGGAGATGCTTGGTGACGCAGGTGGTGTTGTCGGTGGCACATCCTCTGTTTGGTGGGCGGCAGGTGCCAACATTCCTCCCGAGGAGGAGGAAGAGGCAGAGGCAGCAGCAGAAGAGGGAGCAGGGGGAGCCAGAGTGAGTTCCTTGCTTTTAAGGTGTTTACTATACTGCAGTTCATGCTTTGCATGTAGATGCCTGGTCATGCAGGTTGTGCTAAGGTTCAGAACGTTAATGCCTCGCTTCAGGATCTGATGGCACAGCATGCAAACCACTCGGGTCTTGTCGTCAGCACATTGTTTAAAGAAGTGCCATGCCAGGGAACTCCTTGAAGCTGCCTTTGGGGTGCTCGGTCCCTGGTGGCGGTGGCCAGTAGCAGGCGAACTCTCTTGGCGGCGGCTGGTCTGCTTTTGCCCCCTGCTCCCTCTTTTGCTACGCTGTTGGCTCGGTCTGACCACTGCCTCTTCCTCTGAACTATGAAAGTCAGTGGCACGACCTTCATTCCATGTGGGGTCTAGGACCTCATCGCCCCCTGCATCGTCTTCCACACAGTCTTTGTGCATCAGTGCATTCTATGTCTGCCACCACTGGGGAAGGCTAGGTGGATTCCCTTGGGAAACCCTGCCAGCAGAGTCTTCAAACAGCATAAGAAACTGCTGCATAACTTGAGGCTCAGACAGTTTCCCTGATATGCATGGGGGTGATGTGACAGACTGACGGGCTTGGTTTTCAGGTGCCACCTGTGCGCTTTCTGCAGAAGACTGTGTGGGAGATAATGTTGTGAACATGCTGGATCCACTGTCGGCCACCCAATTGACTAGCGCCTGTACCTGCTCAGGCCTTACCATCCTTAGAACGGCATTTGGCCCCACCAAATATCGCTGTAAATTCTGGCGGGTAATGGAACCTGAGGTAGTTGGTTCACTAGGACGTGTGGCTGTGGCAGAATGGCCACGTCCTCTCCCAGCACAAGAGGGTACACTAACACCACCACGACCGCGTCCGCGTCCCTTACTAGATGTTTTCCTCATTGTTACCGTTCACCAAGAACTACAATAGGAAAAAAAATATTTGGCCCAATGTATTGATTTCAAATTCAGGCCTTTTTTTACAGGCACCTAACACTATCTGCCTATTTATTTATGTAGCGTATTACACTAATCCAGGCACAGCAGTAACCACTGATTTAGGGAATATCTCTTTTAGGGCTAGTATTTAGGCCCTGGATGAAAGGTATCCTTTTATGGACAGATTTACAATTGGCCTGCAACAGCTCGAACACCAGATTCAGGGCATTGCTATTTTGACAATTGAATTTAACCCCAGAACAAAATATATGTTTTGGCGGACACTATGAATCTTGGCCTGCAACAGCTGGGACACCAGATTCAGGGTATTGCTATTTTGGCAATTGAATTTCACCCCAGAACAAAATATATGTTTTGGCGGACACTATGAATCTTGGCCTGCAACAGCTGGGACACCAGATTCAGGGTATTGCTATTTTGGCAATTGAATTTCACCCCAGAACAAAATATATGTTTTGGCTGACACTATGAATCTTGGCCTGCAACAGCTGGGACACCAGATTCAGGGTATTGCTATTTTGGCAATTGAATTTCACCCCAGAACAAAATATATGTTTTGGCGGACACTATTATACTTTGCCAGCCACAGCTGAAACCACTGATTTATGGTATTGCTATTTTGGCAATTGAATTTCACCACATAAAATAATCTATCCTTTGCCAGACAGCAGACAGTATTTTACTTGGCTAGCCAAAGCTGGAACACCAGATTTAGGGGATTGGTATTTGGGCAATTGTATTTAGCCCCTTAATAAAATATAGAAATTGCTATCCTGAGTGTCTAGGGATGATAATTAGCACAGCCAAGCCCCTGATGTAGGATGTAGCAAAAAAAAAAAACAAGTATTGATGGATTGATGGACTTGGTGGCAGCTTGTTCTGGTGCACCACAAGTCACAAAATGGCCGCCGATCACCCCAGAAAATGAGTGACAGAAAAACGCTCTGTGCAGCCTAAAAACTAGTGAGCAAGTAACTAGCAGAAGTTCAATCATTCACAGCTGTAGATCGATCCGTTCATTAGGTGCTGTTGCTGACTTTTCCCTGCCTAATCTCGCCCTCATAGAAGCTGCGTCCTCTCCCTACACTAATCAGAGCAGTGTGACGAGCGGCACTACGTGACTCCAGCTTAAATAGAGGGTGGGTCACATGCTGCACTTGGCCAATCACAGCCATGCCATTAGTAGGCATGGCTGTGATGGGCTCTTAGGGCAAGAAGTAAAACGCTAGCTGATTGGCTGCTGTGCAGCCCTTCAGAAAGCGGGAAGTAATCGCCGAACAACGAACCCGAACTTTTTTGAAAATGTCCGGGTTCGGGTCCGTGTCCCGGACGCCCCAAAATTCGGTACGAAACCGAACTATGCTCGAACTGTTCGCTCAACAATGCTTCTTAATATCACACGCAATAAGCACAATATACGTTAACAAGTCAAGGATGGACAGAGTTTTGGTTGGGACCAGTTCTCAAGAATTTTTCTAGTAGTCAAAATATAATCCAAGTTTCTTTTGGTATATGTTTCTTATAGTCAGTTTCCTTTGTGGGTCTTTTCTTCTTGTGAGAGCCCTGTTTCCTGATATCTCACATTACCTGTTATCTCACGTTACCTCCTCCTGGATTATGATCTCCCAATCACCTGAGGAGGGTGTAACGTACGTTAATACCACTGTGATGTCATCTTAACCCTTGATATGCTAAATGGGATGATGTCCGTCTGCCTCCAGATGGCACTGTTGTACTGCAGATGAATATCACAACTTTAAATTCTAAATACCTAATAATACATTCACATAACCTTCTTAACCTCTCCAATATATATCAGTAAGGAAGGTCTCTTTCTGACACTTTTAATTACCTATAACCTAGACTTGTTGGAGTCACTGTCTTCTCCTATCTTTTTGAATTTATGCTAATAGATAACTGGCCAATGGGCCTTGTTACTCGGCATCCAGACTTGTATTTTACTTGTCCCTGGATGAATAATTACTGTCTGAAATAATATTTAGCTCTTCTAAGGAAACCCAAGTATTAGAGACTTACTTCAGTGTTTCCTTTATCTTCTAAATAACACATACATGGTACAATATATATATATCTATATATCTATTTATCTATATATATATATATATATATATTATATATATAAATCGATACATTGTTACACATAAATGACACATTATATGAATCATTGGTTAAGATATGTTGCAAATCTAAATATACCACACAGAAATATATAGAATATAATTATGAATATATGAATTGGACATCACACAGCAGATATCTCCCATAAGGTATGACCTCCCTTATGACCTTGTAAGGAAGTAAAATAACACATTGCTATTAAAAGTTTGTCTCTCCCAGACACATGTCTGTAGGACCCATCATAATACTAAGAGATAAACTACAGGGAGTGCAGAATTATTAGGCAAGTTGTATTTTTGAGGATTAATTTTATTATTGAACAACAACTATGTTCTCAATGAACCCAAAAAACTCATTAATATCAAAGCTGAATATTTTTGGAAGTAGTTTTTAGTTTGTTTTTAGTTTTAGCTATTTTAGGGGGATATCTGTGTGTGCAGGTGACTATTACTGTGCATAATTAGTAGGCAACTTAACAAAAAACAAATATATACCCATTTCACTTATTTATTTTTACCAGTGAAACCAATATAACATCTCAACATTCACAAATATACATTTCTGACATTCAAAAACAAAACAAATACAAATCAGTGACCAATATAGCCACCTTTCTTTGCAAGGACACTCAAAAGCCTGCCATCCATGGATTCTGTCAGTGTTTTGATCTGTTCACCATCAACATTGCGTGCAGCAGCAACCACAGCCTCCCAGACACTGTTCAGAGAGGTGTACTGTTTTCCCTCCTTGTAAATCTCACATTTGATGATGGACCACAGGTTCTCAATGGGGTTCAGATCAGGTGAACAAGGAGGCCATGTCATTAGATTTTCTTCTTTATACCCTTTCTTGCCAGCCACGCTGTGGAGTACTTGGACGCGTGTGATGGAGCATTGTCCTGCATGAAAATCATGTTTTTCTTGAAGGATGCAGACTTCTTCCTGTACCACTGCTTGAAGAAGGTGTCTTCCAGAAACTGGCAGTAGGACTGGGAGTTGAGCTTGACTCCATCCTCAACCCGAAAAGGCCCCACAAGCTCATCTTTGATGATACCAGCCCAAACCAGTACTCCACCTCCACCTTGCTGGCGTCTGAGTCGGACTGGAGCTCTCTGCCCTTTACCAATCCAGCCACGGGCCCATCCATCTGGCCCATCAAGACTCACTCTCATTTCATCAGTCCATAAAACCTTAGAAAATCAGTCTTGAGATATTTCTTGGCCCAGTCTTGACGTTTTCAGCTTGTGTGTCTTGTTCAGTGGTGGTCGTCTTTCAGCCTTTCTTACCTTGGCCATGAGTATTGCACACCTTGTGCTTTTGGGCACTCCAGTGATGTTGCAGCTCTGAAATATGGCCAAACTGGTGGCAAGTGGCATCTTGGCAGCTGCACGCTTGACTTTTCTCAGTTCATGGGCAGTTATTTTGCGCCTTGGTTTTTCCACATGCTTCTTGCGACCCTGTTGACTATTTTGAATGAAACGCTTGATTGTTCGATGATCACGCTTCAGAAGCTTTGCAATTTTAAGAGTGCTGCATCCCTCTGCAAGATATCTCACTATTTTTGACTTTTCTGAGCCTGTCAAGTCCTTCTTTTGACCCATTTTGCCAAAGGAAAGGAAGTTGCCTAATAATTATGCACACCTGATATAGGGTGTTGATGTCATTAGACCACACCCCTTCTCATTACAGAGATGCACATCACCTAATATGCTTAATTGGTAGTAGGATTTCGAGCCTATACAGCTTGGAGTAAGACAACATGCATAAAAAGGATGATGTGGTCAAAATACTAATTTGCCTAATAATTCTGCACTCCCTGTATGTCTGATGACAATAATTTTTAAGAAACAATACTCAATATGAACTTTTACCCAGACTGAACTTGGCATGAACTAATCTTGGCCTGTTATAATCATACAGAAAGACTTCGTAACTCTGGTTCAGTCTGTCTTTACTCTTAAAGGTAATGAGCATCCATTTTAATTCTAATATTATCAAATATCAATATATGATTATGAAAATGCAAGACAAATCCCCCTTCATTCCATAATGTTCCATAAAGTGTGAATATATTTTGAATGTTCGAAAGGGCTTTTCATATGTCTTCTTCCTGGGTCATGGCATGTAGACCTTATTTATGGTGTTTTTTGCCCATAGTTTACCTAAAGTCTTTTTGAAGAACCTTATCCAATGCACCGCTTGGATGGTCAGAAAACTCAACTATCCCGGGATGATAATAAATAATATACCCTATACATAATCTCCCCCTATACCCAAATGGGGATAAAATAAAAAAGTTGTCTGCCGGCGAATACTGTAATGTGTCCATGGTGATGTTGTCCTTCCTGATTACCATGTGGACTGTATGGCTAGGTTTGTTATCTAGCAGAAATTTTAAGTCTGGATTTATGGCCATCTCCTGATTCTGGAAAGCATCAATACTCTCCACTTCCCCCTCAACATCCTCTATGTCAACAGGATATAGAGTACGATTCAATAATCATAATCCTGGCATTATGGTGTACTTTTATAATGGAGACATGAGAAGGTAGAGCGATGACTTTCACCATTACGTGGTCATTTGAAAAGACAGTCATGTCTGGTAAGCGAAGTGCTAACGTGCCACTTATCTTTTATCAACACTGCATTTACCCCCTCCATTTTTAACAGGGTCACCTGGCACTTTTCTGATCCATGTTTCTCATATTCGAGACCACACAACGCATTAGTCTCATCATAGTTAAACGGATCACCTTCGCACTGGAAATTATAGTCCTGGAACGTTACACAATTGTCCAGAATTGGAAAAGACAACCAACCCGGTTTCCATGGTTAGTTGGCCACAATGTCAGGAGTTCGGATCAAAATGTGAGTATTATCTTTCCAGGTGCCTACGTTATAATTTTTTTTTCCACCTGGCATACATCGTTCTAAGTAACAACGGGAATCGACAATAAAAAACAAATCTCCAATTTTATGGGATAGACATGTAACGGTATGGCAATCCCCATGTTGAATGCTAGGTTCAATTGGACATCCTCTACTTTTTCCCTACTGACACTTTGCAGCATGATATCGTATGATACGAAATAAAGGGGAATGCGCCATTCCCTCAGATTTTGCATTCCACTCTGCACCTCGTCATGGTAAACCTGGGTCTGAAAGTCAATACGTTCCTTTAATAATATAAGTTTCTGCTTAAACTGTGCATTAATTTTGTGAAGATTTATTGATTGAGATAATAATTCAGAGTGTAAGTTTGTGGTAACGACAGTATCCTGTACAACGGTATATAAATCTGATAAGAGTTTCTTCTGTTCCTCCATCTCTGCATGTATACTAAGTAATTTACTTTTTAGTGAACTGATTTCCAGTTCCAATGTTTTGATGCAGATGGAATTGGAAACTGTTACAACTGTGGCAATGACAGCACCCACTACGCTAAAGATTTTAGCGGCTACGATGGCAGAAATAAACCGCTTCGGTCTTTGACTCATAGAAAACTGCTCTCAAGGTCTCTCTCCCTTGCTCCAGGATCTGCGTAATCCGTTCTTGGGAATATCCGATATGCGTCTGGTACCAGGCTTAGATCTCCGGTGACAGGATCTCGGACATGTTGAATTGTCTTTCAACGAAGAAGCGTGGATCCAGGCTGATGTAAATCTTCTGGGACAAAATCCTCTTGTTCGTCAGAATGAACCCCGTGGTGTCCTGCAGCATGATTCCAGACGAAGGACCTGGCACAGCAATTGGCTCAGCGTGGAGCTCCTTCCCCAAGATACGGATGACATAGATGATGGCAATTATCTTAGTTGGCATCTTGCGCCTATAAAATATTGTATGACACATATGAGTACATACATCTTTCACTTTTTAAAATCCTTCAAGAAAAGAAGTTATACTGCCATATATTTTTGATCGGCATAGGCTATTTTCTTGAACAGAGTAAGTTCCGGTTTTAGAGGTGACACAAGAGATGTTTAGTTGCAGAGGTAACATACATGAGGATGGGTTAGTATGAGCTAAAAGTGGTGGATAACACATAAAACTTGTACTTTTATACAATACCAATCCTTGTTTCCATCTTTAGCTGGAACCATAATATCTTTTCACCTCACCTCACTCGACTCCTTCTATCTCTCGAAGTCGAGAGCTAGGATGACAAACACGTAGTTGGTTAAAGTGCACCCATTTTTCTACAAATTCATCCCCCTTAGGGACTTTTATCTTGTAGACCACTGGTGACAACTTGTCAATGATGACATAAGGTCCTTTACAGGAAGGTAAGAATTTACTCTCCTTCACTTGATCCCGAGCGAAGTTATAGAGATAAATCTGATTGGAAATTTGATACTCCTTCTAAATAGTTTTCAGCTCATAGTTCATTTTAGCACTCATTGCGGCTTTCTCTATATTCTTCTGGACAAACGCAAAAGCATGCTGAAGGTGCTTGGGTAAATTTTCCACATATTGATGATATGTTGTTGCATTTATTAAATTGTGGTCTGTTGTCCGGTAGAGTAAATGCTGGGGTAACACCATCTTGCTGCCTGTGATCATTTCGAAGGGAGAAAGTTTGGTTGCTATGCTTGGGGTGGCCCTGATGGCCATGAGAACCAATAGCAACTAGACATCCCAGTATTTACCAGATTCATTGACAAACTTTTTTAGAATATTCACAATGAATTGGTTGTAACACTCCACTCCACCACTAGAGGCTGGCCGATAAGCTATGTGTAGCTTCCTCTTTACCCCCAGTATTTCCCACATCTTTGTCATCACCTCACTAGTGAAATGACTTCCACGATCGGACTCGGTGCATTGGAAAAGACCAAACCTGGAAAATATATGGTTAATAGGCAGAGAAGCGCACACGCTTGCATGTTAGCATGTTTCTGTCGCCTTTTGATGACGTGGTTACCGGTCCAATAAAATCAATTTGGATGTCTGACCATGGCATGGACATCCCCATTTTCATCAGCGGTGCCCCGTGAGTCGGCCCTTGTGTCTGGAATTGAGGGCATATTAGACATCCTTGAAAATATGTTTGCATGTCTTGTAATATATCTGGCCAGTAAGCGTAGTGCCGTAGTAACTCGTGTGTTAGTTTCTCACCTTGATGACCAGCTGTTGGGGCATCATGGGCATGTTGTAGCATCAGACCTCGATACTCTGTGGGTACTACCCATGGCGTGATACTGTTCTTCGAGGTCCTTATCCGCAATCCATCCTGTAATGAGAATTGGGACTTATCCTATATCAGAATTTGTAACTCCTCCTTACCATCACAGTTTTCCGTGGTTATGGGAAAATTCTGTGGAATTCAATGTGTTTATAAAAGATACCAATAACTGGATCCCCCTTTTGGCTCTCAATGAGATCCTCACTAGAGGAATCTTGGCTCCATTGCGCCACATTGGCTTCAGTTCCCTTTTGGGTCTGACTCCTTGTCGTTGCGTCCATTTGGACAGTACCCATGAGGTCATCAACGTCAAAGACTTCTACGTCAATGGATGCTTGCCTAGCGAGGGAATCTGCTAGGTCATTTTCCTCATTATCCAGGACTGGATATTTTTAATTTTACAATAAATGGCAAGAATTTGAGTGGTAACCATCTAGTCTATCTTACAAAACATTTTACCATGTTTGACTGGCTTGTTGTTGCTTTTCATCATGGTAGATTTTTTCCATCCGGGGAAATACTCCACAAAGCTATTACGAATATAATCAGAATCAGTGATTATGAAAAAATCTTCAATATCATATTCGATAGCCATTTGTACAGCACTGTACACAGCAGTAAGTTCTACGAGCTGGCTACCTTTAGAACCAATTTTGTATCCGAAGGACACATCCGGGAATATATTATTCCCCACGATTCCAATACCTGCAACCAGCGTACTTTCGGATCCTACATCTGTATGGAAGGAACAGCCATGATTTGCAGTACTCCTCTTCATAAGATTTATATGAGGGTGAGGATTGTTCCTTCAGGAAATCATTTTCTGTCGACTCACCTTTACGTTCCGTATTCGTACAATCATGGAGTTCTGCTAATCCTTGAGCAACTGGGTTTTTATTTTGTTTGTATCTGATCTCCAATGGCCATCCCATTAAGGACATTGTCCAGGCAATAATCCTGCTGTTTGACAGGTTTCCACCTCTTATCCGATCACTCCGCAAGTATTGCAGCGGTTGGTGTGCAGTCTCCACAATGATCCTTTCACCTTGGATAAAACTCCTGAAATATTGTAAAGCTCAAACGGTTCACAGTAATGCTTTCTTACAGCTACTGAATTTTACCTCAACTAGTGACAAGGACTTGCTGGCATAGGCGATGATCTTGTTTTAGTTTTCCTGTTTTTGGAAAAGAACTGCACTTACGCTTTTGTCGGTGAAACCTGTTTCTATGAAAAAAGGTTTTCCACCCTCTGGATATGCAAGGCATGGAGCCTGGATAAGTTTACACTCACTCCATTCCCATTTCACTTCTTGCTTTAATAATTGCAAAAGAAGTTTTGTAATTACAGCATAATTATCTATGAACTTATGTGAGTAGTAGTGATGAGCGGCAGGGGCAATATTCGAATTTGCGATATTTCACGAATATTTGGGTGAATATTCGCCATATATTCGAAAATTCGCAAATTCATAATCTCCAGTCATTATTTTCGCAATCAGAAAATAATGACATTATTTTCTTGCTTGCGAAAATTTGCATATAAAAAATTTGCAGGCAGACATGAATTCTTTCTGGCTGTGATGAGAAGTTCAACTCCCATAGCATTCCCACCTTATGTCACCCAACCTCCTATTCCACCTCCTCCTCCTCCAAGTTGCCAAATGATATTGGTTAATTTTTATTTATTTTATTTTAAGTCATTTCCCTATCCACATTTGTTTGCAGGGGATTTACCTACATTTTGCTGCCTTTTGCAGCCCTCTAACCCTTTCCTGGGCTATTTTACAGCCTTTTTAGTGCCCAAAAGTTCTGGTCCCCATTGACTTCAATGGGGTTTCAGGTTCGGGGTGAAGTTCGGGTCGAGTTCGGATCCCGAACCCGAACATTTTCGGGAAGTTCAGCCGAACTTCTCGAACACGAACATCCAGGTGTTCGCTCAACTCTATTAAAGACCCAAAAATCCTTATAGGGACTATTGTTGTATCTGGCAGCAATATATATTATTAGCACAACCTGCACTAAATTGCATGCAATTGTTAAAGACCCAAAAGTCCTTTTAAGGACTATTGTTGTATCTGGCAGCAATATATATTTTTACCTCAACCTGCACTAAATAGCGTGCTATTGTTTGAGCGCTGCAGACAGCGACATTATCTGCGCTACATCTCCTTTTAACGTGTGTGCAGACTAAAAATATCTGTGACATCCAGTGTACTTTTTCCGTAGACGCTGCGGACAGTGACATTATCTGCGCTACATCTCCTGTATAACGTTTGCGCATCCTAAAAATATCTGTCACTTCCAGTGTACTTCTTCCGTAGACGCTGCGGGCAGTGACTTTATCTGCGCTACATCTCCTGTATAACGTTTTCGCATCCAAAATATCCGTGACATTGACTGTCATTTTTTTTTAGCCGCTGTTGACAGCAGCGCCATTACCTGTGGTACCTCTGCTGTATAACGTTTCTGCATCACAAATATCTGTGACATTGATGGTAATTTTTCCTTAGCTCTACTGTACAGTACGTGTGACACACTTGCAAGCATATATACCATTTACTATGATAAACGCGAGTAATAAAGGACGGGGAAGTGGCCGTGCTGCTGATGGAGCACACAGAGGCAGTGGCCCGCAGTGAAACTGTGCCTGCTGGGATTGCACAAGAAACACACTTATCCACGATACTTAGCTTCATGTCCCAGTGTGCAGGGCAACGCAGGACACCACTCATGAAGTCAGACCAGTGCGAGCAAATGGTCGGTTGGATTGCAGCAGATAACGCTTCCAGTCGGTTAAGCACCACCCTGTCTTCCACAAAGTCCAGTCTCAGTAGCCAAGAGTCTGGTCAACACAATCCTCACCCTGATCCTCCTTCCTCCCACCATGAAGAGTATTTGCAAACAAGTGATCCCACACTCAGATATTCCGAGGAGCTCTTTTCATCGCCATTCCTTAATTTGGCACCTAATGTTTTAGATGGTCAGCTCAGCAGTAGGCCCTCGCCCATAATTTATTCCATGGTCAGATCAGCAGCAGGCACTTGCCCCAAATGTTTTAGAGAGCCAGCTCAGCAGCAGACCCTCAACCATAATTTTTTCAATGGTCAGCTCAGCAGCAGGCCCTTGCCCACAATTTTTCCATGGTCAGATCAGCAGCAGGCACTTGCCCCTAATATTTTAGAGAGTCAGCTCGGCAACAGACCCTCACCCCTTATGTTTTAGATGGTCAGCTCAGCAGCAGACCCTCGCCCATAATTTTTTCCATGGTCAAATCAGCAGCAAACACTCGCCCACAATTTTTCCATGGTCAGATCAGCAGCAGGCACTTGCCCCTAATGTTTTAGAGAGTCAGCTCTGCAACAGACCCTCACCCCTTATGTTTTAGATGGTCAGCTCAGCAGCAGACCCTCGCCCATAATTTTTTCCATGGTCAGATCAGCAGCAGACACTCGCCCCTAATGTTTTAGAGAGTCAGCTCAGCAGCAGGCACTAACCCCTAATGTTTTAGAGAGTCTGCTCAGCAACAGACCCTCACACCTATTGTTTTAGATGGTCAGCTCAACAGTAGACCCTCAACCAAAATTTTTTTCATGGTCAGATCAGAAGCAGGCCCTTGCCCATAATTTTTTGCATGATCTGATCAACAGCAGGCACTCACCTCTAATGTTTTAGAGAGTCCGCTCAGCAGAAGACCCTCACACCTATTGTTTTAGGGTCACCATCAATCACCATTTTCCAAGGGTGTGTATGATGCTCTCCTTTATGTGTAATCAAGGGTGTATTGTAGTGCCGGTTCCTTTAAATTTTTGGCAGCCCTTTCACTTAGTGCATAGGCTTTATGATTGTATGAGTCCCACACCTGAACAATTGTACCACAATGTGAATGAGGCCCTCCTTTATGTGATATACAGTTTGTATCGGAGTGCGTCTTTTCAATTTTTGGCAGCACTTGCACTTTATATACAAGTAAATTTACAGGAAAGAATGTTTTCTAACAAATTTTCCTCTAAAATCAATTTTATTTTTGGTTTTGTGCGTATTAATGTCAGTCTGTAAAATTGGTGTACTACTCGGACAACATCGTTCCCACTAGCGACCTGGGAGTCCAAGATGCATCCAGCCTCCCCATGCTGTTCCCGAACCATTTCAGTAGTGTTTCAATTTATAACCTTTTCATGTGAGCCAGACACCCTCCCTTCTTCAGAGCATGGAGTGCCTGGTTTAATGCTCGGGTTCTCCCACTGACTTCTATTGTGCTCTGATGCTCGGTAGAGCACCCGAGCATCCCGAGGTGTTCTACTCAAGCACCCAAGCATTTTGGTGCTCGATCAACACTATTAATTAGCCTTGAAAAAAGACGTCTAATAGGGGGAGATGATCAAACCATATAAATATATAAACGGACCAAGCACAACATATCAAGGGAAGCTATTCTGTGTTATACCCCCTCAAAAAACAAGGGTCCACTCCCTACGCCTGGAAAAAAAAGATTCAGTCATATGAGGTAAGGGCTGTGATTCTCTGGAATAGCTGCAGGAGTTAGTCACCACGAATACAGTAGATGGCTTCAAAAAAGGCTTAGATGTTTAATTCAAAATAACATTGAGGCTTATGACAATGTATAGAAATCTTGTTCTACACATCCTTTACCTTTGGCCCAACCCCTTTTTAAAAGAAAGGTGGACATTGATCCAGGGATTTGTTCTGTTTCTGTGGATCAATATAGCAGGATTACAGGTTGGACTTGATGGAGTTTTGTCTTACTCCAAACTTAACAACTATGTAACTAAGTAACTATGGAACAGAACAGTAAATGGCCAAACTATATTTTATTGTAAGCAAGGTTGAATTCCATTGTAACACCAGCTAGTAAATTCTGCGAGGTTACACCATTCACATATGTACATTCTACCATAGTCAAAAGGTTAAATACTCTATAAAAAACAATGGATTCTTTTAGAGCATACAAGGACCAATTTTTATTCTTCAGTAGAAATGATGTTTACAAAAGTAAAAAAGAGAAGACAAAATTATCGGTAATGACAAACAAAACAAGCAGGTATTAAATGAATTAAATAATAAAAAAAGCTATTCCATTCTGTTCTTTCAGTGTATGAAAGAATAAGGTAGCACAAACTTTGTTAGGACTACTGGAGGCCCATTAGTTCTATAGATTTTGATTGAGAAACAGGAGAAATTAAACAGGATTGTGGGACCTAGTGGGCCCCACAAATCACCCTTAAACGGGTTTTCCAAGATTTTCATGTTGATGACCTATCCTGAAGTGAGGATGTATCACCCAGAACCTCCACTGATCAGTTGTTTAAAGAAACCGCAGCACTCACAAGAGCTCTGTGGCTTCTTCCT
Organism: Bufotes viridis; assembly: GCA_033119425.1. Lineage (NCBI taxonomy): Eukaryota > Metazoa > Chordata > Amphibia > Anura > Bufonidae > Bufotes > Bufotes viridis. Next base: position 34,367,076 of record CM065592.1, read on the forward strand.
AGCCCACTGACATCATATTCTTCAGTCATGTGGTCTATGCACTTTTCAGTTCCTTGCAAATTAATGAGCTGAGCTGCAATATTTAACATGGCTGCTATTCTTTGGACGGTGTTACTCTTGACAAGCTGTCACTGCGAGCACTGCAACCTCCTCAATCAATTGATCATCTGGGGTCCCAGGTTTATGGTCTTATCTGTGGCTGGAGACATCATTCTGAAGCCCAAGATGGGGGAAGTTCTATCTCGAGAACCATTTATGTAACAATTTGTCAGCTACACTGTGTAGAGTGCTGGCTGAGAATTCAAGGTTCTTTCTGTTCACTTCTATGGGAATTCAGTCTATCCAGAATCATCCTTTATGTAAAACGAATCATTATTTTAAAGGTGAATATATTTGTGTATATTATACATGCATTGTACATAAAATACTAAGTATACTGAATGGTTATATTCAGATTACGTATCATCCGACAAAACTTATAGTAACCTAAAAATAAAAATCACAGAAAAAAATGCACCAAACGGATATGCCACTGACTATACTAGCTAGTCAAACAAGCAAATATTAAAAGCTGAGACTGTTTGCCAATATATTCCTGTCAGGAACACATCGGAGCCCCTCATGCACCACGTCACGGTCACTCAGCATGGCATGGGGTCCTACCACTACGCTAACTATGGTGTGAACACGGTCTGAAGGTGATGGAATACTGCTCACAGCCAAGCTTCCACACAACCGCATAGCAGGACAACTAATGCAATGTGAATAAAGAAACGACTGCAAGCCACGCCCATATCAGACCTTGTGATGGAGGCTACCAGGTGCAAAAGAATGTTAAATGCCAGATGAAGGCACATTCAATACATATGGAACAAAAATCACAGAAATATAGTGGCCAATATGGGGGAACTGCTCAGACCCCAAACACTGTAGCCTGTTTCTCATTGGGGGAGTAGTCCCACCGCATGTGGACTGCAGCAAACGGCACAATGCTCCATTTTGTGTAGGATGCCTTTGTGGTGCATGTGGTCCGCGCTGGCATCCTCCATTGTACGCAATTTTTGCTGGGGATGGCCGTTTGCTGCGGTCCACATGCGGTGAGACTGCTCCCCCAATGAGAAACACGCTACAGTGTTTGGGGTCTGAGCAGTTCCCCCATATTGGCAACTATATTTCTGTGATTTTTAACCTAAAAATAATAAAAAATAATAATAAGTATAACTTTTTTGTGCTAATTTCAATGCTAGTTTCACATATACGCTAGAAGAAGAACAGCCTACCATAGTTCACCATATCTGGCATAGCCGGATACTGCTGTTCACCACTGAAGCTCTTTGACTACAATGGGACCCGGTGGGCATTTGGCCACTTTCTGACATGAATGCTGTGATTCGGCTGGACAAAAGCTACAGTAGAGCATGTTGGAAACCAGCCACATCCTCGCCGTGTCCCATTATAGTTAATGGGGTCTGGCAGTACTCTGTCCTTATCCGGCTATGCTAGATACGATGAACTCCAGAAGACTGTTCCTCTGCCATAACAGCCTACTGGTTAGCTTTCATGCATATATGAAAGTAACCTTAAGAAGTTCAGTTTATGAGATGAATATTTTGGAAAGTCATTTTTGATGTACAGAGGTCAATGTTTTGCTTTCCAGGTGATAAATTGAAGTTGGAATTTCCATCTTACGTCCTCGGACACAAATTAGAATTCTACACAATGTTCTTTTTAAATTTGCATTTCCTGTGATAAGAGCTACAGAGTGAAAAGAAGGATAAGAGGTCATGATCAAGAAAGAAATATTTTTGTTGATACTGTTGCAACAGTCAAAACGGAAAAAGATTGTTCCGATAAGATTACAGCTATTGAAAAGCTGCATTAGGCATAAAGATCTTACAGCTGATAGGTGGGCATCTAACCTCGGAGTCGTAAAACTTCTGATGTTCTTCTTTACGTGTTGTATATGAACAGAGATCATTTCAATCAAAAGAAAATTTAAAATACTTGCAACTATGAAAGGAACAAAATGCCCAAAAACGTAAGAAAGTAACTTAAACTCCAAACCTTTGCTGAAAGTTTCATTACCGGTAATTGGTGCATACAGACTGTCCATGACATCGGAGGTTTCTTTAAGGTTGAAAGCAAAAATAAATGCAAAACTGAAAGAGATGATAGAAGACATCAAGATGATAGGGGATATCATTTGTGGTATGGATAATTTGAAACGGATGAGAAGGGTGCTCTTAAAAATGGTGATTTTCACATAATAAAGGACACACAGCCACATCATGAACCAAAGGTTAGAGAAGTCGAAGAATAACTGAGTAGTCCGGAAAATCCATTTTGCTACGTCAGAAGGATAAGCATTGAGTTTACAGACTCGATTGATGATCCTGAAAAGAAAGCAGATCAAGAGAAAGATCCGGGAAAGACCAAGACTCATTGTGAGTTTTTCATAAGGCTTCATCCTCCGCCTGTGCATCCAGTCCAGGACATTTGTAACTGTGATGAAGGCATTTACCATTAACCCCAATGTACTCATACATGCAGCCATAATTTCAAAAACAACAGCTGAAACCATTTCAATGTTTCTTTCTCAGCTTTTCTCAACTTTATGTCTAGCCTGAGGATCTTCAATTAATGAGATGTTTGACAACCTCACTTTTATTTAGCACAGTGTCTTGTGGACCAGAACTATTGTTTACTGGCATAGGAAAAAACTTTTCTTGACTGATGCAAATCGATGACTGACTGAAAGGACATTCAAAAATTCTGCATGACAACCGTCACGTTCAATGCAAGAATATGATTAATATTTGTTTAATGACTCAATGTGCACCTTGAAATTTGGTTTTCATGCAAATGTTCTGTTTATGATAAAATTTAAAAAAAAATCTGTCAACCATGACTTCTTTCTTTGTTTAACTATATGACTATTTGAGGCATTACTCTTGATAAAGTGAGTTAATTATAGTTTTGAAATGAAAAATTCAGCGGCTCAACCACTCACCGAAAATGGAGACGGTGCTCACCTAAAATGGCCCACCCTCAGGCCTGGATGCAAATTGTAAAAAAGAAAAGAAAAGGGGCACACTCAAATGGGCGCACTAGAATTAACCATATAATATAATTTTATAAAACATAATCACTAAAAACAGACCCAAAAATGAAGCCCAAGGTAAACGCATACGCCACATGCACAATAATGTAGGCACCAACAGGTATGTGGCAATAGTCCCAATGTAACTTGATTCAGCTGTTGTTCATCCACAATTGAACACATGTGCAGTATGTCACACAAATGATGACTGTATAGCACTATGTAACAGTCACAGATGGAAGTTCAATTCAAATGTATGGCAATATTCACACCACTATTCGCATGTGCGGTATATTCGCATAAGTAGTTGCGCAGTTGAGATTTTTTCGCATATGTGATAGGTTCGCATAGATACTTTGCACAGTTCAAGTATGTGGTACTGTTCGCACCTCCGAAATTTTTCGCATGTGTGGTATCTTCACATATACAATAGTTAGCGTAATGGGTGACTCCGCACCACTCTACAGCAGTGTCTGAAGTTTATATATGGCAATATAGAAGCTCCTCAGGGATTGGGTCTTACCCGTCTTCACTGCCGCCTTACAGCGCTGATTTCAGGTTTGCGCACACCAGCGGCGTCCCACGTGGTGTGCCAGATCTTACCGTGGTGTCCCACGTAACCTGGTTGCCTTGGGGACCGGGTGCAACTGAAATGATGTCACTAATGCGCGACTGCTATCGCCAGAACCAAATGATGTAGATTTTTCTTTTGCTTCTCTTTCTTTATTGCAGATATCTGCTGACTCTGATACTGGAACACTCACTCCTTCCGCGACTAATTATAGTTTTAGACAAACATTTAAGTTAATGTATGAAATTGTTCTACTACATCATATAGAGATGAGCGAAGTTCTAAAAAATTTGATTCGTCATAACATCACCGATTTTGCACGGTATCTTCAAGCAAGATGGCCGCGTATGAAGTAAGTAGGATTTTTTTTTTACCTCCATTTCTGAGAAAATCAGTTTGCTACCATGGAGCATGAGGAAATTTAGTTACGCAGTTAATTACATTTTCCCTGAATTCCGCTTCGTCAGCTTCGATTCGCTCAACGATGTTGATATACCTTAGGTGGTACTCGTAATGTCTCAGTGGGGTATTGGTATGTCTCTATGCACTGTTTTTAATAGAGACTGTACTCTATATTATCATAGCCTCTGGTTTTCTCTGTCTATTTTTTGTTTAGTAGATGCACATGTCTTAGGACATCAACACTGGACATACCGTTAGGCTTCCATCTGTCTGTGAACAATTATCATCCCCAGCTAACAGAACGCATTTTCTGTAAACTTTGCTACTGCAGAGTTGATTTCAATCAGATGGGGATACCATATTATCACTTAAAAATTTCAGTGCTCTCTACACGTCCGCTCTCCATGCTAGCTAGATGGATCAAACCCTGAGAAACATTACAGAGCAAAGCATTCTGGGTTTGGTTCGAAAACTCAACACGAAGCTGAGAAAAGCAGTAAGGTCTGGACAGATAAAATAAGGCAAAGAACAGGTGAAGGAAAGTACATATGAAAAATAGTGTTGAGCGCGAATATTCGAAAAGCGAATTTTTTTAGCGAATATCGGCACTTCGCTAATTCGCGAATATTTCGAATATAGCGCTATAAATTCGCTATTTCGAATATTCGTTTTTTTTTTTTTTAGTTATATTTTTTTCTTTCCCACTTCCCAAAAGTAGTTCTTACCTGTCATGAGGATTCCTGGCTTCCTGGCTGCTCCAGTCAGTGCCCGTTGCCGCTTCTGCCGACTTCCGTGCTCATGGAGCGTCCCCTTCCATGGGAAAATCTCTATATACTAAAATGTACTGTCGGATTTGAGGAATTACGTTGAAATCGCAATGCGATTAATTCAAGTTATATTAATCGCATTGCGATTACAACTTAGCACTGCTATCTTACATAGGCTAGAATTAACTGAATATGGAATATATAGCTATGCACTAGCAGTGCTAAGTTGAAATCGCAATGCGAATACTTTAAGTTAAATTAATCGCATTGCGATTTCAACTTAGCACTGCTGCTATATTCCATATTCGTTAACTTCGTTAATTCTAGCAAGCTGACCCATTATAAACCCAGCTCTAAGTTGAAATCGCAATGCGATTAATATAACTTGAATTAATCGCATTGCGATTTCAACGTAATTCCTCAAATCCGACAGTACATTTTAGTATATGGAGACGTTCCCATGGTGATGGGGACGCTCCATGAGCACAGAAGCTATGGTTGGCTTGGTAGAATTAGCGAGGATGACGAATATGACGAATGTATTCGTCATATTCCTCAAAACGAAGATAACGAGTATTCTACATCTTCGTTTTAGCTACCTATTCGTCAACTTCGCTAATTCTAGCAATCATCATCAAATAGGAAGGTTGACTTACCAGACAGCTGTGTTAAATTATGCTATGATGTTTTTTTTAATACAATAATTATATTACTTGATATGATAATATTATTATAAGTATTCTATTTATTAAAAAAAAAAATCGCATAGCGAATTTACACAGCTGTCTCTATAGTCAACCTTCCTATTTGATTGCTAGAATTAGCGAGGTTGACTAATAGGTTGCTAAAACGAAGATGTAGAATACTTCGTTATCTTCGTTTTGAGGAATATGACGAATACATTCGTCATATTCGTCATCCTCGCTAATTCTAGATATGAAACCAATAGGAAAGTAGCCTTAAGTACAAATCGCAATATGCGATTATTTAAATCGCATTTTAATCGCGATAACTAGAAAAAATGACGAATATTCGATTTCGACGAATATGAAACGAATATTCATTCGAATATTCGCGAATTTCGTCGAAATCGAATATGGCACCTGCCGCTCATCACTAATGAAAAACTGGTACTTGGGACATAAATGTCCAGTGTTTGGGGTACTAAATGACGATAAAAAATCATCATGGGACAGGAGAACCTCATTAATATACTTAGTAAAAAAAAAGGTGGATAGGGTGAAAGAGATGACAAAAGAAATGCTTCTATAATACCTCCAATTAACTGTTATGTAGGAGTGTGAATAATGAGTGTCAGACTCAGGGGTAGTCATACAGTCCGATGCCATCAAAAATGTTTCTGCTGCTGCTATTTGCACTGCTGTCCCCAACATACCTACATTCTCACTGCCAGCTGACGTGGCACAAGTGTTGTTTTATATTACTCCACCTACTGCCACTTTGTCTATTACCAAGCATAATGACATTTACTGTTTCAAGAAAAATAATCAGAAGTCACACAGTCTATCCGCTAAAAGCCCACTGACCATAGTCCATAACACTAGAACTGTAACACTGTGCCATGCCCAATAGTCTATGATCAGCTGAATTTATTAAATTTAAAAAAATATTTGAAAAATAAAGTCAATTTCACAGAATCTAGTACAAAAGACAGTAACTGTGACGTAGAACATGAAGTCAGTTTGGTCGGTACCTTGGTGTGTGATCAACCAATGTTTTAAAATTCATTTAGAACACTTTCTTTGGACAGAGTCCAGTACAGTATGTAATTACTGGTTTAATTAAGACTCATTCATGCTGGTAAAATTTGTGACGTTGTTCTTCATACGTTTCACGTAAATGAAGAAAAAAAGCTTCTATGCTAACAGTTATAAAAGGTAAAAAAATGCTCATGGAGCACCGCCTCCTATTCAAACAGCTGATCGGCGGGGGTGCCAGGTGTTGTACTCCTGCTGATCAGATATCGATGACCTATCCTAAGGATTGGTCATTCATAGTAGGGGATGGACAACCCCTTTAACTAGTATCTCAGAAATGGTTAAATGTTTTGAACAAAGAACAATTGAGAAAATTATATTTAGCCCAGAATGAGTAAAATTCTATCATAAAAAATAATGTCCTTGAAGGTGTATATAGCCTTTAAAGGGATTAACACCAGCGCAGCATTAGTAATGTCAAAGCAACACCAACCCATATGATAGTAAACAGATGGTTACTGGTGGTAACCTTTTTGATGGCAGATGCCTACTTTCTCTGTATAGAAGGTTTTAGGATTCAGTAGTTAGTAATAAATATGAGTTGTGTAAAATTAATTTTCTCGTCACTGCTAACAGACTTGAAGTTTTACAGACTATCACGGATAATAAAGAGTATATCACCATGAGTTAGGGCTCATGCACATGGCTGTTGATCGTCCACTCCGTGCATTGGGGACTACTTTTTTGCGGTGCGGAGGCATAGACAGAAACCTCATGAAGTACTCTGTTGTGCTTCCGTGGGGGTTCTGTGCCTTCGTTCTGCACCAGACCTTCTGGATTGCAGACCCATTCAAGTGAATGGGTCCGCATTCGTGATGCGGGGTGCACACGGCCGGTGCCCATGTATTGAGGGCCACGATACGGGCAAGGCCAGGCAATAGCCATATGCATGAGCCCTTATACTGACAAACTCTGCTATGCTACAGCTCTACCTTTAATATAAATTTAATTGTTACATGTCGTTTTTTTTTAAAAATAAAATGGTTTAGAGTTGAAGAGCAGAACTATGTATGGGGCAGATACAGCACAAGTTTCTGTAGAGCACTTATTTACTTGGAATAATGCAGATATTGGGGAGTTGAAGCTGGACGTGAATATTTAAATATGTTCCCTCAATCGATGGAAAATTCATTGGCAGCTTAGGAGAATTTTCCGAATGAGCTGAATGCAAAAATCTCACATCTGACTAAGAGATTTTACTATAACCTGAGAGTCACTTTTGCTCATGGACTTAACCATTTATGACACCGATCAAGAGAAGGTCTAGACCCCAGTAGACAATACTGTTGTCAGAAAGAGCCTCCCATACAAAGTTCAGTGCCAAAAGAGCCCTCCATATTAGAGATGATCAAATCGATTCCAAAGAAATCTGATTTGTCAGACTTTTCATAACATTCCTTCTGGCGAAATAATCAGAAATTTGGTTGGTTCACTTTGGACGAATTGTGCAAAATATTGCCAGCCATTTTACTTTTAAAATTCAGTACACTAGTGAGTGAAACAGAGCAGGGAAGATCAAGATGGAGAATCACATAGCCACGAGTGAGACCCCAGCTGTTGGGCTCACCCTCAATACTTTGCAGTCAGTCTGACAACCAATCAAGAGGAAAGATATTGGCTGGGTCCCTAATGCACCATGTTGGCTCTGAAGCACAGACGCTATTGTGAGCTCAGCCACTGATTTGGTAGAGCGTTACTGCCATGTCTCTGACTGACGCCAATAAGTCAGCAATCTTAGGGTCTTTCAGGGACAGTGTATAAATATTTTGTTATGCAGATTGAATTTCTAGGTAGAAGGTCAGGTTTCGTCATTAGGGACAGGATAGGAGCAGTTAATGTACAATCAGGGCTGGAGTAGTTCACAAACCACATGTATATGATCCTTAAAGGAACAGCACATTATTTCTATGCGCAGAAGTCAGCCTTTTTTGTCCAGAAACCTTTCCCAAAGCTTCTATAATTTAATTGCCTTTAATGCTGCAGCATTGACTAACAACATGGTTGCAAGACTCCATGAGGTTTCTGTGAATGTGAATTATGCGACGAAGATTGGGCCAATTCACATTAATAATACATTTTGCTGCATAGCTTTAAATTCAGCATGCTAACACAAGCAATCTAAATTGGATACCACTCCCAGCCTCCCTGAGGCAGCCTGAATAAGTTACACAATGTGACAAACTGACTCCTGCCTCTAAAATCTGTCTGTCAAATAATTATGCTTTAGATTTTTTACTTGCTATTGCCTTCTCCTCACTATCAACACTGATCGTGGCACCTGAGAATGAAAGCATAGGGATGCGGCACTCTCTGTAGGGTTGCGGCGCTCTTTGCCTTCCGATCGGAGCCCCTGCAGTGAAATTGCGGGGCTCCGATCGGTTGCCATAGCAGACCGGAGACAGCTGAAGCGATCCAGGCCTGCCATAGCTTTCTCCATACTGAGCAATGCACAAGGTATAGCTCAGAATGGACAGTGGGAAAATCCTATTCACCCTAAGGGCTCATGCACACGACCGTATGTATTGTGCGGCCCGCAAAAACGGATCCACAAAAAATACTGATGACGTCTGTGTGCATTCCATATAATTGGAGCGAGGGTGGAGTTCCAGCGGCGACACGGCAGCGCACGCCGAGAGGCCGCCAGACTAAAAGTACTGCATATCCAGCCTGACGGACTCCCCTGCCTCTAATGTGAAAGTACCCTAAAAGAGACAGCTTCCCATGCCCTCTTCCTCACATACTTCTTGCATGGTTTTCCAGCCCTCCTTTCTTACATACTGCTCCTCATACCCTCTGCTTATTCACCTACTCATATATTGCTCACCATGATTCCCCTTTCCCCTATCCCCATGGTAACCTCATCTTTATCATAGAATGCTCTCACTCATCCTGATGGACATCTGTGATCACTGTAAAATGAGGTTTTTATGTCTCCGTATGACCTGTGATCACTGTAAAATTAGGTTTTTATGTCACCGTATGTGATCTGATGTGCATTTGTAGACCTGTGCCGGCTCAAGGTCTATGTGATGTAGTCTGAATTTCCAATGTAAATCCTAAACATTTGAATAAATGCAAAATGTTTGTCATTGAACCGTCAATAAAGATTTGCTGTGTTATTAGGATCCTCACAATACTGGAGAGATGGCTGATTCCACAGAGGGTGACACTGAAGTCCAGTACCTGAGCTTTCTTCTCTTGGCAGCTATCACTCTCATAGCCGGACTGGTAATACATTTATTTATCATAGCCGTCAATGTCAATGACTGGTGGAAAGGAAGATCGATCACTCCTGTTGACCACATTGTAACCTCTCTTGGGATTTCAAGGATGTGCGCTCAATGTGCTAATACACTATATATATTTATGTCTACAGACTTTCAGAGCAGCCTTGATTTACATGTAACAATTCCTATTATTGGTGGAGTATATACTTTCTTTACTTCTGCCAATATTTCGTTAACAGCTCTGCTTTCCTTTGTCTTCTGTCTAAAGATCTCCAACTTTCACACCAGACTATTCCTGTATCTGAGGAGGGTGATAGTACAGAGGACTGTTTATTTCATTGTAGCTTCAATGCTTTTCCCCATTTTAAATAGTCTGCTAACCTTGGTTATGGCTTACACTAAGGTCACCAATGGTGGAGCATACAATACAACCAAAGATTGCATTTTTATGACTTTTTTATTAAGTTATTCTATAGGAGCCTCTATCCAACTGCTTTTCTTTTGCATCTCTTCAGTACTTCTCTTCACTTCTTTGTATCAACATGCAACAATGATGAAGAGGAGCAGTAACTTAACCATCAATTTGGAGACATATTACTCAGTGATGAAATTTGTGTCCTTCACTTTCATATATAACACTGCATACTTCATTGACCATTTTGCTTGTGTTTTTTATTACAGTTTTTACTGTGTGAGCCTACTATGGCTTTATATTTTATTGGACTTTCTCCCAGCTCTACATTCTTCCTACCTGATCTACAAAACAGCCAAACTGAGGAATCAGATGTCCAAGGTTCTCCAGAATGTGAGCAATTTCTTATTCCAAAGGCAATGTACAGAAGCCAGAGAGAACATAGAAATAGCAACTTAGTAAGCTAAATCCAAGGATTGATCATCAATGCATGATAGATGAGGATCCAAAACCTGCACCGATCAGCAGAAAGAAGTGTCTATGTTTTTGTTTATTAAGGCAGAGCACCATGTACTGTATATGGTTGTGGCTGTAACTGATATGGTGGCCAAGGCCTTTCAAGCAAATGGGCCTAACAGGAGCTAAGCTGTATGGTGAGGTACACAATGAATGTTTTGGCCTTTTTCTTTCTACTGATTGATGATGGCCCTTGAAGTTGAACCCTCACTTCAGGAGTAAATAGTTGACATGTACTTACTACTTTGGAGACCACCAGATTGGTGGTCATGCACCATGTGGTTATGACTTTTGAAGCCCAAGGGAGTTGCTGGCTTGGCCATATGTATAACTCCATAGACATCAGTAGAGAGGTTCAAGTATATGTGTGCCCACTTCTCCTATATGTGGCTGAAATAGAAGTTCATGTGTGGTTAAGGTACCACTCACTTATCTTACTCCTTCACTACCATGGCCAATCATACATTAATGGCCTATCTTAAGTTTATGAAATGTAGAACCATACATGGGTATTATATGGAACTTATCAACACACAAATGTGATAGATCTGTTTTACTTTAAAAATCATCTCAAGTGAACATGATGGCATGATGTGACACGTGGTCACGTCATACTCCCTCCTCTTTCTTCCACCTTCTATTGGTGCTGTGGTGTTCGATGAAAAGCTTCGCAAGCTGACTGCATTTGTAACACGCGTATCACTTGCTGCTCTCACTACTCCTACTGTCTCCTAGAGCCTCACTTGCTTTTTTTTGTTTGTTAAAAACACCAACACAGTGGTGGTGACCACACGGCAGGATAAATTCAATAAAGTGCAAGTGCAAAACGTATTTTTAGGGAGGTACTATAAAGTGCAGATTCAAGAGTACATAAATAAGTATTATACACACCACCTATTAGTATGGCTATAAATATTACAGATCAAATTACATGTAAAAAATAAGAGATGCAGTATAATACAAAGTATATAGGCAGATATCTATACAGTACTAACCAAAAAATTGTGTCCAGCCTCAGGTCAGACCATCACCATGCCCCGACACGTGTTTCACCATCAGTTTTCTCAAGACCGGCTCCTGCCTTGCGGTCACCACCACTTTTATTTGTGTTCTATTCTATGGTGTATATGGGTTGATTATAGGTGGGGATTTAGGTCTGGTGTTTATGTCAGTGGTCATGGTCCTAGAATGGTGCGAACCTTTATCAAATTGAATGACTTAATGACTAAATATATATTTAAAATGCCCATGTATTAATTGCATATTTATTTGTAAAATAAGTTAGAACTCATTACATTATATCGCTTGCAAGTGTTTAGAAGATGGCTCCAAAACAGAGTAGAAAGTCAGGGGATCTTTTCTTACCCAGAGAACGACAGGGCCAGGTGTGATGGTATATTTACTGCGTGGCCCTGTCAATCAAAGTTGCAGAGAGAGCTGAGACCTCTAGCAATGAGGGCACATATGAACTAGTGTTGAACGCGAATATTCGAATAGCAAATTTTAATCGCTAATATCACAACTTCGAGAATTTGCGAATATTTCAAATATAGTGATATATATTCATAAAAACGAATATTGGTAAATTTTTTTCATCTGAACCCATTACCTGACTGCTTCTTACTTGTGGGCCAATGTGAGAAGGCTGCAATATCTAGTGAATTAGAATATTCTTCATAATTTAATATACCGTATTTTCCGGCGTATAAGACGACTGGGCAAATAAGACGACCCCCTACTTTTCCTGTTAAAATATGGGGTGTGAGCTTTACTCGCCGTATAAGACTTCCCCCTCTTCCAACGCACACCAAATAAAAATTAAACAGACGATCCGAGCTTGAGAAAACCACTGAGAGCAGGGAGAGGGGGCTGCTTCAGGTTGCAGGATGCAGCGCACGGTGGCTCAGCTAGAGGGCGCCTGTGCCTGAAGCTTGAGAAGGACAGCTTCTCCAGTCCAGCTTGGAAGTAAAGAGAACCTTTCACTGGTCCAACAATTGTTAGATAATGATATATACCGTATGTGTAGAGCGGCGCCCAGGGATAATAGTAAGTGCAGGGGGATCCCTGGGCGCCGCTCTACACATACATATCATTATCTAACAATCGTTGGACTAGTGAAAGGTCCTCTTAAGTTTCAGCACCCCCGACTTTTGAGAAGATTTTCATGTGTTAAAAAGTAGTCTTATATGCCCGAAAATACAGTAGTTTATGTTATGCGAAAAATCGGTAATTAAATATGCGCATTAATCGAACCGCGTAAGGGCGTTAATCAACTTTCATATTGGGTTGGCTTGGTAGAATGGTCGAATATGTAGAATATAGCGCTATATTCGTAAATTACGAATTCTACATATTCGACAATTCTACCAAGCCAACCCAGCCCAATAGGAATGTTGCTTAATGCCCTTACATGATTCGATTAATGCGCATATTTAAGTACAGATTTTTCGCAGAAAATAAACTATATTAAATAATGAAGAATATTCTAAATCAGTAATGACTCATTACTGATTTTGAATATTCTTCACTATTTAATATAGGTTATGTTATGGGAAAAATCAGTAATTAAATATGCGCGTTAATCGAATCGCGTAAGGGGCGTTAAGCAACTTTCCTATTGAGTTGGCTTGGTAGAATTTTAAATATGTAGAATGTAGCGCTATATTCTACATATTTGACAATTCTACCAAGCCAAGCCAACCCAATAGAAAAGTAGCTTAACACTCTTATGCAATTCGATTAATGCACATATTTAATTAATGATTTTTTGCATAACATAAACTATATTAAATAATGAAGACTATTCAAAACCAGTAATAAGTCATTACTGACTTGTGGGTTAATTCAATTCAAGAAAATTCGTCATTTCTTTTCATCTGAAGTCATGATTCCTCCCCGCTTAAGTTGCTTTTGGGCCAATGACTGTTTACATTAAATTGGAAAAAATGACGAATATTCAAAAAACGAATATATAGCACTATATTCTATAGTGCTATATATTCGTGTTTTAGAATATTCACATTGCGCAAATATTATATTGCAAATTTTTTGCAATCAATAGAATAATCTCGAATACGAATATTTGAGAATGTATGACGAATATTCTAAAGAATATTCAGGAAATATTGCGAATTTGAATATTGCCCCTGCCGCTCCTCACTAATATGAACATGGGACCAACACAGATGCCTTCATCTTCCAAGCGCCCATGTAACAGGTCAGCCAATTTCATAGCTACAAATCTTCTGACAGATGCCCTTTAAAGTTAGCTGTAGCTAAGATCAGTATGGCACAAAAGGTAATGTAAAGTGAAGGGTGAAACTGTACATCTGGATTAAGATATGCTGTTCTGGGTGAGGTGGCAGGAGAAAGATAAGAGATGGTAGAGGTTAATAGAGGAAACTATTCAATAATTTGTGCTTGAGAAAATACTGTAAATGGGGTTATCCAATTTCACAAACAGCCCCCCCATGTGCCGGGCCCCTCACATGAAATATACTTGCCCGCTCCTGGTCCTTACTCAGCCGCTTCAAGCTGTAACCGCCTTACTGGGCGCCAGCAACACGAAAGACCCTAGAAGTGTCTTTTCACGTATTCCCCTGGAGAGAAACGTTAGGGTTAAATCACCTGTGCCAAGTGCGTCTGATGGAAGTGATTGCAGTGTGTATGATTTTGACAGTGATGTGGGGAAGCGTGTGACTTATTCCCTGCCACTCAGGCATGAGTTTGCCCACAAGGGGCAGCAGGATCCCAGGCGACCATTATATGCTGATGTGTTCTCTAGGAAGAAAAATCCTCAGTGTTCAGAAATGGATCAGAGCTCCTCAAGCATCATTAAGTTTTTAAATGCCACCGTGTCCAAGTTCTCTAAAAAGGGTTCTTCTCAAATAACGAACCATTTAGAGCTGTATGAATCCACTATGGATTCTTTGAAGTTAAACTCTGAGGCTGACAGGATCAGATTCCTTCCATGGGCCTTTGATGATAAGTATCGTCATTACTTTACCTTCTTTAGGGACAGAGGAATTAAGAATTGGCAAAATGTCTTGCATGAGGTTAAACTGGAATTTGGACCATACCAAACTGTTACTGCTGCAAAACGTGACATTTATGGGCTCATGTGTAGACCCAATCAAAGTCCCCGTGAATTCCTCTCTATCCTTAAAAATGTTTATGGATTGGCGTATAGGTCCCCAAACTGGGAGTCTGAGGAGTTCAAACAACTGTTTTATGATGCAATGCCGACCCAAATCAAACTTAGCCTAGCTACAGACCTTGATTTCAAAGCTCACTTGGACAGGTTGGTAACGGCTGCCACCTCACTGTATAATATCAATGAATGTCATGCTACAGGAGAGAGGAGATACAAAAAGTCCCCAGAACAAAGTATAGCAGAAGCTAAGGTAAACCCTAGCTTGGGGTTTGAAATGCAGCCACATAAGTACCCTCAGTCTACAGGACCTGTCTAACAAATCCAGCACCAACAGGTAGGACCCAAACAATCAAAACCTCAGAGCCCCAATGGCCCAGAGGGGGATAATTCCAGTGCTGGAAGGTCTAACTATCGTCCTTATTACAATAGGGTTCTCCAGGGATACAGGCGCTGGAATAACAGGCCCAGACAACAGAAGGAAAACAGGACTGAAACACCTACTTCACCTAGGAGTAGGTCACCCACCAATAACCAGGGTGCACCAAAGGACTAAACTGTGCGCAAATCAAACAGTCAGTTTGATCAGTTGGCAGATCAAGCGGCCAAGCTAAGTGACATTGTAAGTAAGTTGTCAAAGGTATCCACAGGAAAACAGCCTAAGTATTTTTTAGGGGCAACTCCAGGTCCCAGCTCAGCCCCGTAATGCAGGCAGGGCAGGGTCAGAGCCAAACCACTGCAAGGTTACTGAAATGGTTGAGGGAGAATCTAATGTGATTACTAACCCCTTTTTGCCTTGCAGCGCTCCTGACCCTAAAATTGTGGCCAAGGAGAAGATGTCTAACATGTTGTTTATTTTGCAGTCTAATCATGTTGATCCCTGTAATAATGTGTCTACTCCAGTGAGTGATCCTGTTATTCCAGCAGCTATCTGTGAGCCTTCTGTAAACTGCGATATAGTCCAGTTTTCCCTAAAGGTGGGGGCTGCTTCTATTCCTCCTGCCTGTAACAGGAATGTGAAGATATCTAGATGTCACGACGCTGCAGAGAGGTCAAATCCTCAGAAACAGTCAAATGTATGAACATCCTAACTTCCTATGTGATTTATTTCAGGTTAAAGGCCAATATATTGTTGATTCCTCTTTCCAGGAGGAATTTATCGAGCTGATTAGGGGTTCACATGACAAAGGATCACTAACAGCTATATCGTTATATAATTATTTCCCACAGGTTATGGATCTGATCATATTCATTGTGGAGGATCTACGCAAACGCCTTCAGCATGCTTTTGCATTTGCCTAGAGGAATATTGAGAAAGCAGCAGTAAGCGCTAAAACTTACTATCTTTTGAAGACAACTCAGAAGGAATACCAAATTTCCAATCAGGTCTACCTATTTAACTTTGCCCGGGATCAGGTGACGGAAAGGACATTTTTGCCTCCCTGGGAAGGACCATACGTCATCACTGACAAATTGTCACCTGTGGTCTACAAGATCAAAATTCCTAAGGGGGGTGAGTTTGTAGAAAAATGGGTGCATATTAATCAATTGTGTGTTTCTCATCCTAGGTCACGACTTGGCGAAATAGAAGGAGTCGGATGATGAGAGATGCAGAGATATCAAAGTTCCAGCTAAAGACGGAAACCCAGGATCGGTATTGTATAAACCAGGCATGCTCAACCTGCGGCCCTCCAGCTGTTGTAAAACTACAACTCCCACAATGCCCTGCTGTAGGCTGATAGCTGTAGGCTGTTCGGGCATGCCAGGAGTTGTAGTTTTGTAACAGCTGGAGGGCCGCAGGTTGAGCATGCCTGGTATAAACAAACGAGCGTACTAACCTATCCTCATGTGTGTTTCCTCTGCAACTAACTATCTCTTGACCTACTTCTGTTCCAAAATTTGCTCTGTTTTAGAAAAGAAACCATGCCAAATTAAGGGTATATGGTAGTATGGACTTCCTCTTGCAGTATTGGTAACAGAATATTAAAAAGACGTATATACTTATATTTGTCATACAATGTATTACAGGCACAAGATGGCATCGACTATTGTTGCCGTTATCTACGCCATCCTAATCTTGGGGAAGGAGCTCCATGCTGAGCCGATCACTGTACCATGCCCTTCATCCGGGATTATGCTGCAGGATACCGCGGGATTAATCTTGACGAATAAGAGGGTCTTGTCCCAAAAGATCTACGTCAGTCTGGATCCACGCACCTTCGTTGAAAGACAGTTCAACGTTTCGGAAAACCTGTTGTCGGAGATTCGATCATGGTATCAAGCACATATCGGTTATTCCCAAGAAAGGATTACACAGATCCGGGAACAGGCGAGAAAGACGCTGACCAGGGAACAGTTTTCTACAAGTCAAAGACCAAAGCAGTTTTTTTCTGCGATTATAGCCACCATAATCTTTAGCGTAGTGGGCGCTGTCATTGCTACTGGTGTATCAGCTGTTAATTTCATCTCTATTAAGACGTTGGAACTCACATTTTGTATCAAAGTTTGTAATTCTGTTAGGAACATCGAGACGCTTCTGACGCTGTGGAATACATGTTCAAAGATAAAGAATACAATAAGGTCTCAACTAAACACAGGTGTTGTGTATCTTCTACTTTTTAAATGTATCTTTGATTAATACAATAAACACTAGCTTCTTTGAGCTTCACTAGCTAAAGCTCATGATTAACTCCTTTTACAACATGAGTATTAACAAGCTTTGCTCTTAAAGGTAATGAATATCCATTATAATAACTAATGCAAGTAGACATCCATGTTTTATACCCATGAAATAAGCATATATAACGGTTTATACGGTTTATAATCATGAAAAGCATAACAATCTGGACATTTGTGCAAGGACTGGAGGGAATCCCTGCCTCCATCTCCACTGCATACTTCCACGGCCTGTTGGGGTCATCAGCGTCATCTTCATTGTCACCCTCCAGATAAACCACCTAGTTCTGTATAGAATTCCTGAGTGTTTATATCCTCCTGCTCGTCCTCCTCCTCCTCCTGTGCCAGCTTAGCCTCCATAGGGCTCAGGTGGCAGTGAGATGTAGGCACCACATCTTCTGTCCCCTCGCCAGTCAAATTTATCAGCATCCCCTCCAGGATGTCAAAGCATGGAATTAAATCATTCATCCCGTAGTTTTGGCGACTGACAAATAAAGTGACCTACTCAAAGGGCTTGAACAAATGGCAGGTGTCACACATGAGCTGCCACTAGTTATGAGCGAGCACCAAAGTGTTTGGGTGTCCGGGTACTCGGTCCGAACACATAGCGATATTCGTGCTCTCGGCCGAGCACCCGAATATAATGGAAATCATTACCAGAACTGCCGTTGACCACAAGCTCCACCTGTTACCTGGTAAGTAAATCACAGCATTAACCATTTCCATGCCAGTGTTATACAATGGACGGAACCAGGACACATTGTGTATAACACAATGGGGATGGGGCCTGTCATGGTGTCCTAGGTTCAATAATAAAACACAACACTAGTGCAAATGCATAAACATTTTATTGAATAAAATCCACTTAAACGGATAAAAGCATGGCTTAAATAATAACCTGGTGTGGAAAATAAGGGCCACGATGTCCTATTATTATACCATTAGCTTAAATAACATAACACAACTGTCCGCTCGAGACCGAGCTACTTACCCATGCGCCATGCACTAGTGCATGGCACCCCCCAACCTACGCAAGCCCTTTTCAATTATGTTCTGAACACCAACAATTACAATATCAAAACCGATATCAGAGAGAACCGAAGACTGTCTGTCTAAATACAAACCTTCCACAAACCCTTCCATTTCAATGTGTCTATAAGAAACATGACCCGTGGAGATGATGTATCTTTGAAGATATTTATTTATTTTTTTCTAATTTTCTCTAGAAAAGAAAGATTCTTGTCACCCCAGAGGAGTCTGGGAATCATCTCAGAAAAACACAGGTATGTTCCTGGAAATAATGTTGAAATCCTATTCCTAACCCAAATTCTTTTAAACTCAGTTACAAAATGAAAAGAACTCATTCTACCTATGTCATTTTCCCCCACATGAATAATGAGAATATCTGGAGAAGGCAAATTGTCAGACATTTCAAAAAGATGAAAACAAATGTCCTTAAGTTTTAGTTCTGGGATTCCTTTCCAGTAAATCACAATGTCTTCCTTAAGACCGATCTTATCACTAAATCGTCTGTCCGAAGCTCTGGATTGTGCTCCCGAAACAATCTCATTCCCTAGAATCCAGATTACATGTGGCCTGGAACCTGTGATTTAAACTAAGATACTATTAGGTCCGGGCGTAAATAAATTTTGTACCTGTTTGATTTCCATCTTCCAATTTGTTTAATACAATTCTCACCAAGTTCCAGCTGATCCGCAAGGGTAGCCCCTATTCTAAAAGAATGTGCGGAAAATTTAAGGTGAGACAAGCCTAAAAAACGTAGACACTTTGATAGGATGAAATTAAATTGGTATCTAGTTAATGGGGAGCCGTCAATATGTGAGAATAGCGGAGAGTTAATATCCTTAAAATTTTTCAAATCAAACCAGTTGACTAGGGCAGCAACAGGGCATAGGAAGCAGTCATTAAAAGAATTAAGAGTTAAAACATGGCCCGACTGCTTTTGATCAGTTTTAGATTTTTTAATTTTAATTCGAACTTTGGATTGCAGGGAAACAATGTCTGAGGCCAAAATAGGAGGTAAATCACTCTTGTTTCTTGCAGTAACTTCTCCAATGCGAAGAGCCGCAAAGAAAGATATTATGAAGGCAGTTTTAAAAAGGGACACCTCCATAGAAGAGGAGAAAACTGACGGTAAAACTGAAATGATTTGTCTAAGGTTATTCAAAGTAAAAGGTCTAGTCTGGGGCATGGGAGGTTGAATCCTTTTTAAACCCCTTAGAACCATTTTTATCAAGAAATTTGAATTAATTGGTGGTTGACCATAAAGTTTAAAGAAGAAGGACAAACCAGCAAAAATGTTGTCAATACTGTTAGCAGAGAGTTTCCTGTCGACTAAATTGGAGACAAAAAGGCAAAGGTTGTTTGGAGAACTGGAAAATGTATCAAATCCATCGGCAGCACAAAAAGACTTCCAGGAATTCCAAGAACTCTCATAAGAATTCCAAGTAGACTTAGCTACCGAATTTTGAAGGAGAGTTAATGTGTGAACCAGATGTCCCAAAGGAAAGGGGGGCAAGGTGAGTTTACCTGAGCTGCCGAGGGATGCAATTCTCGAAATTTCTGCCAATCCTGTCGGGATAAAGCATCCGCAATTAGGTTGCATTTTCCCTGTATGTATTTTGCCATAAGCCAGATGTTACATAATAAGCACTGCACAACAATTTCTCTGAGCAGAGTGGTTACATGTTCAGATTTTGATGACAGACAATTTATGGTGAAAACAATGCCTTGGTTATCTGTAATCAATAAGATACGTTTGTTAGAAAGTTGGGATTTCCAGATGGTCAGCGCCACAAGAACCGGAAACAATTCTAATCAAAATTGAATTTCTGGTGAAGCCAGAATCAATCCATCCTTGTGGCCAAGACATAGCCGACCACTCAGTACGGAAAATGACACCGTATCCAATTGACCCTGCTGCGTCAGAGAAAAGGCACAAAGCATCAGTGTCCACCAACTCCGATTGCCAAATCGTGTGTCCGTTGAAACAAGATAAAAAGTTTCGCCATATGGCCAAATCCTCTCTCATTGGTTTAGTTAAGCGGATATGGGCATATGGCGATTTAACACCCCTGGTTGCAGCATAAAGCCTTTTAGAAAAGACCCTACCCATTGGGATCACCCTGCTTAAAAAATTTTGAGATCCCAGAACTGACTGAAGCTTCTTAAGAGTGGTTTTCGTTTTGATCATTAAAGAAGAAATCTGCTACTGAACAAATCGTTATTTTCTCGTGAGGCACATGGAATTCCATGTTTATAGTGTCTATTTCTATGCCCAAAAATGATAGTGAAGTAGTTGGGAAAATCGTTTTTTCAGTAGCAAGAGGAATACCAAATTGTCTAGACATAGAATTTTGTTTATTAAGCATGAACATGCAATCATCCGTGTCAGCTTGACCGAAAAAAAGGAAGTCGTCTAGATAATGTATGGCCTCACCAAAGAAAGAAGGATGATACAACACCCAGTTCAGGAAAGTTGAAAAAGATTCGAAATAAAAACATGAAAGGGCGAAGCCCATGGGTAAGGCCTTATCAAAGAAGTAAGCTCCCTGGAATTGAAATCCCAGGGAGTTGAAACCAGATGGATGTATAGGCAACAACCTGAAAGCAGATTTTATATCTGTTTTAGCCAATAATGTATTAGGACCCATTCTTTGTAGAATTTTAATTGCACTGTCGAACGAAGCATAAGACACAGAAGTGAACTTCTTGTCAATTTTGTCGTTCACAGATAAATCTTTTGGGAAGGAAAGATTATGTATCAATCTGAAAGAACCAGGTTCTTTTTTAGGAACCAGTCCAAAGGGGGTTAATCTGAAATTGATGAAATCTGAAAAGGGGCCCGATACACGCCCTTCTTCAATCTTCTTAAAAAAAAATTCCAAAACTATTGACAGATTTAACTGAACGGACTTCAAATTATCGATGTGCGTGCAGCCAGACCCGCGATATTCAGGGACGAAAAATCCCTTACTGAAACCAAGAAAAAGTAATTTAGCTATCCATCGGTTTGGATAGCAGTTTAGCCATGGGATTAACTCTACTACTTTCACTGGTGTCCAAGCCTTTTCCATGACTATCTTTTGAAGGGTTTCCATGTTTTTTGAAGCATCTGAACGCAGAGTGGTTTCCGGTACAGGATGAACATTCATGCTTGTATTTACAGCTGTTGTTCCACCTGCATTGACTTTCGTTATAAGCGAAGCAGATGCCTCATTTTTGTTGTGAACGAAAAAGCTGTTGCCGGTTTGGCAGCATTAAATTGAGCCAGAGGCCTACATCTTTTGACCCCCACTCCATGTTTCGGTATACAGACAACTTTCGACGGTACATTTCTCATACGAATTCCAAGCTGATCTGCCAAAGTTTCTGTATGCTTCCAAAATGGAATCCTGGTAAACGAAAAGTTTGCTACATAATTCCGGATGTTTTTCACCTAACACGGAAGAATAAATAGAAAAAGCTTGGACCCAGTTGAAAATGGATTTTACACGCTGGCTCTTTTGGTCGTCCTCAACTTTATGATCTTTTTTATCAGACTTTAAATCTGATTTAGATGTCGGGAGCAGGGAATACAAATCAATGTGCAGTTATATGTTCTAAAGCATTTTTTGGGAACCATGAATGCCAACCTGTACTGTGACATACTGAAGCAGAGCATCATCCGCTACCTTCCAAAACTTGGCTGCAGGGCAGTATTATAACATGATAACGACCCCAAACATACTTCCTGCCTTTCTAAAGAAACGGCGGGTAAAGATGCTGGAATGGCCCAGCATGTCTCCAGTCCTAAACCCTATTGCGCATCTGTGGGGCATCCTCAAACGGATGAGCTCAAGGTCTCTAACATCCACCAGCTCCGTGAAGTTACAGTGGCAGCCTCTGAAGCTCTAGTGAATTCCATGTCAAAGAGAGTTAAGGCAGTGCTGGAAAAAAATGGTGGCCACTAGTGATGAGCGAGCATGCTCGGCCGAGTACCACATGTGCTTCAGCGCCATGATCGAGTCTCCTCCCACACGTTTGGCGCTTGCTAAGCAGCCAATAAACTTGTAGGTAAGTATTGCCATCACTGTAATGCCATTAGACATGTTTTCTACTGGCATTACAGTGATTGGCTGGCCAGAACACGTCATTTGGTGCTATATAGCACCCGGTCACGCGGGTTCGACTCATTGCGAGTCAGGGAGAGCTGCTGTTAGGAAGGGACAGAGAGTGTAGGGCGAATTTGATCACAAATTACTCATTTTAAAGACGTTTCAAAGAACCAAAAGGACTATTGTTAAAGGTGGTAGCAAAATTTATTTTGGGGGAATAATTTTTTTGTGTCAGGGAGACCATTAGTGACATTCATTTTCTGTATTCTACAAACTCTGCTTGCTGTGAGCAGTGAGAAGCAAATCTAAACTTTTTTCTAGACAGTGTGTGAGGCCTATATTTAATCCAAATAGCAGTTACATCCAGTGTCAATATGAAGAAGGCGAGTATTATGGGACAGGGAAATGAATGTGATTCCGATGGTTCACGTGGCTCAGGGTGCGGTGAAACTGTGCCTGCTGCCAGAGCACAAGGAAAACAGTCATCCACGATACCTAGCTTCATGTCCCAGTTTGCAGGGTGTCGCAAGACAACACTCTTGAAGTCAGACCAGTGCGACCAGGTGGTCGGTTGGATTGCAGCAGATAATGCTTCCACTGGGTTAAGCAACACCCTGTCTTCCACCAAGTCCAGTCTCAGTAGCCAACAGTCTGGTCAACAACACAATCCTCACCCTAATCATCCTTCCTCCCACCATGTAGAGTCTGGCCAAAGAAGCGATCCGGTACCCGGATGTTCCTAGGAGCTATTTTCACCTCCATCACTTAATTTGGCCCTCTCCCCAAGCCCTCTTATAAGAGGGACATGAGATCGTGTGCCCTGATTCTAAACCTCTAGAGCCTTCACACTCACAAGATGATGTGTTTAAGAATGATGACGAGACACAGTTGCCATCAAGTCAACCACAATTACTGTTTGCAGAGGTTGATGAAGAGGATGATATACCGTTGTCAATCACTGAAGTTGTGTTGGGGTCAGAAAATGAGGAGGATGATCGCAGTGGGGAAGTTGAAGAGGACTTGGTAGACGATGAGGTCACTGACCCAACATGGGAAGGTGGAAACGCGAGCGAGGACACCAGTCCCAAGGGAAAATGATCTGCAGTACCACAACAGGCTGGAAGAGGCAGTGGGGTGGCAACAGGGAGAAGGCAGGCCACGCCAAACAGGCCCGCAAGTGTTCCAAGGAACACCCCCTTGCGGAAATCTCCCACCAAGGGGTAGGTGTTCCGCGGTATGGTGCTTTTTTGTTGCGGAAAGTGCAGACGACAAAAGAATAGTAGTTTGCAACCTGTGCCACACCAAAATGAGCCGAGGTGTGAACATTAGCAACCTTACCACCACCAGCAAGTTCCGCCACATGGCAGCCAAGCACGGCAATAAGTGGGAGGAATGCCTGGGTCCACAATCTGTGTCCGCGGGTCACACCACTGCCTCTTCTTCCCCTATGTTGGGTGACGACTAATCGCCTGTCGAAGGCGCAGACCCGGATGCCTTACGCGCTGCACCTGTACCGTCGCAAGCACCATCAGCGACCACATTCACCTCCCTGTCCCAGCGCAGCCTCCAAATGTCTTTACCCCAGGCATTTGAATGCAAGCTCAAATACCCAGCCACCCATCCACAGGCCATGGCACTAACCACCCAACTTTGTAAGTTACTGGCAGTTGGGCTTGTGGACAATGAGGCCTTTCGCGGCCTGATGTCGGCAGCCGTCCCTCGGTATTCAGACCCCAGCCGCCACTAATTTTCCCGGTGTGCCGTCCCCGCCTTACACCAGCATGTGTCTGCTAACATCACCCATGCCCTGACCAACGCAGTTAGTGCTAAGGTCCAGTTAACGACTGACACATGGACAAGTGCTTGTGGCCAGGGACGCTACATTTCCCTGATGGCACACTAGGTGAACGTAGTGCAGGCTGGGAGCAACTTGTACCCTGGGATGGAACAGGTGCTACCGACGCCCAGGATTGCGGGCCCTACTTCCATCAGGGTTACCACCAGCACCTATGTAAGTGGCTCCTCCTCCTCCACTTCCCCCTCCGAATTCTCCATGTGCAGCACCTGTCAGCCATCAGCTGGTAGCTGGAAGCAGTGTAGCACTGCTGTGGGGATGCGTCAACAGGTCGTGCTGAAGATGATATGCTTAGGGGATAAACAGCATACTGCCGCAGAGCTGTGGCAGGGGATAAGAGACCAGACTGAGCTGTGGCTCTCGCCACTCATCCTGCACCAGGCATAGTTGTGTATGAGAATGGGCGTAACTTGGTGGCGGTTTTGGAGCTCTGCAAGCTTACACACATACCATGCTTAGCCCACGTCTTTAACTTCACACTCTGAAAACCTACCCCAATTTGCCCGAGCTACTGGCGAAGGTGCACCGCCTGTGTGCACATTTCCTCAAGTCATCAACAGCTTCAGCCGGTCTGTTGACGCTGCAACAGCGCTTGAAATTGCCAGCTCACCTGCTGTTGTGCGACGTGAGCACGTGCTGGAACTCCACGTTACACATGTTGGCCAGGCTTTGTGAGCAGCAAAGGGCAGTAATGGAATAACAGCTGCAGGACGGTCGTTGCCTTTCCAGTCATCTCCCGCTCTTCACAAGCGAGGAGTGGGCATGGATGTCTGACCTCTATGAGGTGTTAAGAAACTTTGAGGAATCGACACAGATGGTGAGCGGCGATAACGCTATTGTCAGTGTAACCATCCCACTTCTGTGTCTACTCAAACGCTCGCTGCTCACAATTAAGTCCGACGCTGTTCGTGGGGAAGAGTTGGAAATGGGGGATAGAAGACATGACCCTAGGTGATAGCCAGAACCCCCCTTAGTTTGTCTTCTCAGTGCGTATTCAAGGAGGAGGAGTAGGGTACGGTGGCCCCGCTACACAGGGTGGAACTTTAATTCAATCTGTTCAGCGTGGGTGGACAGAAGAGGATGAAGAGGATGAGGAAATGGACAGTCATCCTCCTGATGACGACAGCAAAGAGTTGCCCACTGGTACTCTGGCACACATGGCTGACTTCATGTTAGGCTGCCTTTCCCGTGACCCCCGTGTTATACACATTTTAGATAACAGGGATTACTGAGTGTTCACCCTTCTGGACCCCTGCTACAAAGAGAACTTCTCATCTCTCATTCCTCCGGTGGAGAGGACAAGCAAAATGGTGCTATACCAGAAGTTCCTTGTTGACAGTTTGCGGCAAAAATTTCCATCTGACAGTGCTGGCAGCAGAGTCTGTACTTCCTTGGGCAACCAAGATGGGGAGACAAGGGGAACACACAGCACTTCCAGCAAAGGCAGGGCAACACTCTTCAAGGCATGGGTTAGTTTTATGACACCCCGCCAACACCCTCAACATGATGCACGTCCTGGTGGGTGTCACAAGGAGGGAAACGTTTTGGAAGATGGTGAAGGAGTACGTAGCAGACCGTATCAGTGTCCTCAGTGATCCCTCAGTGCCTTACAACTACTGGGTGTCCAAGCTGGACACATGGCACGAACTGGCGCTCTATGCCTTGGAGGTGCTGGCCTGCCCTGCTGCCAGCATTTTGTCTGAGGGGGTATTTAGTGCTGCTGGTGGCGTTATTATAACAGATAAGCGTATCCGGCTGTCAACTGAAAATGCTGACAGGTTGACTGTTATAAAAATAAACATGGCCTGGATTGCCCCTGACTTCTCCAGTCCACCAGAGGAAAGCCACAACTGAACATAAAGGCACTTTAAATGTGTTGCTTAGAATGTACTGAATACTCTGTTTTCCAATGCACCCCTTCTGCCACAAAAAAGGGTATATGGTTGAATCTTCCTTTTCTCATCCTCCTCCTCCTCGTCTATCATATCTACATGCCAAATTGTCGCATATAATGCCATTGCGTATATGCCTTCTCATATAATTTTTTGGATGGTCAGATCACTCGCAGGCCCTCGCATAAATAATGTTTTTGATGGTCAGCTCACCCACAGGCCCTCTCATATAATTTTTAAGATGGTCAGCTCACCCACAGGCCCTCGCATAAATAATGTTTTCGGTGGTCAGCTCACCCGCAGGCCCTCGCATATAATTTTTCGGATGGTCAGCTCACCTGCAGGCCCTCGCATAAATAATGTTTTCGATGGTCAGCTCACCCGCAGGCCCTCGCATATAACTTTTCGGATGGTCAGCTCACCCGCAGGCCTTCGCTTAAATAATGTTTTCGATGGTCAGCTCACCCGCTGGTCCTCGCATATAATATTTTGGATGGTCAGCTCACCCGCTGGTCCTCGCATAAATAATGTTTTCGATGGTCAGCTCACCCGCAGACCCTTGCATATAATTTTTCGGATGGTCAGCTCACCCGCAGACCCTCCCTCATAATGTTTTAGATGGTCAGCTCAGCTGAAGACCTTCACCCCTAATGTTTTAGTGGGTCACCAGCAGGCCATCAATCATACTTTACCTCTCCTGTATAACGTTTCCTTATCCTAAATACCTATGACATTACCTGTAATTTTTTTGTACTCGTTCCAATGACAGGCTCTCTTAAGAGTCCTGTATTGTTATTTATCGCCACTACCTCCCTGAGTTGGTACTGGGAAATTTGCGTGCCCCTGCCTGCCTTTCTTGGAAGTGGTAGCCATGGCCATCCCTCAGGCTCCCTCTACGGAAGCGAAAACTGATTCCCCATTACCCGTGGTCACCATGGTAGGCACAATAAAGAACATCGAAAGTTGATAGTGCAGACATCCGAATAGATCGTCAACATCACGGGGAGGTGCAATTAGCTTAGAAGTTATTTAGAGTTAAAGCGGCAGCAGGCCCTCACCTACAATTTTTTACACGGTCAACTCAACGTCCGTTCCTCTTCCAAGTTCATTATCATCAGATGATAGTCTGGTCAACAGAATCCTAATTACCGTGGGCCACGTAACTAATTAGTACGGAGGAGTGTCTTTGGTTATCGGAATAAACCACACAAAACGACTCGATCCACATGCTCAAAACGGCCATGCACTACCACCCACAGAATCGCAAAATAGGTATCAATCTGTCAATCCTTTCTGTGTCCGGGCCGGGTGATGCTTCCTGAGTGTAGTCAAATTAAGCCGCAGGCTCCATCAATTAGTTTAAGTTTCAGCTTTGCAACCTTACTCCCCCCGGAACCCAAAGACTTTTGTTTCCCAGAAAATGCTCAGCGGGAAATGGGAATAACGCTGCCGGGGATCGTCTTCGGACCTCCAACCTCCAAGTTGTTGATCAATGAAAACGTTCATGGCAACAAAGGTTTCGGCTGTGGTTCGGCTTGCACCGGTACAAGAATTTCACCTCTACAGGTACAATACGGATGCCACCGGCCGTTCCTCTTCCAATGAGTTTGGTTTGATCGTCCAAGAGTCTGGTCAACACAATAATCAAAGCCACCAGCCTTCCCTCTTAGTCATGGCCCCAGTTCCGAAAATCACGAAAATTTTTGTCTCAACTTGCTCTTTATATAAAAGTAAATATACAGAAAAGAATGTTTCCTAACATTTTTTCATCTAAAATCGCTTTTATCTTCGGGTGAGCTGACCAACGAAAACATTATTTATGCGAGGGCCTGCAGGTGAGCTTTTTGTGAGTTTTATGGTAAGTCTGTAAAAGTGACGTACAACTCGGACAACATAGTTCCCAGCAGCGACCCGGGAGTCCAAGATGCATCCCGACATCCTTCCCATGCCGTCCCCGACCCATTTCGGTGGTGTTTCCATCAACTTCTGACCTTTTCCTATGAACCAGGCACCCTTCCCCTCTTCAGAGCAGGGGGTGCCTGGTTTAATGCTCGAGTCCTCCCATTGACTTCTATAGGGCTCGGGTGCTCGGTAAAGCACCCGAGCATCCCCGTGTGCTCGGGCAGAGCACCTGAGCATCGAGGTGCTCGATCATCACTAGTGGCCACACAAAATATTGACACTTTGGGTGCAATTTGGCAATTTTCATTTAGGGGTGTACTCACTTTTGTTGCCAGTGGTTTAGACATTAATGGCTGTGTTGAGTTATTTTGAGGGCATGCCAAATTTTCACTGTTATACAAGCTGTACACTGACTACTTTACATTGTGTTAAAGTGCTATATCTTCAGTGTTGTCCTATAAAAAGATATAATCAAGTATTATTTATGCCAAAAAGTCATCCCTGCCATGTACTCCCACAATCCTACTACACCTTGCTGCATTGACTGGGCACCCAAATTGCCATCATACAGCTCTGTAATTCCAGCAAATCGTTCTTGTTAATGGGGTTCAAGTGCTGTTTGATACAGCCATTAATAGGGTTTATTATAAGAAAATATTTCTACATCTTATTTGCCCTTGTGCGGTGCAGTTGTATGTTCTACAGCATTTTTTGGCTTATTAGCCGTTGTGTGGTGAAGTGCGAAAATAAAATATTAGACGTTCAGCAGTGCGGTTATATATTCGAAAGGCTTTTGGGGAGTGTATAAGTGGAAAAAAGAAAAACATATTTGCCATTCAGCGGTGCAGTTATAAAGGATGTTCTAAAACCTTTTGTGGATTTTATGCGGTGCAGTTATATGTTCTAAAGCCTTTTGTGTCTTGTATAAGTGGAAAAAGAAAAGGCCTATTTGCCGTTCAGTGGTGCAGTTTATGTTCTAAAGCCTTTTTTTGTCTTGTATTAGTGGCAAAATAAAAATATATTTGCAGTTCAGCAGTGCAGTTATATGTTCTAAAGCCCTTTTTTGCATGTATTAGTGGCAAAAAAAAGTATTTGCTGTTGTGTGGTGAAGTGATAAAATTACAGCCATTTTTGGTGTGTATTAGTGGATTAAAAAAAGGGCTGATTAGCCGTTGTATGGTGAAGTGAGAAAATTACAGACATTTTTGGGGTGTTTTAATTTCCTTTTTATTTATTTATTTGATCTAACAGTTTGACAGACAGAGAAGTGCCAGGCCCTGCTCAGGTGAGAGGCCGAGGCATAAATGTTTCTGGCACAGGTACTGGATGCAGCAGAGTAAGGTTGCGTGGCAGCAGGAGACCTGAGCGCCCGGTGTCATCTAGCGGTCATGACTTGACCAGCAACCCAGCGGTTCTTAAATGGTTGACTCGGTCATCCACTTCGTCGCAAGTAACATCAGACACCCCCAGCCAGGAGTCGTGGGTTCGTCAGACACAACCCTTAGTTGGCGTGGCCCGGGAGAAGGCCCTGTGCCCTCACCTGTCCTCAACCTGCCTATGTCCTTTTCTGTTGCCTCAGCCAGAGAAGTATTATATGCTGTGGCCTCAGCCCCACTATACAGCTAGGACGAGTTACTAGAGGACAGTCAGCAGCTACCGGCCAGCCAGGATGTGGAGGAGACATCCCCCGCTTCCTCTGCTAGATGGGCAAGCAGTGTTGAGGAGAGTGGCGTGGGAGCTGGTGTTGCGAGCAGTGAAGCTCCTGAACCAGAGACCATTGAGGTGGACATCAGTGACGTGCAGACAGTACTCGATGATGATGATGTAGCTGATCGCACTTGGGAGTCGGGTGAATTAAGGGCTTCATCAGCATCATTGGGAGAAGAGGGTGGCAGCTTGCCCATGAGGCAGCAGCAGAGTCAGCAAGCAAGTCGCTAGCATGTCCAGAAGTAAGCAGGGTGGCAGCAGTGTGAGGTCGGTAGCCAAACATGCCCAAGGTGGACCACACGCTTCGCAGGAGCCTACCTGTTCGGAAAGTAGTGGTGCAGGGGTTCACGGTAGCAGTGGCGGTAGCAGTCAGTCAGTGCGTAGTGTTGGGGCTAAAATGACCTACTTGGCAGTGTGACAGTTTTTTGATAAGCCACCGGAGGATGTGAACATGGCCATATGTAGAAAATGTGGGCAGAAGGTGAAGCGGGGCCAGGGTGATAATGTTGGCACCATGGCCCTGCATCAACATATGCAGCGTCACTATAAAGTGGCCTGGGAGAACCTTGGCTCCGATCTGGTGGTCCAGTCTGCCGCAGCAACCGCTGCATCACCCAGTGGCACAAACCCGGTTTCAGGCAGTCAAGGCTCCACCACCTCAGCCGAAGCGAGCTGTCTGTCCTTCCCATCATCTGCTGGACCTGATGCTCCTGCTCCTCCTACTCCTCATCAGTCATTCTGTCAGCAATCGATCACCAAAGCGATTGCAAAAGACAACAGTATGACTGCATGCAACCAATGGCGAAGCTGAATGTGCTCCTGTCCAAGTTGATGGTGCTGCAATCCCTCCCTTTCCAAGAGTTGGACTCTGCACCTTTCAGAGAACTGAAGGCTTGTGCCAAGCCGAGGCAGAGAGTCTCAAGCCATTATTTATTTGCTAAAAAGGCAGTACCAGTCCTGCACACACATATAGAACAGAAGGTGGGCCAGTCCTTGAGCCTGTCGGTGTCTGCCAATGTGCACGGCAGCGCCGACGTGTGGAGCTGTAACTATGGGCATGGACAATACATGTCCCTTACGGCCCACTGGGTGAATGTGGTTCCTGCACAGCCATACCAGCAACTTGGACAGGTCATGCCGCTTCCGCCTCCGCGTTGCCATGCCATTGGTCCTGTGACAGTGTCCGCCTCTACCTGCTCATCCTCCACTGTGTCTTCAGCCTCCACTGCAGGTAATTCACAGGGAATTATTTGCATGGAATATGCATACAGGATCCGTTGTGCGTCTATTTTTTGCTTCCTTCTGACAAATAAATGATGATGTCAGCCAGGCTGAAATGCAAAATATTGGCCTAGTCATGAAGTGGGAAGGGTGGGAACAGCATGAGAAGTCAACAGAGTGGCCCTATGACATAGTGGTATGGTGGAAGCAGCATCAGGAGACCACAGAGTGGCAAGGTGACATAGTGTGGAGGTGGCAGCAGCATCAGGAGACCACACAGTGGCAAGGTGACATAGTGAGGAGGTGGCAGCAGCATCCGGAGACCACAGAGTGACCCAGTGACAGAGTGGGGAGGTGACAGCAGCATCAGGAGACCACAGGGTGGCAAGGTGACATAGTGTGGAGGTGGCAGCAGCATCAGGAGACCACACAGTGGCAAGGTGACATAGTGAGGAGGTGGCAGCAGCATCTGGAGACCACAGAGTGACCCGTTGACAGAGAGGGGACGTGGGTGGCAATACGAGTACCAGCTGAAGATGATGGGTGAAATAAGGAGCACTTGGCATCAGATGTGTGGCATTAGGAGGGTGGCAACATCAAAATGCCAGCTGAGACAGGTAGCTAGAAGAAACCGGTCTCTTTAGTCAAAGTGTTGGTGTGGCACCATGGATGATCTAGTCTGATGCATCAGGCATTGGTGGGTGGAAATCCTGGCTGATCCACACCTGATTCATCTTGACAAAGGTCAGTCTTTTCACATTTTGGGTGGACAGGCGAGTTCTTTTAGGGTATCTATGGACCCCGCTGCAAAAAAAACACACGCTCTAATGCCACACTACTGGCCAGGCAGGACAGCTTTTCCAGGGCAAACTCTGCTAGTTGAGGCCACAAATACCATTTGGCTGCTCAGTAGTCCAACGGATCTTTCAAGTATGCCAACACCTGCTGGTTCAGTTCCTGCACCAGGTCTAACTGCTGCTGCTGCTGAGTAGTTTCTTCTCTAGGCGGGGGAAGAAAGCTGCTCCTCACCCTAGACTCAAGTTGCTGTTGATGGAGCTGGAACTGCTCCTACCCCCCCCCCCCACCCTGCCACAGCAGCCATGGCAGAGGAACGTGAGTGCAGAGGGCTCCCCTGGTCAGACCTGCGAGAGGATGGATGATGGCTCTATAGTAGTTCAGTTTCTCCTCCCTCTCAGCGGGTGTAAAAAATACCCCCATTTTGGACCGGTAGCAAGGGTCCCACAAGGTGGAGAGACAGAATTCATTCCTCTGCCGAATGGTGACAATTCGGCTGTCACTACTCAAGCAAGTGAGCATGCATCGGGCCATTTGTGCAAGTCACTCGGAGGGACTCCCTGCCTCCATCTCCATAGCATACTGCCATGGTGTGTCTGGGTTCTCGGCCTTGTCTTCCTCATCGCCCTGTAGCTCCTCTGGCTGCTCCTCCTCTCCTGTCACCTGTGTGTATAAACCACCCATTTTGCTACACATCACTTGTGCTACAATGTCCCCCTCCTCCTTCAGTTTAGCCCCCACAGGGCTTATGTGGCCATGAGATCTAGGCACCACATCTTAAGTCCCCTGACCAGCCAAATTTACCAGCATCTGTTCCAGGACATGAAGCAGTGGAATGACATTGTTTATCCTGTAGTCCTGGCGACTGACAAATAATGTGGCCTCCTCAAAGGGCCTCAGCAAATGGCAGGTGTCACGAATGAGCTGCCACTAGCTGACATCAAAGTTACACAGAGGAGTACTCCTGTCTGCTTGGATCATCAAGAAATCGTTTTGGGCATTTCTCTGTTCATATAGTTGGTCCAACATATAGAGGGTGGAATTCCAACGACGGGTGGAAGCATTGCATATCAGCCCATGTTGGGGGATGCTGTTCTGCCATTGCAGCTCAAGGAGGGTGTGCTTTGTGGTGTACAAGTGACTTCAGGAACCCATTGACAACCAGATTGAACACGTGTGTGATGCAGGGCTCATGGCTCAGCCCTCCTTGACATAGCGCCGACACCATGTTCTTCCCGTTGTTGATCACCATGGTTCTGATTTTCAGTTGACGTGGAGAATGCCAGGATTCGATTTCTTGATAAAGGCCATGGGGCAGTTCCTCCCCTGTGTGACTCCGTTCGCCCAGGCAAACGAGCTGCAGAACAGTGTGACACCGCCGTGCCCTGCACATGTGGTATGCTGGAGAGGCACTGTGAATTGTACCTGCAGTGGAGGCTGAGGACACGGTGGAGGATAAGGAGACAGAGGCGGACATTGTCGCTGGACCAACGGCATGACAATGTGGAGGTGGAAGCGGTGTCCTCTGGCCAAGTTGCTGGTGTCGCTGTGCAGGAACCACATTCACCCAGTGGCCCATAAATTACATGTGTTGTCCCTGACCGTAGTTACAGCTTCACATGTCGGTGCTGCCGTGCACTTTAGCAGACACCGACAGGCTCAAGGACTGGCCCACCTTCTGTTCTACATGTGTGTGCAGGGCTGGTACTGCCTTTTTGGCAAATAAATGATGGCTTGGGACTCTCCACCTCGGCTCGGCACAAGCCATCAGTTCTCGAAAGGTGCCGAGACCACCACTTGGAAAGGGAGGAGCTGAAGCACCAGCAACTTGGACAGGAGCACATTAAGATTCTGCGCCGTTGGATGAGTGCATGTATAATATTTCCTCTTGGCAATCGCTTCGGTGATCGACTGCTGACAGAATGACAGATGAGGAGTAGGAGTAGGAGGAGCAGGAGCATCAGAACCAGCAGATGATAGGAAGGACAGACAGCTCCCTTTGGCTGAGGTGGTGACTGCCTTGACTGCCTGAAACCGGGTGCATGCCACTGGGTGATGCAGCGGTTGCTGCAGGAGGCTGGACCAGCAGATCGGAGCCAAGGTTCTCCCAGGCCACTTTATGGTGATGCTGCATATGTTGATGCAGTGCCGTGGTGCCAACATTGGCACCCTGGCCACCCTTCAACTTCTGCCCACACATTCTACATATAGCCATGTTCACCAACTCCGGCGGCTTAAAAAAAAACTGCCACACTACGAGTAGGCGATTTTGCTCCCAACACTCCGTACTGACTGACTGCTACTGCCGCTGCCCCCGTGAACCAGTGCACAGCAACTTCCCGGGTAGGAAGGTTCCTGCGAAGCAGGTGGTCTACCCGGGCACATTTGGCTCCCGAATTGGGTTGAGCGAACAGTTCGAGCATAGTTCGGGTTCGTACCGAAATTTGGGGTGTTCGGGACCCAGACCCAGACCCGAACATTTTCAAAAAAGTTCGCGTTCAGGTCCGTTGTTCGGTGATTTCCTCCCGCTTTCTGAAGGGCTGCACAGCAGCCAATCAGCTAGCGTTTTACTTCTTGCCCTAAGAAGCCATTACAGCCATGCCTACTAATGGCATGGCTGTGATTGGCCAAGTGCAGCATGTGACCCTCTATTTAAGCTGGAGTCACACTGATTTAAGCACTGCACGTCACTCTGCTCTGATTAGTGTAGGGAGAGGACGCAGCTTCTGTGAGGGTGACATTAGGCAGGGAAAAGTCAGCAACAGCACCTAATGAAGTGATCGATCTACAGCTGTGAATCATTCAACTTCTGCTAGTTAATTGCTCACTGGTTTTTGGGCTGCACAGAGCGTTTTTCTGTCACTTTGATTGGCGGACATTTTGTGTCTTGTGGTGCACCAGCACAAACTGCCATCAAGTCCATCAATCCATCAATACTAGGGTTTTTTTTTTTTTTTTTGCTATATCCTACATCAGGGGCTTGGCTGTGCGTATTGTCACCCTTAGAAACTCAGGATAGAAATTTCTATATTTTATTAAGGGGTTAAATTCAATTGCCAAAATAGCAATCCCCTAAATCTGGTGTTCCAGCTGTGGCTAGCTAAGTGTAATACTGTCTGCTGTCTGGCAAAGTATACATTTTTTTCTGTGGTGAAATTCAATTGCCAAAATAGCAATCCCCTAAATCTAGTGTCCCAGCAGTGGCTGGCAAAGTTTAATAGTATCCGGCAAAGGATATATTTTGTTCTGGGGTGAAATTCAATAGCCAAAATAGCAATACTGTAAATCTGGTGTCCCAGCAGTGGCTGGCCAAGTTTAATAGTGTCCGTCATAGGATATATTTTGTTCTGGGGTGAAATTCAATTGCCAAAATAGCAATACCGTAAATCTGGTGTCCCAGCAGTGGCTGGCAAAGTTTATTAGTGTCCGTCATAGGATATATTTTGTTCTGGGGTGAAATTCAGTTGCCAAAATTGCAATACCGTAAATCTGGTGTTCCAACAGTGGCTGGCCAAGTTTAATAGTGTCCGGCAAAGGATATATTCTTTTCTGCGGTGAAATTCAGTTGCAAAAATAAAAATACCGTAAATCTGGTGTTCCGGCTGTGACTGGACAAGTTTAATAGTGTCCGTCATAGGACATATTATTTTCTGCGGTGAAATTCAGTTGCAAAAATAGCAATACCGTAAATCTGGTGTCCCAACAGTGGCTGGCCAAGTTTAATAGTGTCCGTCATAGGACATATTATTTTCTGCGGTGAAATTCAGTTGCAAAAATAAAAATACCGTAAATCTGGTGTTCCGGCTGTGACTGGACAAGTTTAATAGTGTCCGGCAAAGGATTTTTTATTTTCTGGGGTGAAATTCAGTTGCCAAAATAGAAATACAGTAAATCTGGTGTTCCAGCTGTGACTTAACAAGTTTAATAGTGTCCGGCAAAGGATTTTTTATTTTCTGGGGTGAAATTCAATTGCCAAAATAGCAATACCGTAAATCTGGTGTCCCAGCAGTGGATGGCAAAGTTTAATAGTGTCCGGCAAAGGATATATTTTGTTCTGGGGTGAAATTCAATTGCCAAAATAGCAATACCATAAATCAGTGGTTTCAGCTGTGGCTGGCCCAGTTTAATAGTGTTCGTCGCAGGATATATTATTTTCTGGGGTGAAATTTAATTGCCAAAATAGCAATACCCTGAATCTGGTGTTCCAGCTGAGGCTAGCCAAGTGTAATACTCTCTACTGTCTGACAAAGGATAGATTTTTTTCTGTGGTAATACTCAATTGCCAAAATAGCAATCCCCTAAATCTAGTGTCCCAGCAGTGGCTGGCAAAGTTTAATAGTGTCCGGCAAAGGATATCTTTTGTTCTGGAGTGAAATCCAATTGCCAAAATAGCAATACTGTAAATCTGGTGAGCCAGCAGTGGTTGGCCAAGTTTAATACTCTCCGGCAAAGGATAGATAATTTCTGGGGTGAAATTCAATTGCCAAAATAGCAATATCATAAATCTGGTGTGCCAGCAGTGGCTGGCCAAGTTGAATAGTGTCCATCAAAGGACTTATTATTTTCTGGGGTGAAATTTAATTGCCAAAATAGCAATACCCTGAATCTGGTGTTCCATCTGTGACTGAACAAGTTTAATAGTATCCGTCAAAGGATAGATTTTTTTCTGGGGTGAAATTTAATTGCCAAAATAGCAATACCGTAAATCTGGTGTCCAATCAGTGGCTGGCCAAGTTTAATAGTGTCCGTCACAGGATATATTATTTTCTGGGGTGAAATTTTATTGCCAAAACAGCAATACCCTGAAATCTGGTGTTACAGCTGTGACTGAACAAGTTTAATGGTATCCGTCAAAGGATAGATTTTGTTCTGGGGTGAAATTCAATTGCCCAAATAGCAATACCCTGAATCTGGTGTTCCAGCTGTGACTGAATAAGTTTAATAGTAACCGTCAAAGGATAGATTTTGTTCTGGGATGAAATTCACTTGCCAATATAGCAATACCCTGAATCTGGTGTTCCAGCTGTTGCAGGCCAATTGTTAATCTGTCCGTACAAGGGTAAATTACACTCAGCGTAGATCTCCAAGAATATTTCTTTCCGTAAAAGGGTATATTACAAAAAGTGTTACATTACAATTGCTGAAAGCATAATACTGTAAATCTGCATGCACTATTGTGCATCTCATAGTGTATTTCTGTCCGTAAAAGGGTACATTACACTAAAGGTGTATATACAAGTGCTGAGAGGGTCATCCTCAATAACGTCACACGCTACTGTGCATCTCCAAGTGTATTTCTGTCTGTTAAAGGGTATATTACACAAAGTGTTAAAATACAATTGCTGAAGGCATAATCCTACATATTTTTTTACACGCTACTGTGCATCTCCAAGTGCAAATCTGTCCATAAAAGGATACCTTTCATCCAGGGCCTAAATACTAGGCCTACAATTGATATTCCCCTAAATTAGTGGTTAATGCTGTGCCTGGATTAGTGTAATACGGTACATAAATAAATAGGCAGATAGTGTTAGGTGCCTGTAAAAAAAAGCCTGAATTTGAAATCAATACATTGGGTCAAATATTTTTTTTCTTATTGTGGTGCTTGGTGAACGGTAACAATGAGGAAAACATCTAGTAAGGGACGCGGACGCGGTCGTGGTGGTGTTAGTGGACCCTCTGGTGCTGGGAGAGGACGTGGCCATTCTGCCACAGCCACACGTCCTAGTGAACCAACTACCTCAGGTTCCAGTACCCGCCAGAATTTACAGCGATATTTGGTGGGGCCCAATGCCGTTCTAAGGATGGTAAGGCCTGAGCAGGTACAGGCGCTAGTCAATTGGGTGGCCGACAGTGAATCCAGCACGTTCACAACATTATCTCCCACCCAGTCTTCTGCAGAAAGCGCACACGTGGCGCCTGAAAACCAAGCCAATCAGTCTGTCACATCGCCTCCATGCATATCAGGGGAACTGTCAGCGCCTCAAGCTATGCAGCAGTCTTTTATGCTGTTTGAAGACTCTGCTGGCAGGGTTTCCCAAGGGAATCCACCTAGCCCTTCCCCAGTGGTGGAAGACATAGAATGCACTGATGCACAACCACTGATGTTTCCTGATGATGAGGACATGGGAATACCACCTCATCAGAGTCCGCACATCTCTGATGATGACGAAACACATGTGCCAACTAGTGTTGGTGCGAATGTTCAGACCGAATTTTTAGCGAATATCGGCACGGCTAGACTATGTGAATATTTGCAGGACATGAGCGCTATAAATTCGCTATTTCGAATATTCGTGTTTTGATTTTTTTTTTTAGGTTAGTAGTTGTTGTCTTTCCCACTTCCCAAAAGTAGTTCTTACCTGTCATGAGGATTCCTGGCTTCCAGGCTGCTCCAGTCAGTGCCCGTTGCCGCTTCATGCCGACTTCACGTGCTCATGGAGTGTCCCTTCCATGGGAAAATCTCTATATACTAACAATGTACTGTCGGATTTGAGGAATTACGTTGAAATCGCAATGCGATTAATTCAAGTTATATTAATCGCATTGCGATTACAACTTAGCACTGCTATCTTACATAGGCTAGAATTACGAATATGGAATATAGCTATGCACTAGCAGTGCTAAGTTGAACATCTTAATAGCGAATACTAAGTTAAATTAATCGCACTGCGATTTCAACTGCTACTGCTGCTATATTCCATATTCGTTAACGCAGTTAATTCTAGCAACGCTGACCCATTATAAACCCAGCTCTAAGTTGAAATCGCAATGCGAATACTTTAAGTTAAATTAATCGCATTGCGATTTCAACTAGCACTGCTGCTATATTCCATATTCGTTAACTTCGTTAATTCTAGCAAGCTGACCCATTATAAACCCAGCTCTAAGTTGAAATCGCAATGCGATTAATATAACTTGAATTAATCGCATTGCGATTTCAACGTAATTCCTCAAATCCGACAGTACATTTTAGTATATGGAGACGTTCCCATGGTGATGGGGACGCTCCATGAGCACAGAAGTTATGGTTGGCTTGGTAGAATTAGCGAGGATGACGAATATGACGAATGTATTCGTCATATTCCTCAAAACGAAGATAACGAAGTATTCTACATCTTCGTTTTAGCAACCTATTCGTCAACCTCGCTAATTCTAGCAATCAAATAGGAAGGTTGACTTAGCAGACAGCTGTGTTAAATTCGCTATGCGATTTTTTTTTTTTTAATAAATAGAATACTTATAATAATATTATCATATCAAGTAATATAATTATTGTATTAAAAAAAAAATCGCATAGCTAATTTAACACAGCTGTCTGTAAGTCAACCTTCCTATTTGATGATGATTGCTAGAATTAGCGAAGTTGACGAATAGGTAGCTAAAACGAAGATGTAGAATACTTCGTTATCTTCGTTTTGAGGAATATGACGAATACATTCGTCATATTCGTCATCCTCGCTAATTCTACCAAGCCAACCAATAACTTCTGTGCTCATGGAGCGTCCCCATCACTTACATGGGAACGTCTCACATACTAAAATGTGACTGTCGGATTTGAGGAATTACGTTGAAATCGCAATGCGATTAATTCAAGTTATATTAATCGCATTGCGATTTCAACTTAGAGACTGGGTTTATAATGGGTCAGCTTGCTAGAATTAACGAAGTTAACGAATATGGAATATAGCAGCAGTGCTAAGTTGAAATGCGCAATGCGATTAATTTAACTTAAAGTATTCGCATTGCGATTTCAACTTAGCACTGCTAGTGCATAGCTATATATTCCATATTCAGTGTAATTCTAGCCTAT
Organism: Bufotes viridis; assembly: GCA_033119425.1. Lineage (NCBI taxonomy): Eukaryota > Metazoa > Chordata > Amphibia > Anura > Bufonidae > Bufotes > Bufotes viridis. The sequence goes on from CM065592.1 coordinate 34,406,977, forward strand.
GTAAGATAGCAGTGCTAAGTTGTAATCAGCAATGCGATTAATATAACTTGAATTAATCGCATTGCGATTTCAACGTAATTCCTCAAATCCGACAGTACATTTTAGTATATAGAGATTTTCCCATGGAAGGGGACGCTCCATGAGCACGGAAGTCGGCAGAAGCGGCAACGGGCACTGACTGGAGCAGCCAGGAAGCCAGGAATCCTCATGACAGGTAAGAACTACTTTTGGCAAGTGGAAAGTAAAACACCTAACTAAAAACAAGCAACTCACTCTGGCTCCCCCTGCTCCCTCTTCTGCTGCTGCCTCTGCCTCTTCCTCCTCCTCGAGAGGAATGTTGGCACCTGCCGCCCACCAGACAGAGGAAGTGCCACCGACACCACCACCTGCGTCACCAAGCATCTCCACCATGTCACACGGCAGCGTTCAGCATTCCATCTCACAATCCTTGGAGAGAAAGAGCAAATTCCCTCCTAGCCACCCTTGAGCCCTGGGCCTGAATTCCAGCATTTCTAAACTACTGGCCTTTGAAATGCTGTCATTCAGGCTGGTGGACACAGACAGCTTCAAACAGCTGATGGCCATGGCTGTCCCCCAGTATGTTCTTCCCAGCCGCCACTACTTCTCCAAGACAGCCGTGCCTTCCCTGAACAACCAAGTATCCGATAAAATTAAGTGTGCACTGCGCAACGCCATCTGTGGCAAGGTCCACCTAACCACAGATACGTGGACCAGTAAGCACGGCCAGGGACGCTATATCTCCCTAACTGGACACTGGGTAAATGTAGTGGCGGCTGGGCCCCAGGCGGAGAGTTCTTTGGCGCACGTTCTTCCGCCGCCAAGAATCACAGGGCATCATTCTTTGCCTCCTGTAGCCTCCTCCTTCTACTTGGCTTCCTTCTCTGCTTCTCCCTGCTCATCCAGTCAGCCCCACACCTTCACCACCAACTTCAGCACAGCCTGGGGTAAACGTAAGCAGGCCGTTCTGAAACTCATATGTTTGGGGGACAGGCCCCACACCGCGCAGGAGTTGTGGCGGGGTATTGAACAACAGACCGACCAGTGGTTTCTGCCGGGGGGCCTCAAGCCTGGCCTGGTGGTGTGCGATAATGGGCGAAATCTCGTCGCAGCTCTGGGACTAGCCGGTTTGACGCACATCCCTTGCCTGGTGCATGTGCTGAATTTGGTGGTGCAGAAGTTCATTCACAACTACCCCGACATGTCAAAGCTGCTGCATAAAGTGCAAGCCGTCTGTGCGCACTTCCGGGGTTCACATTCTGCCGCCGCTCGCCTGTCTGCACTACAGCGTAACTTCGGCCTTCCGCTCACCGCCTCATATGCGACGTGCCCACCAGGTGGAATTCCACCTTGCACATGCTGGAGAGACTGTGCGAGCAGCAGCAGACTATAGTGGAGTTTCAGCTGCAGCACACACGGGTCAGTCGCACTGCGGAACACCACCACCTTATCATCAATGACTGGGCCTCCATGCGAGACCTGTGTGCCCTGTTGCACTGTTTCGAGTACTCCACCAACATGGCCAGTGGCGATGACACCGTTATCAGCGTTACAATACCACTTCTATGTCTCCTTGAGAAAACACTTAGGGCAATGATGGAAGAGGAGGTGGCCCAGGAGGAGGAGGAGGATGAGGTGTCATTTTTTGCACTTTTAGGCCAGTCTGTTAGAAGTGCCTCAGAGGGAGGTTTTTTGCAACAGCAGAGGCCAGGTACAAATGTGGCCAGTCAGGGCCCACTACTGGAGGACGAGGAGGATAAGGAGGAGGTGGAGGAGGATGAGGATGAAGCAGGTTCACAGCGGGGTGGCACCCAACACAGCTCAGGCCTATCACTGGTGCGTGGCTGGGGGGATACGGAGGACGATGACGATACGCCTCCCACAGAGGACAGCTTGTCCTTACCTCTGGGCAGCCTGGCACACATTAGCGACTACATGCTGCAGTGCCTGCGCAACGACAGCAGAGTTGCCCACATTTTTAGTGTGCGGACTACTGGGTTGCCACCCTGCTGGATCCCTGCTACAAAGACAATGTGCCCAACTTACTTCCTGCACTGGAGCGTGATAGGAAGATGCGCGCGTACAAGCGCACGCTTGTAGACGCGCTCCTGAGAGCATTCCCAAATGTCACAGGGGAACAAGTGGAAGGCGACGTGGCCAGAGGTAGCCTTTTATGCCTCTGAGGTCCTGCCCGGCGGCCAGCTTTTTGTCTAAAAGTGTATTCAGCTCGGCAGGTGGCATCATTACTGACAAACGCAGCCGTCTGTCCACAGCCAACATGGACAAGCTTTTTACCAGATATATGTAACATTGGACGGCAAATAAATTTTTATTTTGACACTAATACATAGAAAACTGGGCTTCAGAATATATCACTGCACCGCATAACGTCATTTAGGCCCAAATTTTGTTCTACTTTTACACAACAGGCTTTTCAACAGAGAAGTACAACGCTGGACAGAGAATATGTTTTTATTTCACCACTAATACACGGCAATCTGGGCTTCCCAATATATCGCTGCACCCCAGAATGTTAATTAGGCCCAATTTTTTTTCTACAGACTTTTCAACAGATATACGCAATGCTGGACGGTGAATATATTTTTATTTCGCCACAAATACATGGTATACATGGCTTCCGAATATATCACTGCACTGCAGCGCGGCAAATATATTTTTCCTTTTTCCACTAATACATGTAAAAAACAGCTTTAAAACAGATAACTGCACCGCTGAGCGGCAAATATTTTTTTCTTTTCCCATTAATACACAGAAAAAAGGGCTTTAAAGCATATACCGTATTTTTCGCCCTATAAGACGCACCTGCCCATAAGACTCACCTAGGTTTTTGAGGAGGTAAATAAGAAAAAAAATATTTTGAACCAAAAGGTGTACTTTTGGTGGGTTTTTTACTAATGGTGTTCTGTGCATGACACTATTATGATGCATTGTTATGGGGGATCTGTGGATGACGCACTGTTATTGGGGCATCTGTGGATGACACACTGTTATGGGGGCATCTGTGGAGGATACACTGTTATGGGGGCATCTGTAGATGATGCACTGTTATGTGGGGATCTCTGGATGACCGCTGGTATATTGGGGAGCTGGGGATGGCACTGGTATGGGGGCATCTGGGGATGGCACTGTATGGGGGCATCTGGGGATGGCACTGTATGGGGGAATCTGTGGATGGCACTGTATGGGGGCATCTGGGAATGACACTGCTATGGGGGGAATCTGTGGATGACTCATAGCATCTTATGCTATGTGTCATCCACAGATTCCCCCCATAACAGTGACTGCGATGACCCCCAATACAGGGGCTGTGGGCGGCATCTTGTTTGCTAATGACAGCGGGCCCATGCAGTAACTGTATTCTACTACACCGGCCCGCTGTAGTAATGTTATAGGCGATGTTTAAAATAGTGTTGAGCGCGAATATTCAAATAGCGAATTTTTATCGCGAATATCAGCACTTCGCTAATTCGCGAATATTTCAAATATAGCGCTATAAATTCGCTATTTCGAATATTTTTTTATTTTTTTTATATATTTTTTTCTTTCCCACTTCCCAAAAGTAGTTCTTACCTGTCCTGAGGATTCCTGGCTTCCTGGCTGCTCCAGTCACTGCCCGTTGCCGCTTCTGCTGACTTCCGTGCTCATGGAGCATCCCCATCACCATGGGAACGTCTCCATGTACTAAAATGTACTGTCGGATTTGAGAATTACGTTGAAATCACAATGTGATTAATTCAAGTTATATTAATCGCATTGCGATTACAACTTAGCAGTGCGCTGCTATATTACATATTAGGCTAGAATTAACGAATATGGAATATAGCAGCAGTGCTAAGTAGAAATCGCAATGCGATTACTCCAAGTTATATTAATCGCATTGCGATTTCAATTAACACTGCTATATTCCATATTCGTTAATTCTAGCCTAATATGTAAGATAGCAGTGCTAAGTTGTAATCGCAATGCGATTAACATAACTTGAATTAATCGCATTGCGATTTCAACAGACACGGTTTACTATGGTTGCTAAAACGAAGATGGAGAATATCTTCGTTTTGAGGAATATGACGAATACATTCGTCATATTCGCTAATTCTACCAAGCCAACCATAGTAAACCAGGTCTAAGTAGAAATCGCAATGCGATTAATTCAAGTTATTTTAATCGCATTGCGATTTCAACGTAATTCTCAAATCCGACAGTACATTTTAGTATGGAGACGTTCTTGGCTTGGTAGAATTAGTGAATATGACGAATGTATTCGTCATATTCCTCAAAACGAAGATAACAAAGTATTCTCCATCTTCGTTTTAGCAACCTATTCGTCAACTTCGCTAATTCTAGCAATCAAATAGGAAGGTTGACTATAGAGACAGCTGTGTTTAATTCGCTATGCGATTATATTATATTTTTTTTTAAATAAATAGAATAATTATAATAATTATCAAGTAATATAATTATTCTATTAAAAAAAGCAAAGTAATATAATCGCATAGCGAATTAAACAGAGCTGTCTCTATAGTCAACCCTCCTATTTGATTGCTAGAATTAGCGAAGTTGACGAATAGGTAGCTAAAACGAAGATGGAGAATACTTCGTTATCTTCGTTTTGAGGAATATGATGAATACATTCGTCATATTCGTCATCTTCGCTATAATTCTAGATATGAAACCAATAGGAAAGTAGCCTAAGTTAAAATCGCAATACGCGATTATTTAAATCGCATATTAATCGCGATAACTAGAATAATGACTAATATTCGATTTCGACTAATATGAAACAAATATTCTTTTGAATATTCGCGAATTTCCTCGAAATCGAATATGGCACCTGCCGCTCATCACTAGTTTAAAATTATCATCTTCATTAAACTTAATGCTGGCAGTATTACCCTACCTCCTATAATCTATGATCGCAGGCAGGACTGGAGTCAGGAGGCCGGGCGGGCGGGAGGCGGCAGCGTGACGTCATGCGCCTGTGCCGTCTGCTTCATTCATAAAGTGGGCAGAGCAGGCGTGTTACGCTGCTGCCTCCCGCCCTCCCGGCCTCCTGACTCCAGTCCTGCCTGCGATTGTAGATTATAGGAGGTAGGGTAATACTGCCAGCATTAAGTTTAATGAAGATGATAGTTTTAAACATCGCCTATAACATTAGTACAGCAGGCCTGGTGTAGTAGAATACAGTTACTGCACGAGCCCCGCTTTCATTAGCCAACAAGATGCCGGCCACAGCCCCTCCTCATTGATACACACGCCGGCTGCGCTCTTCAGCAGCGCGGTGGTGTATCAGTGTTTGCCGCATTTGCCCCATAAGACGCAGCACTATTTTCCCCCCACTTTTGAGGGGGAAAAAGTGCGTCTTAAAGGGCGAAAAATACGGTAACTGCACCGCTGAGCGGCAAATATTTTTTTTCTTTTTCCACTAATACACGGAAGAAAGGGCTTTAAAACAGATAGCTGCACCGCTGAGCGGCAAATTTATTTTACTTTTGCCACTAATAGACGACAAAAAGGGCTGTAATTTTCACCCTTCACCACTTAACAGCTAATAAGCCCTTTTCTTTCCCACTAATAGAAGTCAAAAAATGCTTTAGAACATATAACTGCACCGAACAAGGGCAAATAAAAAGTAGAAATATTTCATTGTAATAAACCCTTTTAATGCCTGTATCAAACAACACTTGCACCCTAGTAAGAACGGTTTGCTGGAATTACAGAGCTGTACAATGGCAATTTGGATCACCAGTCAGTGCAGCAAGGTGTAATAGGATTGTTCTTTTTACCCAGGCTGTAAACTCCCCTACTGAACCCTGTTCAACACAAATGCTGGTGGAATGATTCCTCCCTATCCTACACCTTGAGTAATCTTTCTCTGCACTTGAAAGGAAAAATTTTCCACCACAATCTTTCCTATTACTGTCCCTAGCGCCTGCAGACACGACTCTCCCTGCACTAAGCACGCTGGTGAATGGCAGAATCTAAGATGGCCACCGTATATTTATAGGGCTGTGAAATCTCAGGGCTGGCTGGCTGCTGATTGGCTGCATGCATATCAGTATGGGTGATCCCGCCTTCCCAGAGTTCCTTGCCCCATATCCTCACACGTGTAGCAGCCATTTTAGTCACCACTAAGCGCGACGAAATTTTCCCAAAATTCGGATCGAATTCCACTTTGTCAGCTTCGATAAGCTCTTCTCTAATTATAAGCAATTTGTATAATACCGCTGGCTAAAATTTTCCATTATATATATTTCTCTATTTAGCTATTTTTTTTATAGCTTATTAACTTTTCTTTATTCAGTTACTATAACTGTCATGCTCCATATGCCATGCATTGTTTATCACTATCCCTCAGGAAAACTACACTTTTTCTGTCGTAGTGATTCATCTTTTTTAAGCAGTAATAATTACTTCTGGCCACATCCTGCTGCCACCGTTTTGATGCTGCCCCCACTGATGCCACCCACCTGCTGCCTCTACTGCTATTCCTACAAAAGAGGCTTCTTGTCCTACAGATACGTACGTTAACTATTTTAAAAAGGATATGCATGCCACTGGGCCTTGCTATCACACTGCTGCTGTTGGGTTATGCTACCATCATCTTGTGCTTTTTGCCACTGCTGATGCCTCCCTTCCCACTCTGTCTATGGGTCCCTGTTAATACCACTGCTGTTGGTCCCCATACCCACTCTGTTATGGGGTCACTGTTGTCTCTGTTTGTCTGTGTTGTCATAATTAGAGATGAGCGAACTTCAAAAATTAGTTCGGCGTTCGGGTTGGGGTAATTGCAGCATCCCGTTATGGATTCCACTACCGCGGACTATCCCGGCATATGGAATCCATAAGGGGCGGCTTCCACGAACCCGAACTTTGGAAAAGCCGAAGGACCTGGGGTGACGTCACCATCATGTGATCAATGCAGGGGGCGTGGCTCAGCACTGGATTGTGCTGAGCCACGCCCCTGCACTGATCACATGATGGTGACGGCACCCCAGGTCCTTCGGCTTTCCAAGTTCGATCGTGGAAGCCGCCCCTTATGGATTCCATATGCCGGGATAGTCCGCGGTAGTGGAATCCATAACGGGATGCGGCAATTACCCCAACCCGAACGCCGAACTAATTTTTGAAGTTCGCTCATCTCTAGTCATCATATTTAGCTTTTTACCATCTAAACCGTCAGAAGAACAGAAATAAACAATAACAAAAAAGAATTAAGTATTTTGAGTAGAGATGAGCAAATAGAAGTTGACGAAGTGGAATTCGATCTAAATTTCAGGAAAAATGTGATTCGCACCAAAGCCGAGTTTCCTCACATTTCGTGGTAACAAATCAAATTTTTTCCTAAAATGGCTGATGCACATGTTAGGACATTGAGCAAAGAACTTTGGGAACAAGGGTTTACCCACAACACCATGCATGCAGCCAATCAGCAGCCAGCCAGCTCCTGTGATGTCATGACCTTTTAAATAGCCTCAGCCATCTTGGATTCTGCAATTTTTCAGTGTACTTAGTGCAGGGAGAGATGTGACAGGCGCTAGGGACAATGCTAGGAAAGACTTTATTGTGCTGAAAAAAAAAAAAGTTTTCTAAGTTAAGGGAAAAATTATTCAAGGTGTAGGGAAAGGATAGGGAGGCATTATCCACACACCTTGCTTGTTATTGGGGTGCAAGTGCTGTGTGATACAGCCATTTACGGGGTGTATTAATAGGAAATATATGTGCGTCCTATTAGCCATTCTGTGGTGAATTTTTATTGGTATATTTTTTTTTTGGGGGGGGGGTGTATTAATAGGAAAAAGAATCCATCTTAATTGTCGTTCTGCAGTGAAGTTACGTTGTACAACAACCTTTTACGGGGGGAAATTAATAGGAAATGTACATACGTCCTATTGGCCATTCTGTGGTGAATTTTGATTGCTATACTTTTTTGGGGGGGGATGTATTAATGGGAAAAGAATTCGTCCTAATTGCCATTCTGCGGTGAAGTTAAATTCTACTACAGCCATTTACTGGGTGTATTATTGGAAATATACGTACGTCCTATTAACCGTTCTGCCGTGACTTTTGATTGTTCTACTGGTTTTCTTTTTTTTTTTTGGGGGGTATTAATAGGAAAAAGAATACGTCTTAATTGCCATTCTGCAGTGAAGTTACATTGTACTACAACCTTTTTTGGGGTGTATTATTTTCATTTTAATTTAATTCTTTTTTTATACAGTGTGTCAGACAGACAGGTGACAGGCCCTTTAAAGGGAGCAGGCAGTGGCCAAAATGTTTCTGTCGCAGGCAGAAGTAGCAGCAGAAGAAGCGGGGGGGGGGAGGGTTCAGCAGGAGTCGCAGTGAGAGGCCTGAGGGCCTGAGCTTCCGGTGTTATCTAGCGGTTGTGTCTTGACCAGCAAACCAGCGGTGCTTGAATGGCTGACTCGGTCTTCGACTTCGTCGCAAGTGAAATCAGACAACCCCAGCCAAGAGTCTGTGGGTTCCTCTGACATGATGCTTATTTGGCCTTGTACCTCCAACTGTCCTCAACCTGCCTCTGTCATTTTCAGTTCCCTTAGCGCGAGAAGTATTATATGCCGTAGGCTCCACTTTTCAGCTAAGATGAGCTACTAGAGGACCGTCAGCAGCTACTGCCCAACCAAGGACTGGAAGAGACATTCGCAGCTTCCTCCGGTAGGAGGGCAAGTAGTGCTGATAAGAGTCACGTGGGAGCAGGTGTTGTGAGCGGTCAGGCTCCTGGCCCTGAGACCGTTGAGGGGGACATCAGTGACATGCAGACAGTAGTAAATAATAATGAAGCCGATTGCAGTTGGGAGACAGGTGAAGAAGAGGCTTCATCATAATCAGGAGAAAAGGATGGCAGCTTTCTCATGAGGCAGCGGCTGAGCCAGCAAGGTGGTGGCGTGATCATGAGTCAGCAGGGTGGCAGCAAAGGAAGGTCGGGAGCCACCCGCTTCACAGGAGTGTTGGGGGGAAAATGGCATACTCGGCGGTGTGTCAGTCTTTATTAAGCCACCGGATTAAGTGAACATGGCCATTTGCCAAATTTGTGGTCAGAAGGTGAAGCGTGGGCAGGGTGCCAATGTTTGCACCACGGCCCTGCATCAACACATGCAGCATCACCATAAAGTGGCCTGGAATAACTGTGGCTCTGATGTGGTGGTCAAGCCTGCTGCAGCAACCCCTTCATCACCCAGTGGCACACACCCGATTTCATGCAGTCAAGGCTCCGCCACCTCAGCCGAAGGGAGCTGTCTGTCTATCCCATCATCAACTGGTCCTGATACTCCTGCTCCTCGTCCTCCTACTCCTCGTCAGTCATTTCGTCAGCAATCGATCACTAAAGCGATTGCCAAGAAACAACAGTATGCGTGCACTCATCCAACGGCCAAGTTGCTGGTGCTGCAGCAGTTGGTGCTGAAGTTTTCATTTTGCACTGTCCCCTGCTAATTTATTTCTGCAAAATAACTGTGGTGTCAAAACCTTGACTCTACCCCTTAAAAAATAATTAAAGGGGTATAGTTTCTAAGACAGAGTAACTTATTATGGGTTTTCACTGTGGTGGTACCTTAGAGACTCTGCAAAAGTGTTGTAGCACCCGAAAACCATTCCAGCAAAATCTGTGCTCCAAAACCCAAATGGCGCTCCTTCCCTTCTGAGCCCTGCCATGTGCCATACAACAGCTTATGTCCATATTTATGGCATTTCCATAGCTAATAGAACCCACCTATAAATTTATGGCGTGTGGTATAAGGCTATTATGATGCAACTGCGGCGACAGGGACCGCAAGGGCAATGTGTGAGTGTGGTGACCTTCTGGGAGTAGTATTGGGTACTCACGGTTCTGCAGCTCCCTGGGCCGGCATGCAGTGATGGCAAGAATGGCACAGGATTCCTTCCTTTTAGGTACATGGAAGGCAGGGTCCCTGAGGTTTGTGATGCCAGCACCCATGGGTGCAAAGGAGGTGATAGAAATAAAGAGGAGTCAGTTCAAATAAATAACTGGAATGTTTACTAAGAATCACTCGCCTTGAGGTAGATGTACAGGTTCAGTTATCATGGAGGTATTCACATATACTTCTGATCTCAAGTGTGCCTTAATTCCAGGTAACAAGCCCTTTTGTGGTACTACAGGCTTCAATGTGCTGATAACACTAATATGCTTCTTTTTTTCTGGTATCACAGTCTTTTACCTGTGCTCACTAGGCAACTAGTCCACTTCCTAACATCATGGTGCTGGATATAATATTATCTTCTTCTCTATATTTTTAGACCCCTAAAAAATTAACACTAATCCACGCCAAACATTATACAAAAATCCATTTAATTATGTCATTCCATACACATACCAGTACATACAAGTTACAATAAATCAGCAGTCACAATAGATAAAAATGTCTGGTAAAAAGTGAAAATGGACAAAAAACACACAACACTGAGCGTCCCCGGGCTCTGGGTCCACAAGTAGAATCCTCAATGTAATATGTATCCTTGGCTGCCCATTTATCGTAGTAAAGTGCTAGTGCTCAACCATGCATAAATAACATCTGGGCAATCAAGTACATACATATAAGGTAATATAAACTAATCTATACACAATATACTGACCAACAGAGTCCGGGTCCGCAACCGGCAATGCACCCAACAGCTGTTTCGCTCCCTTGCTGGACAAAGAAACCCTACACTTGGTGCAAATTAAGAACAATCCACCCTCCAAGTGGCCAGATGTTATCATCAGTGCCGATGGTGTTGCCACAGCGGACTTTAGCCGTGGGTACCTGCTGTATGAAAGTTCCGGAGTGGGCGCCATCTTTAAACACCCTAAATGTGACATACTATTGCGTCATGTGTCAGGATGGGGGTTAAAAAATGCTTAAAAGATGTAGGGTGCTTCTTCTCCTGTTACCTCTTTGAGCAAATGAAAAATCTGGGGCTAAAGCAACATTTTATTGGAAAAATTTAGATTTTCATTTTCAATATAAGTGTCTAAATTCTATGTAATGCCTGTTGGGTGATAAATTCCATGAGGGGTGTAGTTTTTTTTAAATGGTGTCACTTCATGGAGGATTCCACTGTAAGGGGCAGCTCAAGGTCTCTTAAACATGTGACATGGCACCTGAAAACCATTTCAGAAAAATCTGTCCTCCAAATGCCAAATGGCGCTCCTTCCCTTCTGAGTTGTGTGCCCATACAGCAGTTTGTGACCATGTATGTGGTGTTGCAATATTCAAGAGAATGTGGGTATCAAAATTTGTGTGCTTTTTTCTCTGTTACCCCTTGTGAAAATGAAATATTTGGAGCTATGGCAAAAACAGTAATTTTAAATTTTCACAGCCAAGTGTTTCTAAATTCTATGAAACACCAGTTGGGTGAAATCAATAACTACACCCCTTGATAAATTTCATGAGGGTTGTAGTTTTCAAAATGGCGATTTCCAATGTAGCGGTACCTGAAGGTCTCTTAAAAATGCTTTCAGAATTTTCAGTAAATTTTGGATTTTTTATATTATAAATTGTACCACTAATTGTCAAAAAATTCTGAATGGCTTAGAAAAATGAAAGCATTTAAAAGCTATAATCACATGACATAAAGTAGCACTTCAGATTGGCAAAATAAGTTTCTCAGGGAGGTGCAAACTGGCTTTATCTTTAAGGGGTCAAAGCCTTATTGGACCATGATGCAATTGTACATGAAAGCCCTTAGTCAAATTAAGCCATCCTGAGATATGTACTATTAGAGCAAGTATATTTCAAAGTCCATGTAATACACAGATGAACTCTTGCTGAAATGTAATAGAGAATAAACTCTGATCCCAGAATTAACCATCCTCTATGATGTCTATCTTCCCAACTGAAGGAAAAAATGTCATGGCACTCTCATGGAGGGTGAGACTCAGTTGGTCTGGAGTACCCAAGGAACCCCAATATGATGCTGAATGCAATATAGGATGCAGATAGACTAGCATCATCAGTGACACTTTTGGTCAACAATAAAATTGTTGCTCATTTTTTTTAAATCAACTTGTTTCTATCAATTTTTTGTGAAAATATCAGTATTTCCATATTGCTCTGCTGTTCCTGAGTCCTCACTTTTGTAATTACCGTAGTACAGTGGGTTTGTTACACCAGGTAATCTGCTCTGCTTTTGCTTAGAGACTTTGCGATGTAGTTTGCATTTCAAATACAAACCTCAGTCTCAATATTTGACTAAATGTAAACAGTTTGTCATTTAACCTCCAGTAAAAATAAAACTCAATGTGTTATTCGGTGGCTTACCACACAGAGAGATGGCTGTTTCTACTGAAGGTGAAACTAATCTCCTTTATCTGGTTATTCTGGTGCTTATTTCTCACATACCTGGGCTGGTGATACATTCATTCATTATAGTCACTAATGCCAATGACTGGTGGAAAGGAAGATCGGTGACTGCTGTTGACCACATTGTAACTTCTCTTGGAATTTCAAGGATGTGCGCTCAATGTGCTGATATCCCATTAGAGGATCCCATCAACGTTGGCGACCTTTACTTATAGAAACACAAGGGGGGGTCAGTCAGCACGTCCCTGTATGCAGGTGCACGTAGCCATGGCAAAATATACATACAAACACTGAAATGCAACAGCACTCTGCAACAAGCACTCTGCCCTGCCTCTATGCTAGAATTTATCAGAGGTGTTAGTGTACATTTTGATAAAAAAGTAATAAGCCACTCGCCTACTAATAGCCATCTGGCTCCAGGAAGAGTACACAGTGGGCTCAGCATGCATGTTGGTACCTGCGTCCTTGGATCTAATGGAGGCTGTTATGGCACCAGAAAAGGGTTAAAAAGCATGGTGGATCCTAGCATACATGCTGGGCTTGCACTCCCTGGATTCTATGTGGCTGTCATGGCCCATAACAGGTAGGATTTAGCGTTAGGACCACTCATAGAGGCGGCCTTGGCGCGTCGAGTGGCTTATTACTTTTTGATAAAAATGTACACTAACGCCTCTGATAACTTCTAGCATAGAGGCAGGGCAGAGTACTGGTTGCAGAGTGCTGTTGCATTTCTGTGTTTGTAGGACCTTTACTTATAAAACACAGAAAACATAGTTCAAGTTAATTAATAATTGTGGATTTCTTTCACCCACAAAATTGGAAAGGTTAGGGGTCAAAAAGTATGCTTACTTAATTAAAAGTCACCTGCCTTTTAATAAATCTGGGGCATTTGAAATTGTCTATTTAGATGTTTCTGCACCTGCTTTGAGCATCTATACATTTCCACTAGAGATGAGTGAATCAAAGCTGATGAAGTGGAATTCAATCCGAATTTCTGAAAAAATTTGATTCACAATGAAGGCGAATTTCCTCGTGCTAACGAATTGCAATTTTTTCTAAAATAGCAGTTACACATGTGAGGACCGAGGACATGAGGCAAGGAACTCTGGACAGGCGGAATCATCCAGTTTGACATGCATGCATGCAGCCAATCAGCAGCCAGCCAGCTCTGTGATGTCACAGCCCTATAAATACGGCGGCCATCTTGGATTCAGACATTTTCCAGCATTTTGGGAGTAGGGACAGCAATTGGAAAAACCTCATTGTGAAAAAAACTGCAGTGCAGGGAAAGTATAGGGAGGAATCATTTCACAGCATCTTAGTGCAGGGAGAGACATCAGAAGGCGCTAGGGACAGTGCTAAAAAAATAATTTACAAGTCGCAGGGAAAGATAATTTGGGAATCCAAATAGTCATTATACAGCTCTGTCAGCTGAATTTGTTCTTGGGGTGAAAGTGCTATGTTAAAAATCCTTTAGTGGCTTATATCTGTAGAAAAAGAAAAACATATACGCAGTTCACTTCTGCAGCTATATGTGGTGAAAGCGTTTAGTGGTGTCTTTCAGTAGAAAAAGAAAAATATAAACGCAGTACTAACCTCAGTATCTGAGGAAAGGGATTTAGGGGTCATTATATCAGACGACCTAAAGGTGGGCAGACAATGTCATAGAGCAGCAGGTAATGCCAGCAGAATGCTTGGGTGTATAGGGAGAGGCATTAACAGTAGAAAGAGGGAGGTGCTCGTGCCGCTCTACAGAGCACTAGGGAGACCTCATCGGGAGTATTGTGTGCAGTACTGGAGACCATATCTGCAGAAGGATATTGAAACTTTGGAGAGAGTTCAGAGAAGAGCTACTAAACTAGTACATGGATTGCAGGACAAAACTTACCAGGAAAGGTTAAAGGACCTTAACATTCATAGCTTGGAAGTAAGAAGAGACAGAGGGGATATGATAGAAACTTTTAAATACATAAAGGGAATCATCACGGTAAAAGAGGAGAGAATATTTAAAAGAAGAAAAACTGCTACAAGAGGACATAGTTTTAAATTAGAGGGGCAAAGGTTTAAAAGTAATATCAGGAAGAATTACTTTACTGAGAGAGTAGTGGACGCATGGAATAGCTTTCCTGCAGAAGTGGTAGCTGCAAATACAGTGAAAGAGTTTAAGCATGCATGGGATAGGCATAAGGCCATCCTTCATATAAGATAGGGCCTGGGGCTATTCATAGTATTCAGCATATTGGGCAGACTAGATGGGCCAAATGGTTCTTATCTGCCGACACATTCTATGTTTCTATGTTTCAGTTCACTTCTGCAGCTATACTTGTTGAAAGCGTTTAGTGGCGTATTTCATTACAACATGAAAAATATATTCTCATTTCACTGGTGCATTTATTTGTGGAAAAAGTGTTTAGTGGCCTATGTCCATACAGAAAGAAAAAAATATACGCATTTTACTGGCGCAGTTATTTGTGACAAAAGGGCCTGTTATATGTGTTGAAAGCGTTTAGTGGCCTATATCAGTACAGAAAGAAAAAAATATACACATTTCACTGGTGCAGTTATTTGTGGCAAAAGCGTTTAGTGGCCTATTTCAGTGCAAAAATAAAAATATATTCTTAGTTCACTTCTGCAGTTATATGTGATGAAAGCCTTCAGTGTCCTATTTCAGTCCAAAAGGAAAAAAATACACACTTCACTGTTGCATTTACTTGTGGTGAAAGAGTTTAAGTGGCCTATTTCAGTACAATACGGAAAATATATACGCATTTCACTTCCACATTTATTATTTCAGTACAAAAACAAAATATTTTCAGCGTTCACTTGTGCAGTCAAGTGTGGTAAAACTTTTAGTGACGTATTTTAGCAGAAAAACAAAATATATTCAGCATTCACTATTTCAGGTATATGTGGCAAAACCTTTACTGACGTATTTTGGTCGAAAAACTAATTTTATTCAGCGTTCAGCGCTGCAGTTATATGCGGTAAAATCATTTGTGACGTAGTTTGGACAAAAAACAAATTTTATTCAGCATTCAGCTCTGCATTGATATGTGGTAAATTGTTTATTGACGTATTTTGGTAGAAAAACAAAATATATTCAGCGTTCAGCGCTGCAGTTATATGTGCTTAAAACCTTAAGTGACGTATTTTGGTAGAAAAACAAAATATATTCAGCGTTCACTGTTGCAGATATATGTAGCAAAACCTTTAGTGATGTATTTCGGTCGAAAAACAAATTTTATTCAGCGTTTAGCGCTGTAGTAATATGCGATAAAATCTTTTGTGACTTATTTCGGTGGAAAAACAAATTTTATTCAGCGTTTAGCGCTGTAGTAATATGCGATAAAATCTTTTGTGACTTATTTCGGTGGAAAAACAAATTTTATTCAGCGTTCAGCGCTGCAGTTATATTCGGTAAAATCTCCATGATGTCTCCATGATAAATCTGCAACGTGGGGGCCCCGTGTGGCTTCTACACACTTTCAAAATAATCCTTCAATCGAGCAAATTGATGCCGGATGACCGGGACACTGTATGACCTTCACAGGAGCTGTTGTCGGGAGCAGCCGTTCATTTCTGAGACATCCGTATAGTGCGGGGGGAATTCGAAGACCCTCTCCATCCCTGTGCTCTGTTATATGTGGTAAAATCTTTATAGAAGTATTTTGGTGGGAAAAAAATTGTATTTAGCATTAAATGCTACAGTTATATGCAGTAAAATCTTTTGTGACTTATTTCGGTGGAACACATTTTTTATTCAGGGTTCAGCTCTGCAGTTATATGCCGTAAAATCCTTTGTGACTTGTTTAGGTAAAAAATGAAATTGTATTTAGCGTTCAGAACTGCAGTTATACGTGGTTAAATCTTTTGTGATGTATTTCGGCGGGAAAACAAATTGTATTCAGCGTTCAGAGCTGCAGTCATATGTGGTAAAATCTTTATTGAAGTATTTTGGTCAAAAAACAAAATGTATTTAGTGGTCAACGTTGCGGTTATATGCGGTAAAAACTTTATTGAAGTATTTCGGTCAAAAAACAAAATTTATTCTGTGATCAGCGCTGCGGTTTTTTGCGGTAAAATCTTTAGTGACGTATCTTGGTCGATCGACACTCTTTCATTGTGCCATTCTGTAGCTTCCTCATGCTGCTGCCACCTCCACACTCTGTGATTGTGTCATTCTGTGGCTTCCTCATGCTGCTGCCACCTCCACACACTGTAATTCTGCCACTCTGTGGCTTCCTCATGCTGCTGCCAACTCCAGACTTGGTCATTGTGCCACTCTGTGGCCTACTCATGCTACTGCCACCTCCATACTCTGTCCTTGTTCCACTCTTTGGCCTTCTCATGCTGCTGCCACCTCAACACTCGGTCATTGTGCCACTCTGATGTCTCCTCCTGATGCTGCTGCTGTTGACACCTCCATACTCTGTCCTTGTGTCAATCTTTGGCCTACTCATGCTGCTGCCACCTCAACACTCTGTCATTGTGCCACTCTGTGGCTTCCTCATGCTGCTGCCAACTCCAGACTCTGTCATCGTGCCATTTTTCAGGCTTCCTCAAGCTGCTGCCACCTCCAGGCTCAGTCATTATGCCACTCTGTGGCCTACTCATGCTGCTGCCACCTCTACACTCTGTCATTGTGCCGCTCTGTGGTCTCCTCGTGCTGCTGCTGCCACCTCCAGACTCTGTCATTGTGCCGCTCTATGGTATCTTCATGCTGCTGCCACCTCCAGACTCGGTGATTGTGGCACTCTGTGGCCTCCTCTTTATGCTGCTGCTGGTGACACCTCCAGACTCTGTCATTGTGCCACTCTGTGGTCTCCTCATGCTGCCGCCACCTTCAGACACGGACATTGTGCCGCTCTGTGGTCTCCTCATGCTGCTGCCACCTCCTCACTCGGTCTTTGTGCCACTCTGTGGCCTCCTCCTGATGCTGCTGCTGCCACCTCAAGACTCTTTAATTGTGCCGCTCTGTGGTCTCCTCATGCAGCCGCCACCTCCACACTCTGTCATTATGCCACTCTATGACTTACTCATGCTGCTGCCACCTCCAGACGGTCATTGTGCCGCTCTGTTGTCTCCTCATGCTGCTGCCACCTCCTTACTCGGTCATTGTGCCACTCTGTGGCCTCCTCCTGATGCATCCGCTGCCAACACCTACAGACTCTGTCATTGTGCCACTCTGTGGCCTACTCATGCTGCTGACACCTCCAGACTCTGTCAATGTGCCACGCTGTGGTCTCCTAATTCTGCTGCCACCTCCATACACTGTCATTGTTTTACTTGGTAGCTTTCTTCTAATGCTGCTGCCGCCACCTACAGACTCTGTCATTGTGCCACTTGGTGGCCTCCTCATGCTGCTTCCACCTCAAGACCCTGTCATTGGGCCACTCTGTGGTCTCCTTATGCTGTTCCCACCCTCTCCACTTTATGACTGGTCCACTATTTTGGCTTTTGGCCTAGCTGACATCATCATTTATTTGACACTTCTTCTGATCTAATGCAATGAATGGACCGGCACCCCACAATCTTTGTATAAAAAATGTATTTATTCGTCACCCATATGTGACGCGCGTTTCGGCACAAGCGTGTGCCTTTGTCAAACAATGAGTGATAGTTGCTCAATCCCACAGGTAAAAGACACCTTTAAATAACCCGCCCCCTGATCACATGACTGTGGCGTCATGTTGTAAAGTAACACAAATGCAAACTTGAATGCAGATAAATCGTAGCAGAGTTATATATACAGTTATATTTTGACACTACACGTTCAATAAACTGGTTTCAGATGAAACTATTCAATGTGTATTCCTTGTTCAAACCCTTCAGGGCAAGTGTCTCAAGCCGGTGAATCCAATATGCTTAACGTTGGTGCAGCATCTGAATCCTGTTTCCTCCACGTCGAGGTAGGGTCACTTCTTCTATAATTTGAAAACGCAATTGTGGGATGCGATGTTTTTTTTCAATAAAATGCTGAGGAATGGTTAACAAAGTGTTTTCCTTCCTAATTGTAGATTTGTGTTTTCCCACTCAATCTTTTATGCGCATTGTGGTCTCTCCAACATAACACAGTCCACACGGACATTTTAGTAAATAGATAATAAAACTGCTGTCACATGTAAAGTGACCCCGGACTGGAATTTGTTGTCCTGTGTGTGGGTGTGATATGTTGGAGCCCTTAATAACGCTTGAGCAATGAACACAGTTCAGACAGGGAAACGTTCCTTTCCTGACTGCAGAGAGAGTGAGTTGTCGTGAAGATGTCCTATCACTACCTATTTCGGCCCGGATGATCCTATCCCTGATATTCTTATTCCGTTTATAGCAGATCATGGGTGATTCTTTAAATTCCTGGATTGTGGGATGGGCCCGTTGTAGGATATTCCAGTGTTTATTAACAACTGCTTTCACTCGATCCATCCAAGGATGGTACTTTACTATCAAAGGTATTCTCTGTCCCTTATCTATCTTTCTCTGTTCTGTGGGGTTTTCTACCTTGTTCCTCTGTTCTTGTAACAGCTGGGAGAGATAGCCTCTATCTGCAAACTTCTGTGTCATCTCCTGCATCCTGATATTACGTGTATCTGGATCCATCACAATTTTAGCTACCCTTTTAAATTGGGAGTAAGGTAGTGATTTTTTTACAGCTGGAGAATCACCCATGATCTGCTATAAACGGAATAAGAATATCAGGGATAGGATCATCCGGGCCGACATAGGTAGTAATAGGACATCTTCACGACAACTCAGTCTCTCTGCAGTCAGGAAGTGAATGTTTCTCTGTCTGAACTGCATTCATTGCTCAAGCGTTATTAAGGGCTCCAACATATCACACCCACACACAGGACAACAAATTCCAGTCCGGGGTCACTTTACATGTGACAGCAGTTATGTTATTTATTTACTAAAATGTCCGTGTGAACTGTGTTATGTTGGAGAGACCACAATGTGCATAAAAGAGTGGGAAAACACAAATCTACAATTAGGAAGGAAAACACTTTGTTAACCATTCCTCAGCATTTTATTGAAAAAAACCATCGCATCCCACAATTGCGTTTTCAAATTATAGAAGAAGTGACCCTACCTCGACGTGGAGGAAACAGGATTCAGATGCTGCACCAACTTGAAGCATATTGGATTCACCGACTTGAGACACTTGCCCCGAAGGGTTTGAACAAGGAATACACATTGAATAGTTTCATCTGAAACCAGTTTATTGAACGTATAGTGTCAAAATATATGTATTTAAATGCATTGTGTACTAGGTTCTCATAGTAGACCACTAACTATAGTACTCGGGCTCTATAGAAATGTATATGTTGATATGTATAACTCTGCTACGATTTATCTGCATTCAAGTTTGCATTTGTGTTACTTTACAACATGACGCCACAGTCATGTGATGAGGGGGCGGGTTATTTAAAGGTGTCTTTTACCTGTGGGATTGAGCAACTATCACTCATTGTTTGACAAAGGCACATGCTTGTGCCGAAACGTGCGTCACATATGGGTGACGAATAAATACATTTTCTATACAAATATTGTGGAGTGCTGGTCCATTCATTGCATTTGATGGGGCCCCGACCTGCTGACCTTGCACCCGGACCTCGATAAAAGCATAGTGCCGTCCATTCCTTTTGAATTGACTTCTTCTGATCTGTCAGAAGTAAGGAAAAATGAGACCCATAACAGATCCTGTCTGTGTAGCAGCTGTAAGGCCTGTATGGTCCCATCAGAATCGGCTTATGATTTGGTAGCCAAATGCATGAGTGGGTACAAAACACAGAAGACATACAAATATTCCACTTACGTGTCATCTCTGTTTTGGATCAACTCCTGTATTTTCTGGCTTTAGCAATACTGATGGATTACTGACCAAATGCTGACCGAGTGAAGGCGGATGCTCAACAGATAGGATTCGTTTTTTGTCCTGATGGATCAGAGGAAGGGCAAAATAATCAGTGACGTCAATACAAACGTACTGCTGACACCCTCTCCACTCTGTCAGGGGGGTTCTACTTGTATAAGCATTTAATAGAACAGGTTTTTTAGACATCTTTGTGGAATCAGCTGACAACGGTGTAAAAGGAGTGTGCTCGGTTACACTATAGTAGGATCTTAGGCCTCTGCATGGTTCTTTTTACCTAGGCGCTAACATTGACCTGCAAGGCTGAGTTCATACTTGAGTTATTTGGTCAGTTTTGGCCCCATGACTGCCCAAATAAGTGAAGTGTGTAGAGATTCTAAGAGCGATGCCTGTCATCTGCATGTCATACTGACTCACAGTAATATTTCACTACCAAAGTAGACTCCCTATGGGTGTTACTGCAAGGCACAATGTTCTACACCCCTACAAAGGCTCTCTGGAGCCCGGAAATAGCCTTTTTTTAACACGAATAAATTCGGATCGAAACAAATTTTTCCGAAAAATTCGGCAAGCCGGACAAATTTAATATTTAAAACATTTGCTCATCTCTAATTTCCACTAATTAGCCACCAATTTGCTCCTCTTTAACCATTGCTTTTAAAAAAGGTGGCTTTCTTTTAAGTACATATACTGCCTGCTTACACTGACTTGTCCTGTGTTTTAAACTTTGCAATTTCCACCAAAACCAGACACAAGCTATGCACTTAATGTGTTCACCATGATTTATCTGGGTCTAGTTGCTTTCATTGTCTGTTCGAAGGTCATCTGTAAAAATGATGTGAATGCTGCTTCTGTAGACCCATGATCATTAGCCTTGGCTTAAATTAATACTTCACTATTCTACATATATGTCCTGTAAGTGGTCACTTTTTTCCATTTGTTAGCTTTTGATCTTACTTCTTTACCTCTCCTACTGCTAGGATTGTGAAATGGTACATAGTTGTCTGTGGAATTGTGTTTTGGCCAACAGCTGTTTTGCCTTAGCCCCATGAAAACAAAGGATGGGGCATCACACTATGTTCAGAGATATGTTTCATTGGGTCTTTGCATATACCGTATTTTTCACCCTATAAGACGCACTGGCCCATAAGACGCACCTAGGTTTTGAGGAGGAAAATAAGGAAAAAAATATTTTTAACCAAAAGGTGTGCTTTTGGTGGGTTTTGATCTAATGGTGGTTTGTGGATGGCACTATTATGGGGGATCTGTGGGTGGCACTGTTATGAGGGATCTGTGGGTGGCACTGTTATGGGGGATCTGTGGATGGCACTGTTATAAGGGATCTGTGGATGACACTATTATGGGGGATCTGTGGATGGCACTGTTATGGATCTGGGGATGGTACTGTTATGGGGGCTTCTGGGGATGGCCCTTTTATGGGGGATCTGTGGATGGCACTATTATGGGGGATCTGTGGATGACACTGTTATGGAGGATCTGTTGATGACACTTATGGGGGCATCTATGGGTGGCACTTATGGGGGCATCTGTGGGTGGCACTTATGGGGGCATCTGTGGGTGGCACTTATGGAGGGCATCTGTGGATGGCACTTATGTGTTTGGATCTGCGGATGACACATATATAGCATGTTATTCTATATACCTTATGTGTCATCCACAGATCACCGCTATTACAGTGTCATCCACAGATGCCCCCCCCTATAAGTGCCATCCACTAATAGATCGGGTCCCGCCGCTCACAGTAGCATTTATCTCTAAGTAGGAATCCTTGTCCTCTTAATAACTAACTGAAGTTGCTCTGTCCTCGTATCCCTACTTACTAATCGCGTCCTATAGCAAGGAGGAGCAGGCGTGTGACATCAGTGAGGAAGTTACCCTGAAAGCTGCTGCGCCGCTCTGCCTGCTATAGGACGCGATTAGTAAGTAGGGATACGGGGACAGCGCAACTTTAGTTAGTTATTAAGAGGACAAGGATTCCTACTTAGAGATAAATGCTACTGTGAGCGGTGGGGCGCCCCTGCCGGGAGTTGTTGGACTCTGCCCCCTCCTCCTACCCTGCTGACACATTGCACGTCGTGCGATGTATCAGCGTTAGCGATGGGAAAATGGTTGCATTCTCCCCATAAGACACACTGCCTTTCCCCCCCACTTTTGAGGGGGGGGCATCTTATGGGGCGAAAAATACGGTACATTGTAATCAAATATTAATAATCAAATGTTGTCCTTCAGGGATATCACAGAGAAGACCCTTCATGATCATTATAGTCTGCAAAGTTTTCATGCATTTTTTTTTTTTTTTTATAAACCTTGTAAAAATCAAGAAATGCCAGGAAGTAACTTAACAGTGACATGCATGAGGGTAGAAACAGCTTATGTGACCTATGAAGGCAAGGTAATACTACCTTTCCCTGGCAATGGACACTACAGCGAAAATATGTAGCTGACCATAGCATTTCACCTCAATAACTGGTTTCTTTTTAAAAAGGAATTGTTTTAATGTGACAACTTCAGTAAGGGGGCATTTATTAACAGACCCCTGAATTGTTGTACTGTTGCCCACTACTTAATTCTGGCTAACTTTTGTAGACTTCCTGTCCCTGCCCTGTAAACTTTCATGTGCCCCATTGCAGTCAATGACTGACCTCAGTGGTGACGTGTCTCCAAGTGGCACTTGACTCAGTAGTGATATGCCACTTTGGGGTTTAACCTCAGAGTCCAGTCATTGGCTGTCTTGGTGCACATGACCCCAAATAGCAGGAAATTTACAGGATGGGGACCGGATCACCACTGCATGCGAGAATGGAGCCCTGGGAAGCAGGTCAGTATAAGTTTCTTAACTTACAAAATGCTACAGAGACCAAAAATTGGACATCCTCTTTACGGAAGTCTTGCCATTTTTCACTTTTATGGTAAATCTAACATGATTATGGAAATACCATAATTGCCCAGTTAAGAGAACAGACTCTTGTTCTGCAATTGGTGGCTATATCCAGAAGAGTCAGATAACTATATCCTGAAAAGACCGAATTATGAAAACCTTTTACATATAGTTGGTAGCCTGGAGAATAATCTGGAAGAATGTTTTTGTATTTGAACAGTAGAACATCCATACCAAGAAATAACACAAAACAAAACAACTTCCACATGATTTACAAATCGTTTAATATCAACAGTGCTTTCCATGTTCATTTGCATTATCTATTCAAACATGGCTACAGCAAATAAAGCAGAGCACTACCAAAACAGAGTAGATCATTACACACAGAGGAGGATGGAAGAAATACATGTAATTGGGATGCTGAGCTTAGCTCTTGCGGACATACTAGTCTGCGTTGTAGGAGTTTTTATCCATTCATTTATTGCCATAGTGAATGTGCTTGATTGGCTCAAAGGAGCTGTCCTCTCTTCCACCGACCACATTCTCACAAGTCTTGGGATAGCCAGAATCTTCTTCCAATGTTCTGCTATCTGTTACGTAATGATGACATTCTTCTTCCCTGGTGCTGTGATTAAAAAGACAATGCTATTTGCTGTTGACTTGTCTGAAATTTTCTTCAGTTATCTCAGTTTTTGGTTGACGACTTTGCTTTCTGTTGTCTTCTGCTTGAAGATCTGCAACTTAAAACATGGTCTTTTTCTACAACTAAAAAGTCTTATTTTACCAAAAGTGCTTCATCTCATTGCTGTTTTGGTCCTGGTCAGCACATGTTATACTGCAGTATGTATTTGGATTGGTAATTTTGAAATTCCCCGGCAATTAGAACATGCAAAGATCAACAATATAACTTCGGAGTCAACTTTTAGATATTCATTAATATTCATGTTGGGGACTTTGGCTCCATTCCTAATTTACTTCTCAGCAGCTGTCCTTCTCATCACTTCTTTGTGTCTTCACCTGAGCCGGATGAGAGATCACAGTCATGGAGCAACCCGCCTTGAGACTTTTTATACAGCTATACAATTTGTGACTGTCTGCTCATTGTATTACATTGTACACGCTGGTGGAATGCAAGTGGCTTTTTACCTTTATTATTTTCAGTCATGGGAACATTTGTGGCTTTACACAATCACAGACAGTATGCCAGTTTTCCATTCCATTTATTTGATATTCAAAACAGCCAAACTAAGGAATTATTGCACTGGGATTGTCCACCATGGAACCAATTATTTTTCCATGATAACATGTTGTCAACCACAATCCAAGGACCCGGTGGAGACAATTGCCCAATGACATTAATTTGGCCAAGTTGGATCAGTTTAAAATGTACTATTTTTGCTGTCAAATTATTTTTTCTGAGAAAGTTTTTTCATTTGTTTGCAAGGTTCTAACATATTTATGCTGTGTTATATATTTATATTGAACAAATTTTGCAGGACCATATCAGAGTGAGTTTTTTTGACTAAATTCAAACCAAGCCCTTAACGAGCCATATATGCCTCTCTTGCCCCTGATATAAAACTCAACTTTTATTTATTACACTTAAAATAGTAATTCAAATGTGAGCTAACTTTAAAAGTTTGTTTGATCAGTAGTTTATGGATCTGAACCTACTCGTACTAATGCAGTCACGTTTGGGTGTGCACTTCCCTACTGTCTGCTCGTATATCCTTGATCCATTTTAGTATATTTTGCTAATTGCGTATTCACATGTAAAGTCCCACTATCAGATCCACCAACAGTCAAACACTCTAAAAACACTCAGAATCTGTCCCCCGACATGTTTCGCTAGCATACACTAGCGTCATCAGGGGTTTTGGACATACTCAAGTCTGCAAAAAATTAGCCCCTACAAAAGACAGTTGCACCCCCAAAAAAAAAAAAAAAACTATGGCTTTCAGAATAAGGAGACACAAAAAATGCTTTATCTAAAACTGAAACAAACAACCAAAAAAAGTATTCATATTTGGTATTGTCGCGTCCGTAACAACCTGCTCTATAAAAATACCACATGATCTAACCTGTTAGGTGAACATTGTAAATAACAAAAAATACATACGATGCCAAAAAAGCTATTTTTTGTTACCTTGCCTCACAAAAAGTGTAATATGGAGCAACCAAAGATCATATGTACCCTAAAATAGTACCCAACAAAACTGCCTGCTTATCCCGTGGTTTCCAAAATGGGTCTTTTTTTGGAGTTTCCACTCTAGTGGTGCATCAGGGCGTCTTCAAATGTGACATGGCAACCTAAAATTATCCCAGTCAAATCTGCCCTCCAAAAACTACATGGTGCTCCTTTCCTTCTGCGCCCTGTCTTGTGCCCGTACAACAGTTTACGATCACAAATGGGGGTGTTTATGTAAACTACAGAATCATGGTAATAAATATTAATCATCTTCTGCCAGAGAGGAGACTAGATGAGCCAGCCCTATGCCTCACCTGTATTGTTTTTCTCCTGAATTCCTCCAGTAAAGAAGCAGACTGGTTAACTGCAGACCCTAAATCTCTATAATTATTTTCCATTGTGGTGCACCACACCTTAGGGTCCATTCACACTTCCGCAAGTGTTTTGCGGTCTGCAAATTGCGGATCCGCAAAACACGGACACCGGCCATGTGCGTTCCGCAGTTTACCCTTCGCTTCAGCGCATTACATGTATGGCACTGGTAGTAAAAGGGTTAAATAACCAGCTTCTCAAAGCAACATCATTTTACATTTTCTATCACAAGGTGTCCAGGGGCAGACTGGTATATTAAAGTGAACCTGGAAAAAAATAAATAAAAGTGCCTCCATGTTGTAGGTGGGTCCAAACTGACAGAAAGCTGGGCCAATATAAGTTGGTGTGGACAATATAAGAAGATGGGCCATCAATACTGTACTGCAGCACAAAATACTGTCCCAGCCAAACCAAATACACAGTGCAACACAAAATACTGCTACGACCAAAGCAGCATTCAACATTATCACTACTGGCCCACCAGGTGCATAACTATCAGATGCTCCTAGTAGAGATCAGCAAACCACTTGAGATTCGGTTCAGTTTAGATTTGCTGATTTTTTGAAGAACTTTAGTTCGGACTTAAAGCGATTCAGGCCGAACCAAAGTGGCACCAATTTCCCTGAACATTGATATCTAACAGCATCTAGTCTCTTAGGACTCAAAATTTTTAAGAAAACCTGTTATCTCTTTTTGTTTATTTTTCTTTGTTTCCCCTCCCCTCTGCCCCAAGCTCTTGAATACAATGACAGCAATAAAAAAATCATATTTGAGTGACATGGAAATACATAGCTATGTGTAAAAGCACGGCATTAACAAACAGCATGTTTAAAAACACACCACACCATCAAATGTGTTAGGCTTTTTCTTATTGCAAAGCTTCCAAAAATTGTCCCTTATCAGGGGCAGTTGGTGTTTAAACACACACGGTGTTACAGGGTAAAACAATAAAACACAGTGGCTTGCTGAGGGACCAAACATCCAAAAATGATGCCTTCACAGGGTCAGAATGCCTGTTCATATGATACGCACAAGTTTAGAAAAAGTAGCTCATTGTGAATTAAAATAGAAAAAAATTCCCTTTTATTTGGAAGCAGCAGCAGTGCAGTTTGGATGTGGAAAGGGTATGGATATAATTGGAGATGAGCAAATTTATGAAAATTCCTCAGCACCACGTTCTAGCTCCCAGGCCCTGTCTAGCACACAATCATCATTGGATTTCTCCCCCTCCCTGCCACTTTTGTCAGTCTGTGAGATACCATTGTGGGCTCCTTGGCCCCAATCTCCTGTGCATTTGCCCTGACTGCCACTGTTGCTGTCCCCACCAAAAATGTCATTACTACAGGTGCCACTATTACCACTTCCATCAACACAGCCATGCATGGGGTTTACAGCCTCCTCCTTAACCAACTCCTCAGAGCAGTACAAACATCATCAAGTCATCAACAGGAAGACTCTCTTGACTATCTGCTGTAGGGGGTTCTCTTGGCACTTCTTAGCAAAAAGAAAGGTGCCCCACTAAGAAGGGGCAGTGGAGACAGATAGGGCTCCACTGAAAGCTTTCTCTGGGGCTGCAAGGAGGAGGAGCAGGAGGAATGCTGTGACGCCTGGCTCCAGTCACTTCTTCGTCATCCTAGGAGGACTGAGCTACCCAATCTACAAACTCATCCTTTTTCTCCTTAATGATAATGTTGCACCTTTCCAACTGCTACATGTGGCTGGATAGCAGGTGGAGCTATTACCCATATTCTGGCTCTGGTTCTTTTGCTTTGAACCCTTCCATATCCCTGACTTACTTTTGAGCCTAAATATACACAGTCACACAAAGTCTGGTTTCTGGAACTTAAAGACAGGAAGGCGCAATACAATGCCCCTTCCTTTACCCAGAGACACTGAGGACACTTCTACTGTCAGTTAACTTTCTAAATACTGACAATATTGGTGCCACTAACAAATTTAGGCCCAAAGTCTTTTGCTTGCTAAAATAAACAAGATGACAAACTACCATGCAATTATTTCCCTCCACCCCGTCCACCAAATTAATACTTAGAGTGCCTGGAGATGAAACAGCATGGATTTCGGCCTAGTATGTCCCGTTATCACCCACAGATATTATCATCCGGATGTTATCCTGCTTGCAGCACTAATTGTAAGATACGTATATAATGGTTTAAATAAATTCCAAAAATTTAATTTGAACTGTATGGAGATGGAAATACAAATATTGTGGGCTAGTATGTCATATTATCACTCACAGATGTTATCCTCTGCTACCCTGCATATTATAAGACACATATATGCTGGTTTTAATAAATAAAAAAAATAAACTGGAACTGTGTTGAGATGGAAATACAAGAATTTAGGAGTAATATGTCACTTTATCACTCACAGATGTTGTTCTCCACTACACTGCATATTGTAACACACATAAAAAAATAAATTGGAACTCTGTGGAGATGTAAATATGTGGATTTAGGGTGTCATTTATTATCCTTTGTATGCCACTATGTAGAGGTGCAGGCCTCTTTAAAACTTTGGTGCATCCACCGCCAGGCTAAATCTATGCCAGCTTATTTTCTACCCTTAAATCCGGCATATAAAATGATAAATGAGATGAGCCTGCTGGCCTGCCCTTTTCTTCAACCATGCCATGCCCTCTTTTTTAGACCTGGTGTTAGTAGCAGAAAAAGGGAAAAAGTTGCAGATTGTGGCTTAAATAACCAAAAAGTGGGGTATATTCGTTTGTAAATGACGCCCACAGTACTTCTTTGTAATTATAGCCTTTCCCTTCAATTTCCCTGGCAGTAGGAATTAAAGCTTGATTGTGATTTTTGACTGTCCCTGACTCTTTAAGATGATTTTCCTGGTAGACTCTGTAACAGCCATCCAACCTCATTCACAGCCCAGCACAGAATGGCGTTCTGCTAGGGCACCTCCCTGCCTGCTGCAGCACTGATTGGCTCATCCAGTCTGTCTGTCCTTTTTTTGGATTTGTCCAAAACAAACCTGAAAAGCTTAAGGTTTGTCTGCCTGCAGACATTCTGCAAAGGTTACAAAACCTAATAATTACAATCTGGGTGACTTATCTCTATCTCCTAGCATTAATTAATGCTGGGAACATCAAATCTCTATCTCTATACCTAACCAGTAGCCATAAGGAGGGCTTGGGCTGCCTCTGAAGCATTAGCAAACCAGGAAATTTCCTGTAGGGTCTATGGCCAGTCCACCCCCGATTATGTGATTATATATGTCTCTGTGCTGCCAGTAAGTAATTGTGATTTGAATTGCAATCTGTTAAAGGTTTGCTAAAATGTCTCACTATTGCCTTGAATTCTCTTCATAAAAAAATTGGAGTCCTTAACCAAATAAAATATAAGGTAAGGGTGGACACATCTGTACATATGAGGTATATCATCACACTACTGGATTTAGTTAGAGGAGGACAGTATATTTTCAACTCTCTTACACCTTCATCATAGAAACCTTCTTTTAGTGGATAAGAATTCACTAGTGATGAGTGGCAGGTGCAATATTCAAATTTGCGATATTTTGGGAATATTTGGACGAATATTTGTCATTTATTCACAAATTCAAGAATTCACGATTATTTTCTTGATTGCGAAAATCGGCAGTGTAATATTCGCGTATTGCGTGCACAATACAGACGTGGGTCACTTTTGCTAAATTTTTCAAGGTGCTAGAAGTTTCCTGAAACTGGAGAAAATGGATGGCACGGCAGAACATTAGAATAGCTTTATATGCTTTCTCATGCCTTCTCATTGGGCCACAAGCTAGAAGCAGGAAGGAATCATGTGTTCAGATGAAAAAAAAAGACGAATACTCAAAAATACGAATATATAATACTATATTCTAAATATTCGCGAATTATTGAAGTGCCGATATTCGCCATAAAATTCACACTTCAAATTATAAATGTTTTTATTATTCATAACGGGACTAATCAGGATTCTACAGTACTTGCTCTATGGAGTAGAACTGCAATCAATGGAATCCATTCACTAATACAGATCGCTCTCCTTATCCTATAGACTGCTTCCCATGATCATCTCCCTCACACAATACCTTTTATGCTCTGACTCTTGCTCTACAGACTACTCCCCATGGTTCCTCCTCTCACAGACTACCTCACAGACTGCTACTGCTAGCATATGATACACTAAGTTCTGAATGTCTGCTTTAATCAGATCGTGAATAGAACTTCATTTTTCATATATACATTGATTATAGCCTGATTTTTAAAACTTTGTTTTTAAAGGAACTCAGCAGGGAGGTTGTTATAAACAAGGAACTAACCACAGTTCTTCTGTAAATGTAGGCTTGACCAAATCCTTCTATTTTTCCATATAATCACAGACAGAGATCAGGGCTTTGTGGTAGCCATATCTTCACTTCCAAGACTTGTTCTTCTTTACACTGAATATAGTTCTTAATGACATTGGCAGTAGGTTTGAAGTTTTTGTCCTGGAGCCAATCAGAAGCCTCCCTGAGGTTATTGCACAACAGATAAGTATCCCCAACTACATTTGCTGAAATTTAGCACCAATTAGTGTCTCAAGAGGTTGATGATGAGGATGAGACACAGTTGTCAATAAGTGAGGTTCTTGTTAGGTCAACAAGTCAGAGGAATGACCAAAGTGAGGAAGTGGAAGATGAGGTGGTGGACAATGAATTCACTGATACAACCTGGGAAGGTGGCAAGCCGAGCGAGGACAACAGTACAGAGGGGGGAGGATCTGCAGCACCACAACAGGCTAGAAGAGGCAGTGGGGTGGCAAAAGGGAAAAGGCAGGGCACACCAAAAAGTCCCGCAACTGTTCCCCAGAGAACCCCCTTGCGGCAATGTCCCTTGCTAAGGGGTAGGTGTTCCGCAGTCTGATGCTTTTTTGAGGAAAGTGTGGACGATAAAAGAATTGTCATTTGCAACCTGTGCCATATCAAAATGAGCAGGGGCGTGAACACTAGCAACCTCACCACCACTAGCATGATCCGCCACATGGCACCAAAGCACCCTAACAGGTGGGCCAAATGCCTGGGTCCACAATCAGTATTTGCAGGTCACGCCACTGCCTCCTCTTCCCCTGTGTTACGTGCTGCCAATCTCCTGTCCAAGACGAAGACCCGGATGCCTCTCGCCCTGCACTTGGACCTTCCCTTCCCATCAGTTAGCACATCCACTTCTATGTCCCAGTGCAGCTTACAGAGGTCCATACCCCAGGCCTTTGAACGAAAGCACAAATACCCAGCCACCTACTCACAGTCCATAGCACTAAATGCACACATTTCCAAATGGCTGACCCTAAAAATGTTGCCATTTAGGCTTCCGAACACTGAGCTTTTCCGCAGCCTGATGGCTGCGGCCGTCCCTCGATATTCAGTCCACAGCCGCCACTATTTTTCCCGGTGTGCTGTCCCCGCCTTACACCAGCATGTGTCACGTAACATCACCCGTGCCCTGACCAACGCAGTTATTGGGAAGGTCCACTTAACGACTGACACATTGACAAGTCCTTTTGGCCAGGGATGCTACATTTTCCTGATGGCACACTGGGTAATGTTATGGAGGCCGGGAGTGAGTCGTACCCTGGGATGGCACAGGTGTTACCAAACTTACCGACTCCAAGGATTGCGGGCCCTACTTCCATCAGGATTTCCGCCACCACCTACATTAGTGGCTACACCCCCCCCCCCCGTCTCCTCCTCCACTTAACCTATAACCAAGCATGGTTGTGTCTGTAACTTGGTGGTGGCTTTGGAGCTCGGCAAGCTCAAACACATACCATGCCTAGCCCACATGTTCAACTTAGTAGCTCAATGGTTTCTCAAAACCTACCCGAATTTGCCTGAGCTACTGGTGAAGGTGCGCCGCATGTTTGCCCATTTCCGCAGCAAGTAATCTACAGCTATGGTTGGTCTGGCAACCGCTTGCAATTGCCAGCTCACCGACTGTTGTGCGACGTGAGCACGTGCTGGAACTCCACGTTCCACATGTTGGCCAAGCTTTGTGAGCAGTAGAAGGCAGTAGTGGAATGCCAGCTGCAACATGGTCCTCGCATTTCCAGTCAGCTTGAGCTCTTCACAAGCGACGAGTGGGCATGGATGTCTGACCTCTGTGAGGTTTGACACAACTTTAAGGAATTAACACAGATGGTGCTATTATCAGTCTAACATCCCACTTCTGTGTCTACTGAAACGCTTGCTGCTCACAATGAAGGCGGACGCTTTGCATATGGAGGAGGTGGAAATGGGGGAAGATAATACACAGGGTAATAGCCAGACCACCCTGAGTTCATCTTCTCAGCGTGAATTGGATGATGGTGAGGAGGAGGATCAGGAGATGGTTGCCTCCGCTACAGAAGGTAGTACCCATAGCAGTTTTTTTCCATCTGTTAAGCGTGGATGGGCAGAAGAGGAGGAAGAATATGATGAGATTGAGAGTCACTCTACTGATGAGAACAACAAAGTCATGTCTGTTGGGACTCTAGCACACATGGCTGATTATGTTATGCTGACTTTCCCTTGACCCTCGCGTTATTTTGGCCAAAACTGATTACTGGTTGTTCACCTTTCTCAAACCCCGCTACAAATAGAACTCATCTCTCATTCCTGTGGTGGATAGGACTAGCAAAATGGTGCAATACCAGAAGGTCCTTGTGGAAAAATTGCTCCAAAAATTTCCAGCTGACAATGCTGGTGGCAGAGTACGTAGTTCCTTGGGAAACCAAGGAGGGGAACACACAGCAGTTCCAACAGAGGCAGGGCAACACTCTCAAAGACCTCGGACAGCATCATGACAACTCGCCAGAACCATCACCCTGATGCGTAGCCTAGTGTCAGAAGTAGGGAAAAGTTTTGAAAGATGGTGAAGGAGTACATAGCATACAGTGTCAGCATCCTCAGTGATCCCTCTGTGCTTTACAGCTATTGGGTGGCCAAGCTGGACACGTGGCACGAACTAGCGCTCTACGCCTTGGAGGTGCTGGCCTGGCCTGCCCTGCCACAAGCGTTTTGTTAGAGTGGGTATTTAGTGCTGCTGGTGGCATAATAAACGCATCCGCCTGTCAACTCAAAATGCTGACAGGTCGACTCTTATCAAAATGAACAAGGCCTGGATTGCTCCTAACTTCTCGACTCCACCAGAGTCATAAAAGCACTTTAAAGGATAACTGTCACATTTAGACCCTAATTTCAGTTTTCATATATGTAGTCACTAATATGATAATATTCCTGAATCAATAACTATTAGACTTACTTACCCCTCATTTAATAAGATTCAGCCCTTAGCAACCAGTCTGCATAAAACTACAACTTCACTATTCTGTTAAAATGGCCACCGTCAGCCCTGAGACTAATCTATAGGACACCTGCAGTGAAGTTAGTGAAGACCAGCTCTGTATAGGGGGGTCTTGCAGTTAAATTTCCAGGTCTGGCTGAAGCTTATAGTCCTCCTACAATCTCTCCTCTTATCAGATAAGGCTTTCATTTATACACTGAGCAGCCGGCATATCTCCCTGGGCTCTACATTGTCCTGCACTGCTAAGGGAGTGTCTGCCAAGCACAGGCATGTGGAGAAGTTCACACACACAGCCCAGCACTGTTATCTCCTGTCAGGAAGAACCTGGCTTTTTATACATTCCCTTACAATGTTGACTCACTATCAGTCCCCAATGCACGCAGCGTGCTCCGTCCTCTATCTGGTAGACGGAAGGAGCATAGCAACCTGATTTTATCTCAGGTAACAATAGCCAATACTGGGGACTTTTAGGTGGCTTTTAGGGGTTATTTATTAAACAATCATAAATTAAAACAGTGCCAACAAGGTGATATTAATCACCAAAATCCAATAGTAAAAAAAAAAAATAATATTTGACAGTTATACTTTAAATGTGGCTTTTATGGTATATTGAATACACTGTATTCCCATGCACCCCTTCCACCACAAAAAAGGTATATGGTTCAAGCTTCCTTTTCTCGTCCTCCTCCTCCTCCATCATATCAACATGCTTATTAGGCTGCCCTCGCTCCTAATATTTTAGAGGGTCACCAGCAGTCCCTCGCCCATAATGTTTTAAATGGTCAGATCAGCAGCAGGCCTTTGCCCCTATGGTTTTAGATGGTCAGATCAGCAGCAGGCACTCGCCCCTAATGTTTTGGAGGGTCAGCTCAGCAGCAGACACTCACCCCTAATGTTTTAGATGGTCAGATCAGCAGTGGTGGATGAAATTTCTCAGGACACAGGGTAGAAGAAAGATCACAATGATTTGCTTATTGTTGTACCCTACCCACTAAAAGAAATCCTGTCTGCAGTAAAAAAAAAAAAAAAGGAGAATCAATACAAGATACTGTATATCAATGCAGCTCGGGCTTATTCAATCTGATGTGATTCTGATAAGGGATGATATCTCTAAGATACGGGACAGAATTACAACTATAGAAAAATCGGTGGGGGCTTTGAAGAATGAAGTTAAAATATCTAAAATTGAAATTGCCACATTGAGGATAGATGTTAATATTTTAAAGAAAAAAGTGGTGGATCTGGAGGATAGGTTGAGACGATGCAATGTCTCAACCTTCTGTGCCTTCTACCTGAAGGCACAGAAGGAAAAATTCCCGCTGAAATGATGACAGGACTTAATCCTTCAGAAATTTGGCAAGGAATTTTTTTTGCCACTATTTTTGGTGGAAAGAGTACATCGAGTCCCAGGGGAAAAACCTATCCTGGGAAAGCAGCCATGGGTGCTCCTGGTGAAAATACTGGTCTCACGAGACAGGGATATGAATTTGAGAAGGGCTGGGGAATGCACTCCTATTGTATACAACGGAAATAAAGTGTCCTTTTTTTCTGATTTTTCTAAAGAGATCCAAGAAAAGAGACATTACTTTTACTATAGTGAAGAAACTGCTTCAAGAAAGGGACATTAAGTATTCATTTGTCTACCCAGCGAATTTTCAGATAATTTTTAATGGGGAAACTCTTTTTTTCGATTCCCCTGGCCTTGTGTCAGACTGGCTCGACCAGACCAACATATAGGCACCAGCCTCTAAATGTGTTTTTTTCCCCCTTTGCGTGGTAATGGTGCGGGTGGAGGAGTGGGAGAGGCGTGGTCTTGGTTAAGAGATCTGGTGCAGTAATGTGGCGGATCAACAGGTTTTGGGGGTTATGGGATAGATTGCGGTGTGTCTCTTTGGAGGAGGGGATGGGTGGCTGGGAAGCTGAATAGCAATCTTTTTTGTGATCTTACTGATATGACTGATGTCAACTAAAATTCTCCCTTGGAATGTTCGGGGCTTGGGGGATACGTTAAAAAGACAGGCAGTTTTTTATTTGGTACAGAGACACCTACCAGCGATTGTCTTCCTAGTAGAGACCCACCTCACTGAGGAGACAGCTAGGCCAATCGGTAGGGGATGGGCCAAGCAGACTTATCACTCCACTTTCTCTAGCCATTCTAGAGGAGTGGCAGTGTTAGTTCATAAACAGATTGATTTTGTCTGTCAGGCATTCTCTATCAATAAGCAAGGTAGATTTGTGTTTCTTTATGGAAAACAGTTTTTTAACTTTCATGGACCAGTGGCCTGAATGTCCCTCAATAGTTAATGGGGAATTTAATTGTGTCATGAATCCAGGAATTGATAGAATTTCAAAGGGGGGGGGACATCCACACTCTTGAACAAGGGTCCCCTTTGGCATGATTTTGCCTGGAATCAGGCTTTGTTGACGTATGGGGGTACATAGGGAAGGGGAAAAAAGCATATTAGTGTGTTAGTAAAGCTGGAAATTCTATGTCTAGGATAGACCTGGCTTTGATAAATAAAAATCATCTTAGATGTATAAAGCGGATGAAATATGAGGACAGGGCTTTATCAGACCATGTACCATTTACTCTTGAAATATCCATGAAGGTTGATAAATATTGGGTAAGACCCCCATTTAGATTAAATCCCCACTGGATCTCCATAATGGATACTAATAAAAAAATGAAACAGGAGGTTGTCCGTTTTTGGGGTACCAACTATAAGCTAGCAAAAATCCAACTGGTATGGGACGTCTTCAAGGCCTTTTTGAGGGGCTTATTTGTTAGTAACATCTCTAACCTAAGAAAGGATTATAGTATGAAAGAAAGGGAACTAAAAGAACTAGTGGCACGTGCCACCAAGGAATTCACCAGGAATAAAACAGAAGAAAATAGTCAGGCCTACTACGATTTTCTTCTGGATAAGACTCAGCAGAAGCTTTTCTTTAAAGGACAAAAATATTTTGCCAAAAAAGGCTTCCCAGGGAAAATGTTGGCACGGGTGATCTCGAATCAGGATAAAAAAAAAAGAAATAGTAACTATTCGTTCGCCTAAAAGTTTAATTATAGAAGATCAAAGATCTATAAAACGAATTTTTGTTAACTATTTTGTGTATTTATATAAATTAGACAAAATTATCTCAGTTGAAATCATGGATGCATATTTGGATTCCATATCTCTACCAATCCTAACGGACACTCACAGAGAATTCCTTGATCACAAACTTTCTTTGCAGGAGCTAAAGGCTGCATTAAAGGCCTGCTGGGAAAACTCCTCCCCTGGTTCAGATGGATTTCCATATGAATTTTATCGTAAATATCAGGAGGTTATTCTCTCCTGTTTATTAGAGGTATTCACTGAATCTTTGGAGGATGGTATCCTTCCGGATTCAATGACAGAAGCTGTTATAATATTAATATTTAAAAAAGGCAAGGATCCCTTAGATGTAGAGGCATATAGAACGATCTCTTTATTGAACACTGATGTAAAGCTTTTTTTCAAGGGCTCTGGCTACAAGACATGCCAAAGTCATTACATTAATTATACATTCTGACCAGAATGGATTTATTTCCAATAAGGGTACGCATTATAATCTGCATCGCCTGTATGCCAATACACAATCCTTTGGGGATCTCTCGCTCCATCCTGTCGCTCGATACCTCCTTCGATAGGGTGGAGTGGAGATTCCTCTGGAGGGTTTTGGGAAAGATGGGATTTGGACCCAAGTTCATAAAAATGGTTAAGCTTTTGTATAAGTCCACTAAGGCTAGTTTAAATATTATTGGGAGTTTGACAAATAGTTTTCTATTAAATAGAGGTACTGATCAGGGATGTCCTCTTTCCCCATTATTATTTGTAGAGATGAGCGAACACCTGGATGTTCGGGTTCGAGAGGTTCGGCCGAACTTCCGGAAAATGTCCGGGTTCGTGATCCGAACTCAACCCGAACTTCATCCCGAACCCGAACCCCATAGAAGTCAATGGGGACCCGAGCTTTTGGGCACTAAAAAGGCTGTAAAAGACTCCCGGAAAGGGCTAGAGGGCTGCAAAAGGCAGCAAAATGTGGGTAAATCCCCTGCAAACAAATGTAGATAGGGAAATGATGACTCAACATAAAATAAAATAAAATTAACCAATATTAATTGGAGTTAGGTCCCATAGCACAGAATCAGGCTTCAAATCACCCACCAATGGAGAAGGTCAATTACTATTATTTCGACCCCAGCATCCAGACAAAGGAGAGAGGTCCCATAGCAGAGAATCTGGCATCATATCAACCACCACAGGAGAAGGCCACTTTCAGTGACTTAGGCCTTAGCACCCAGACAGAGGAGACATGTCAGATAGCACAAGCATTATGCCATCCAGCACAGGAGAAGGCAACTTTTAGTTACTTTGACCCCTGCACCCAGAAAGAGGAGAGAGGCCCCACAGCACATATTCAGGCATCATATCACCCACCACAGGAGTAGGCCACCATTTAGATAGCACAGATAGCACAAGCATCAGTTTTACATCAACCACCACAGGAGAAGGGCACTTTTAGAGACTTTGACCCCTGCACCCAGACGGAGGAGAGAGGTTTCACAGCAGAGAATCAGGCATTTAGATCACCCACCACAGGTTTAGGCCACCATTTAATGGGACCCCGGCAACCATGTCAGATGGCACAAGCATCAGTTTCACATCACCCAGCACAAGAGAAGGCCACTTTTAGAGACTTTGACCCCTGCACCCAGAAAGAGGAGAGAGGCTCCACAGCACATATTCAGGCATCATATCACCCACCACAGGAGTAGGCCACCATTTAGTTAATTTGACCCCTGCACCCATGTCAGCTGGTACAAGCATCAGTTTCACATCACCCAGCACAAGAGAAGGCGACTTTGAGAGACTTTGAACCCTGCACCCAGACGGAGGAGAGAGGTTTCACAGCAGAGAATCAGGCATTTAGATCACCCACCACAGGAGTAGGCCACCATTTAATGGGACCCCGGCAACCATGTCAGATGGCACAAGCATCAGTTTTACATCACCCAGCACAGGAGAAGGCGACTTTGAGAGACTTTGACCCCTGCACCCAGACGGAGGAGAGAGGTTTTCACAGTAGAGAATCAGGCATTTAGATCACCCACCACAGGAGTAGGCCATCATTTAATGGGACCCCGGCAACCATGTCAGATGGCACTTGTATCACATTTATATCACCCAGCACATGACAAGGCCACTTTCAGTGAGTTAGGCCTTAGCAACGAGACAGATGAGACAGGTCAGATAGCACAAGCATCAGTTTTACTGATCACCCACTACAGGAGTCGGCCACCTTTAGTTAATTTGATAGCTTCAACCATGTCAGATGGCACTTGTATCACATTTATATCACCCAGCACATGACAAGGCCACTTTCAGTGAGTTAGGCCTTAGCAACGAGACAGAGGAGACAGGTCAGATAGCACAAGCATCAGTTTTACATCAACCACCACAGGAGAAGGGCACTTTTAGAGACTTTGACCCCTGCAGCCACACGGAGGAGAGAGGTCCCACAGCAGAGATTCAGGCATTTATATCAGCCAGCACAGGAGAAGGCCGCTTTCAGTGACTTAGGCCTTAGCACCGACACAGAGGAGACAGGTCAGATAGCACAAGCATCAGTTTAACATCAACCACCACAGGAGAAGGGCACTTTTAGAGACTTTGACCCCTGCACCCAGACGGAGGAGAGAGGTTTCACAGCAGAGAATCAGGCATTTAGATCACCCACCACAGGAGTAGGCCACCATTTAATGGGACCCCGGCAACCATGTCAGATGGCACAAGCATCAGTTTCACATCACCCAGCACAAGAGTTGGGCACTTTTAGAGACTTTGACCCCTGCAGCCACACGGAGGAGAGAAGTCCCACAGCAGAGATTCAGGCATTTATATCAGCCGGCACAGGAGAAGGCCGCTTTCAGTGACTTAGGCCTTAGCACCGACACAGAGGAGACAGGTCAGATAGCACAAGCATCAGTTTTACATCAACCACCACAGGAGAAGGGCACTTTTAGAGACCTTGACCCCTGCAGCCACACGGAGGAGAGAGGTCCCACAGCAGAGATTCAGGCATTTATATCAGCCAGCACAGGAGAAGGCCGCTTTCAGTGACTTAGGCCTTAGCACCGACACAGAGGAGACAGGTCAGATAGCACAAGCATCAGTTTTACATCAACCACCACAGGAGAAGGGCACTTTTAGAGACTTTGACCCCTGCACCCAGACGGAGGAGAGAGGTTTCACAGCAGAGAATCAGGCATTTAGATCACCCACCACAGGAGTAGGCCACCATTTAATGGGACCCCGGCAACCATGTCAGATGGCACAAGCATCAGTTTCACATCACCCAGCACAAGAGAAGGGCACTTTTAGAGACTTTGACCCCTGCAGCCACACGGAGGAGAGAGGTCCCACAGCAGAGATTCAGGCATTTATATCAGCCAGCACAGGAGAAGGCCGCTTTCAGTGACTTAGGCCTTAGCACCGACACAGAGGAGACAGGTCAGATAGCACAAGCATCAGTTTTACATCAACCACCACAGGAGAAAGGGCACTTTTAAAGACTTTGACCCCTGCAGCCACACGGAGGAGAGAGGTCCCACAGCAGAGATTCAGGCATTTATATCAGCCAGCACAGGAGAAGGCCGCTTTCAGTGACTTAGGCCTTAGCACCGACACAGAGGAGACAGGTCAGATAGCACAAGCATCAGTTTTACATCAACCACCACAGGAGAAGGGCACTTTTAGAGACTTTGACCCCTGCAGCCACACGGAGGAGACATGTCAGACAGCACAAGTATAACATTCATATCACCCAGCACAGGAGAAGGACACTTTCATGTACTTTGGCCCCGGCACCCAGACAGAGGGAAGGTTCATTCAACTCTGGGTTGCACCCCAAGATCCTACTTAATTTCAAAAATTGATTTTTCAATGAAGAAGTGGCCAGGAGTACAAGACAACATGGTTTAAGGCAGTTATTAAGGACTACTCTGCACAAGGGAGGGTCAGGTCTTGTGGGATCCATGCCTGGTTCATTTTTATAAACGCCAGCTTGTCCACGTTGGCTGCGGACAGGCGGCTGCGTTTGTCAGTAATGACGCTCCCTGCCGTGCTGAATACACGTTCAGATAAAACGCTGGCCGCCGGGCAGGCCAGCACCTCCAAGGCATAACATGCTAATTCTGGCCACGTGGACAATTTGGAAACCCAGAAGTTGAATATGGCCGAACCATCCGTCAGTACGTGGAGTTGTGTGCAGACGTACTGTTCAACCATGTTAGTGAAATGTTGCCTCCTGCTAACACGTTCCGTATCAGGTGGTGGGGTAGTTAGCTGTGGCGTGGAGACAAAACTTTTCCACATTTCTGCCATGCTAACCCTGCCCTCAGAGGAGCTGGCCGTGACACTGCTGCGTGGGCGACCTCTAGCTCCTCCTCTGCCTTGGCCTTCCACCCGTTCCCCTGTGACAGTTGGGAATGCTCTCAGGAGCGCGTCTACCAGTGTGCGCTTGTACTCGCGCATCTTCCTATCACGCTCCAGTGCAGGAAGTAAAGTGGGCACATTGTCTTTGTACCTTGGATCCAGCAGGGTGGCCACCCAGTAGTCAGCACACGTTAAAATGTGGGCAACTCTGCTGTCGTTGCGCAGGCACTGCAGCATGTAATCGCTCATGTGTGCAAGGCTCCCCAGATGTAAGGACAAGCTGTCCTCTGTGGGAGGAGTATCGTCATCATCCTCTGTATCCCCCCAGCCACGCACCAGGGATGTGCCTGCACTGTGCTGGGTGCCACCCCGCTGTGAACTTGCTTCATCCTCATCCTCCTCCACCTCCTCCTCATCCTCCTCGTCCTCCAGTAGTGGTCCCTGGCTGGCCACATTTGTACCTGCCCTCTGCTGTTGCAAAAAACCTCCCTCTGAGCC
The DNA here is from genome assembly GCA_033119425.1 of Bufotes viridis. Taxonomy (NCBI): domain Eukaryota; kingdom Metazoa; phylum Chordata; class Amphibia; order Anura; family Bufonidae; genus Bufotes; species Bufotes viridis. The sequence goes on from CM065592.1 coordinate 34,447,932, forward strand.
ACTTCTAACAGACTGGCCAGAAAGTGACATGTCTGGGTAGTTGTGAATGAACTTTTGCACCACCAAATTCAGCACATGCGCCAGGCAAGGGATGTGCGTCAAACCGGCTAGTCCCAGAGCTGCCACGAGATTTCGCCCATTATCGCACACCACCAGGCCGGGCTTGAGGCCCACCGGCAGCAACCACTGGTCGGTCTGTTGTTCAATACCCCGCCACAACTCCTGCGCGGTGTGGGGCCTGTCCCCCAAACATATGAGTTTCAGAATGGCCTGCTGACGTTTACCCCGGGCTGTGCTGAAGTTGGTGGTGAAGGTGTGTGGCTGACTGGATGAGCTGGTGGAAGCAGAGGAGGAGGAAGCCGAGTAGAAGGAGGAGGCTACAGGAGGCAAAGAATGATGCCCTGTGATCCTTGGCGGCGGAAGGACGTGCGCCAAGGAACTCTCCGCCTGGGGCCCAGCCGCCACTACATTTACCCAGTGTGCAGTTAGGGAGATATAGCGTCCCTGGCCGTGCTTACTGGTCCACGTATCTGTGGTTAGGTGGACCTTGCCACAAATGGCGTTGCGCAGTGCACACTTGATTTTATTGGACACTTGCATGTGCAGGGAAGGCACGGCTGTCTTGGAGAAGTAGTGGCGGCTGGGAACCACATACTGGGGGACAGCCATGGCCATCAGCTGTTTGAAGCTGTCTGTGTCCACCAGCCGGAATGACAGCATTTCAAAGGCCAGTAGTTTAGAAATGCTGGCATTCAGGCCAAGGGCTCGAGGGTGACTAGGTGGGAATTTGCGCTTCCTCTTAAAGGTTTGAGAGATGGAGAGCTGAACGCTGCTGTGTGAAATAGTGGAGACGCAAGGTGACGGTGGCGGTGGTGGTGGTGGTGTCGGTGGCACATCCTCTGTTTGCTGCTCGGCAGGTGGCAACATTCCTCTCGAGGCGGAAGCCGAGGCAGCAGCGGTAGAGGGAGCAGGGGGAGCCTGAGCGGGTTCCTTGTTTTTGAGGTGTGCACTCCACTGCAGTTCATGCTTTGCATGTAGATGCCTGATCATGCAGGTGGTGTTCAGGTTAAGAACGTTAATGCCTCGCCTCAGGGTCTGATGGCACAGCGTGCAAACCACTCTGGTCTTGTCCTCAGCACATTGTTTGAAGAAGTGCCATGCCAGGGAACTCCTTAAAGATGCCTTTGGGGTGCTGGGTCCCTGTTGGCGCTGGCCAATAGCAGGCGAACTCTCTGGACGGCGGCTGTTCTGCTTTTGCCCCCTGCTCCCTCGTTGGCTTCGCTGTTGTCTCGGTCTCACCACTGCCTCTTCCTCTGAACTATTTAAGTCAGCGGCACGACCTTCAGTCCATGTGGAGTCTAAGACCTCATCGTCCTCTGCATCGTCTTCCACCCAGTCTTCCTCCCTGACCTCCTCCTGTTCAGTCTGCACACTGCAATAAGACGCGGCAGTGGGCACCAGTGTTTCGTCATCATCAGAGACTCGGTCACTCTGCTGTGGTGGTATTCCCATGTTCTCATCATCTGGATACATAAGTGGTTGTACGTCAGTGCATGGAATGTCTTCCACCGCTGGGGAAGGGCTAGGTGGACGCCCCTGGAAAACCGTGGGAGCAGAGTCTTCAAACAGAATAAGAGACTGCTGCATAACTTGAGGCTCAGCCAGTTTCCCTGATATGCATGGGGGTGATGTGACAGACTGATGGGCTTGGTTTTCAGGTGCCACCTGTGCGCTTTCCGCAGAAGACTGGGCGGAAGACAATGTGGTGAACGTGCTGGAAGCACTGTCGGCCACCCAATCGACTAATGCCTGTACCTGCTCAGGCCTTACCATCCTCATAACGGCATTGGGCCCCACCAAATATCGCTGTAAATTCTGCCGGCTACTTGAGGGAGTTAGTTCACTACTTTGTGCGCCTGAGGCCGAACGGCCACGTCCTCTGCCAGCAACAGAGGCTCCACGGACACCACCATGACCGCGTCCTCGTCCCTTAATAGAATGTTTCCTCATTGTTGCGATTCAACTCGCACCACAATAAAATATATTATTTTTTAGCCCCAAAATTCCCACACTGGAAGATAAAATTCCTTTTTCTGGTATTAATTACAAGAAAACTGCTGCAAATTGGACACCAGAATTTTTAATATGCAAGTTTTGGTACATAGTTTCCCACACGGGGAGATATAATTCCTTTTTACAGGAGTAAAAACGTGAGGCCTACTGTTTCTGGTCTAACTAACACCAGATTGATTAAATTGGCCTTTTTTTCACCAAAATTACAACACTGGACAATGTAATGTCTTTTTCCGGTATTAATTCCTTTTTACAGGAGTAAAAATGTGAGGCCTACTGTTTCTGGTCTAACTAACACCAGATTGATTAAATTGGCCTTTTTTTCACCAAAATTACAACACTGGACAATGTATTGCCTTTTTCCGGTATTAATTCCTTTTTACAGGAGTAAAAACGTGAGGCCTACTGTTTCTGGTGTAACTAACACCAGATTGATTAAATTGGCCTTTTTTTCACCAAAATTACAACACTGGACAATAATGCCTTTTTGCGGTATTAATTACAAGAAGACTGCTGCTAATTGGACACCAGAATTTTTAAAATGCTAGTTTTGGTACATAGATTCCCACACGGGGAGATATAATTCCTTTTTACAGGAGTAAAAACGTGAGGCCTACTGTTTCTGGTCTAACAAACACCCGATTGATTAAATTGGCCTTTTTTTCACCAAAATTACAACACTGGGTAATAATGCCTTTTTGCGGTATTAATTACAAGAAGACTGCTGCTAATTGGACACCAGAATTTTTAAAATGCTAGTTTGTGTACATAAATTCCCACACTGGAAGATATAATTCCTTTTTCCGGTATTCATTTTAAGAAAACTGCTGCAAATTGGACACCAGAATTTTTAATATGCTAGTTTTGGTACATAGATTCCCACACGGGGAGATATAATTCCTTTTTACAGGAGTACAAACGTGAGGCCTACTGTTTCTGGTCTAACAAACACCAGATTGATTAAATTGGCCTTTTTTTCACCAAAATTACAACACTGGGCAATAATGCCTTTTTGCGGTATTAATTACAAGAAGACTGCTGCTAATTGGACACCAGAATTTTTAAAATGCTAGTTTGTGTACATAAATTCCCACACTGGAAGATATAATTCCTTTTTCTGATATTAATTACAAGAAAACTGCTGCAAATTGGACACCAGAATTTTTAATATGCTAGTTTTGGTACATAGATTCCCACACGGGGAGATATAATTCCTTTTTACAGGAGTACAAACGTGAGGCCTACTGTTTCTGGTCTAACAAACACCAGATTGATTAAATTGGCCTTTTTTCACCAAAATTACAACACTGGACAATAATGCCTTTTTGCGGTATTAATTACAAGAAGACTGCTGCTAATTGGACACCAGAATTTTTAAAATGCTAGTTTGTGTACATAAATTCCCACACTGGAAGATATAATTCCTTTTTCCGGTATTAATTACAAGAAAACTGCTGCAAATTGGACACCAGAATTTTTAATATGCTAGTTTTGGTACATAGATTCCCACACGGGGAGATATAATTCCTTTTTACAGGAGTACAAACGTGAGGCCTACTGTTTCTGGTCTAACAAACACCAGATTGATTAAATTGGCCTTTTTTTCATCAAAATTACAACACTGGGCAATAATGCCTTTTTGCGGTATTAATTACAAGAAGACTGCTGCTAATTGGACACCAGAATTTTTAATATGCTAGTTTGTGTACATAAATTCCCACACTGGAAGATATAATTCCTTTTTCCGATATTAATTACAAGAAAACTGCTGCAAATTGGACACCAGAATTTTTAATATGCTAGTTTTGGTACATAGATTCCCACATGGGGAGATATAATTCCTTTTACAGGAGTACAAACGTGAGGCCTACTGTTTCTGGTCTAACAAACACCAGATTGATTAAATTGGCCTTTTTTCACCAAAATTACAACACTGGACAATAATGCCTTTTTGCGGTATTAATTACAAGAAGACTGCTGCTAATTGGACACCAGAATTTTTAAAATGCTAGTTTGTGTACATAAATTCCCACACTGGAAGATATAATTCCTTTTTCCGGTATTAATTACAAGAAAACTGCTGCAAATTGGACACCAGAATTTTTAAAATGCTAGTTTTCGTACATAGATCCCACACGGGGACATATAATTCCTTTTTACAGGAGTAAAAACGTGAAGCCTACTGTTTCTGGTCTAACAAACACCAGATTGATTAAATTGGCCTTTTTTTAACCAAAATTACAACACTGGACAATGTAATGCCTTTTTGCGGTATTAATTCCTTTTTACAGGAGTAAAAACGTGAGGCCTACTGTTTCTGGTGTAACTAACACCAGATTGATTAAATTGGCCTTTTTTTCACCAAAATTACAACACTGGACAATATAATGCCTTTTTGCGGTATTAATTACAAGAGGACTGCTGGTATTTCAGAACACCGGAATTTTTAAAATGCTAGTTTTGCTAGATAAATTTCCCACACTGGGAGAAATATTGCCTAAGCCTTTTTACAGTATTAATTACAACAGGAGTGCTTCTTCTGGTCTAACACCAGAATAATTTTATTATTACGGTGAAAGCTTTTTCTAATTTATATTTCTGGCACATTAAAAAAATAATAATAATATTTCTGGCTGACAGTATTGGACTCGGCTGTAGTGGCACTGGCTAGCCTAGCTGGAACAGCACATTCATGGGATTTGCTATCCAAGTGGGTTACTTTCAGTTTCACCACTGATATATTAAATATCTTTGCAGTTAGTATGGGTGACACAAGTACAGCCAAACCCCTGATGTAGTATATCTATGAAAAAATCAACTATTACATGAGATTAATGGACGTTGTGGCAGCTTTTGCTGTAGCACCACAAGTCCCAAAATGGCCGCCACCTATCAGCCCAGTAACATGTGCCAGAAAACGGTCTGCCCAGCCAGAAAAAAACAATAGACTTTGACTGAGCAGCTGAATCGCTGTTGTTCTGATTCACAGGTGTAGATTTTTCACTTGTTTGGAGCTTTGGTTTAGACTCTGTGGCAGCTTGTGCTGGCGCACCACAAGTCCCAAAATGGCCACCGCCGGTCAGCCCAGTTACATGTGCCAGTAAAAATCGCTCTGGCCAGTCTCAACAAAATAGTGACTTTCAGTGAACAGCTTAGCTGAGTTGTTCTGATGCACAGGTGTAGAAAGGTAGATCATTCAATCACTTCTTTATCCCTGCCTATCTCGCCCTCACAGAAGCTGCGTCCTCTCCCTACACTAATCAGAGCAGTGTGACGTGCGGCGCTACGTGACTCCAGCTTTTGGGACACCCCAAAATTCGGTACGGACCCAAACGATTTTCGAACTGTTCGCTCAACACTAATTATTTGATATATATCGAGCCTCTTGCAGCTAGTGTAAGTCAAGACTATGTGATTCAAGGGTATGGGACATTGGGGAGAGAGGATCGCATTTCTTTATGTGCAGATGATGTATTTTTTTTCATACATAATACTAATATTACACTCCCAAGAATTATTCAGATAGTTAATTCCTTTGTTGAAGTTTCAGGTCTTGATATTAATTGGTCAAAAAACACTCTCAACCCGTGGACAGACTTCAGCTTTCCATGAGGGCTCCTCAAACATCTTGATTTCTGATTCCTTTGAATACTTGGTTTTGATAATATCCCCTAATATTGAAAATGACTTGTACCTTAATTTGATTCCCTTGATAAGTAAAACTAGATCCAAAATTACGACATGGTTAGGGTACGTTCACACGACGACAATTGTGACATGCTGCGACTGCGACGCGACAGTCGCAGAAAAACCCATCTTGAATGGATTTTCTCCGACTTTGGTGTCGCAGCATGTCGCATGTCGCAATGCGACACCATAGACTCCCATTATAAAAATTGTCGCGCGACAATAGTGCGACTTTTTGTCGCGCGACAATTGTCGTCGTGTGAACGTACCGTTAAGGGTACGTTCACACGACGACAATTGTCACGCGACAAAAAGTCGCACTATTGTCGCACGACAATTTTATAATGGGAGTCTATGGTGTCGCAGTGCGACATGCTGCGACTGCGACACGAAAGTCGGAGAAAATCCATTCAAGATGGGTTTTTCTGCGACTGTCGCGTCGCAGTCGCAGCATGTCGCATGTCGCATTGCGACACCATAGACTCCCATTATAAAAATTGTCGCGCGACAATAGTGCGACAAAATGTCGTGCGACAAATGTTGCAGTGAAGTTGTGCCCTATTTGTCGCGCGACTTTTTGTCGCGCGACAATTGTCGTCGTGTGAACGTACCCTAAGGCCTCTTTCACACGGGCGTTGCGGGTGCACCCAGTCAAACAGTGCGGGTGCGTTGCGGGAATTGCCGCGATTTTTCCCTGCGAGTGCAAAGCGCTGTCATGCGTTTTGCACGCGCGGGAGAAAAATCTGCACTTTTGGTACCCAGACCCGAACCTGCACTTCTTCACAGAAGTGCATGTTTGGGTCAGAAATTGTCCCGCTGGTATTATTTCACATTATAACATAGTTATAATGTAAAATAATACCCTTGGCCATCTCCCTAATGTAGAACCCGGTGCAGAATGGGTTAAAAAAAATAAACTAATCATAACTTACCTGGTCCATTTGATCGCGAAGCCCGGCCTCCTCTCCGTTAGCTTGAAAGATGTAAAGGACCTGTGATGATGTCACAGCATCACATGGCCCAATCACCTGCTCCATCACTATGGTGATGGAGCATGTGATTGGTCCATGTGACCACGTGACATCATCCAAGGTCCTAAGCATTATCCACAGCCTGAGGATAGTGATTAGGACCTTGGATGATGTCACATGGTCACATGGACCAATCACATGCTCCATCACCATAGTGATGGACCATGTGATTGGGCCATGTGATGTGACGTCATCACAGGTCCTTTAGATCATCGATGCTGCAGGGAAAGAGAGGACAGATCGCGACTACGCGATCAAGTGGCTAAGGTAAGTTAACTTTATTATTTTAACCCCTTCCTCATCATTTAACAATGCATTCTTTATTAAGAATGCTATTATTTCCCTTATAACCATGTTATAAGGGAAATAATAGAGATTGAGTCCCGTTGCTAAGCAACCATGCGGGAAAATCGCAACGCATCCGCACATGATTGCGGATGCTTGCGATTTTCCCGCATCCCCATTCACTTCTATGGGGCCTGCGTTGCGTGAAAATCGCAGAATATAGAACATGCTGCGATTTTCACGCAACGCAAAAGTGATGCGTGAAAATCACCGCTCATGTGCACAGCCCCATAGAACTGAATGGGTCAGGATTCAGTGCGGGTGCAATGCGTCCTCCTCACGCATTGCACCCGCGCGGAAAACTCGCCCGTGTGAAAGGGGCCTAAGACTTCCACTATCTAGAGCTGATAGAATATCCCTAATTAAGATAATGATTTTACCTGAGTTTCTATTGTTGTAGAAATTTCCTTGCCCCGTGCACTATATATCCTGAGGAACTCCCCAGAATGGATAGAGAATATATTTTTTAAATTAACAGAGAGAATTATTATCAATCTAATTTGGGGAAGAAATTGGGTAAGACTTACAGTGGAGGAGGGCTGAACCTTCCATATTTTAATGGTTACTTTATAGCTGCACAGTTGTGGCTTTATTGTGAATGGAAGAAAAGCCAACTATGTAGGACCCTGGTGAACAGATCTCCTTTTGATATAAATCATTTATCTTGGTTTAGGTATTTTTAGTTACAGACGGTACTGCACAGTATTAAAGGGAAGTGTCTGTTAGAGGTAGATGTTTCTACACCTTTAAATCAACTAATGGGGAGTGTAGGTCACGAGGTAAAGATTGCTCAACTTTATAAATTACCAGCAGAAGGACCCGGCTTCGCACGGGTATATTAAATCTATTTCATTTAATGTTTCTGTGTGTGTCGTTAAAAGATATGGACAGTATCCCCCATATCCCCCGCCCCACTGTCTGCTGAGCTGTGTATCTAATCCTATCCTTTGTGATACTGTCTGATGAGCTGTGTATCTAATCCTATCATGTGTGATGCTGTCTCCTGAGCTGTGTGTCTTCTGTGTTTTCTACCCACTCCTGCTTTTGCCTACCAAATCATGTCATTTCTGATGGGACCATACAGGCCTATAAACACATACTACACAGTTGCGTAATAATCAAATGTACCTTTATAAAACAATAAAAAAAAATTATCATGAACATGAGCCACAAACACATACAAAAAGTTGGTAGGCATAAGTAAAGTGGAGGAAAGTACCTCCCTAAATGGACATACAGAGGTCTGATAAGTACATATAACCAAGGGGAGAGAGTTACAGGGTATACCAGCAATTAATTGTAATAATAAATAGGGTTTGACAAAAAAACGCTAAAGTGCATAAGTGCTAATGAGCATAAGAGACCCTATCAGTGGGCTACCCACTCCCAACCCAGAATATCACAGATAAAACATACAGACCAGTGTGATCACCCGATGACTGTTTCACCTAATTGGCTTCCTCAAGGGCGTATGAACAGGATTATGTATGATGCATCTATTTATACCCCCTAGACCGCCCCTAATTCCATCACTGCCCTCAAACCATCCAATACACCCACACAGAAGGCGGAATGACACCTCAAAAACCCCTCCCACACACCTAAATAGTCCAGCATACCTCATGCACCAATGTCATAGCAGATGCCAATGTTCGCGCTCTGGCTGGGCCAGTCACATGATCGATCCCACGAGACGCGAACTGCCGCATCACCGGTCACATGATCGGACACAGTCACGTGACCCGATGACAGCGGTAGGTGGAACAAACAGGCGCTTTGCCTAAAAAAGCAAAGAAAAAATAGGGAGAACAGCAGGCGCTTTGTCAGGTAGTGGGAGCGTTTAACCCCTCAGTGTCCATGGGCAATAAAATTTAAACTAAGGTGACATGTGCCAAACTGGCAAAAGGAAAAGTGAAGAAAGTGCAAAGTGCAAAAAAAGTGCGAAAAACAAAAGTGCCAAGTGCATGTTAATGAATTATACATATACATAATTCATATCTCATACAGTCACAGCACGCAACATAACTGATGCATCTATTACAATGTGCATGTACTCAATTCAATACTCATACAACTATAATACCCGACATAATAAATAAAAGCATCAATTGCAATAAAAAACACAATAACCGATAAACTTGTGACCACATTATCCAAAGAGCTGTTGATAACCAGCTTGTGCAATAGCATATACTGTATATATATATATATATATATATATATCTATACTAATAAAAGGCATACACGCCGTCCGTGCATGTGTGCCGAATTCTCCTGTGCGCATGCGCAGCGCACAGGAGAATTCGGCACACACTGACCGGGACAAGAAGCAGATAGGACGCAGCAGCAGGAGGTAAGCGGCTGCGCCCTGTCTGCTTCCTCACACTAAAAGGACAGGGAAGGAGGGGAATGAAGGAGCAATGAGCGGGGACAGGGCACAGCATTCATATGGGATGCGGCCGCTGCACAGTGGAAGTGCAGGAGGCAAGCGGCCACGTCCACAGTAAGGGGAGAGGGCTGCCATGAAGCAGGATATCGCCGCGGGAGAAGCAGCTTAGCTGATTTGCATATCCACAGCTCTGCGTCTCCCGCGGCAGTAGTAAGTGAAAAGGACCGGACCGCCCATTAAATCGTCAGCCAATGAAAAGGCAGAGGAAAGGTAGGGACCGCCCCCAGCCCTAAGTCGTCTTTTCAGGCTGCGTAGTTGGAGCCCTGCGCCGCCATTTTAGGAGAGGAGAGCAGAGCCTACATGTGCTTAAAACTCCAGCTGTGCCAGTCACCAGTCACTGTTCCAGCAGTCAGTGCCACATGTGTCAGTCACCAGTGAAAGTGCCAGCAGTCTGTGTCAGCCACCAGTCAGTGTCCACAATCTCAGGTCAGCAGTAAAAGTGCCCGTTGTCTTAGTGTCAGCCACCAGTGATAATGTCCACTGTCTGAGTGCCAGCAGTCACGTGTCAGTGCCAGCAGTCCGTGTCAGCCACCAGTGACAGTATCCGTCGTCTCAGTGCCAGAATTCAGTTTGAGTCGTGTCAGCCACCAGTCAAAGTACCCGCCGTCTCAGTGTCAGTGACCAGTGACAGTGTCCGCCGTCTCAATGTAAGCAGTCAGTGTCAGTCACCAATAACCGTGCCTGCCATCTCAGTGCCAGCAGTCCGTGTCAGCCACCAGTGACAGTATCCGTCGTCTCAGTGCCAGAATTCAGTTTGAGTCGTGTCAGCCACCAGTCAAAGTACCCGCCGTCTCAGTGTCAGTGACCAGTGACAGTGTCTGCCGTCTCAATGTAAGCAGTCAGTGTCAGTCACCAATAACCGTGCCTGCCATCTCAGTGCCAGCTTTGTCAGCCACCAGTAATAGTATCTGCTGCCTCAATGTAAGTAGTCAGTGTCAGCCAGTAAGTAGTGAGTGCCAGCAGTATCAGCCAGCAGTGACAGTGTCCGCCGTCTCAGTGCCAGAATTCAGTTTCAGTCGTGTTAGCCACCAAATTACCCGCCGTCTCAGTGTCAGCCGTGAGTGCCAGCAGTATCTGCCAGCAGTGACAGTGTTCGCCGTCTCAGTGTAAGCAGTGACAGCCACCAATCACCGTGCCCGCCGTCTCGGTGCCAGCATTCAGTTTCAGTCGTGTTAGCCACCAAAGTACCCGCTGTCTCAGTGTCAGCAGTGAGTGCCAGCTTTGTCAGCCACCAGTAGTAGTGTCCGCCGCCTCAATGTAAGTAGTCAGTGTGAGCCACCAATCAACGTGCCCGCTGTCTCAGTGCCAGCATTCAGTTTCAGTCGTATTAGCCACCAAAGTACTCGCCGTCTCAGTGTCAGCAGTAACAGTGTCCGCCGTCTCAGTGCCAGAATTCAGTTTCAGTCGTGTCAGCCACCAGTCAATGTACCTGCCGTCTCAGTGTCAGTCACCAGTGACAGTGTCCGCCGTCTCAATATTAGCAGTCAGTGTCAGCCACCAGTAATAGTGTCCGACGCCTCAATGTATGTAATCAGTGTCAACCAGTAAGTAGTTAGTGCCAGCAGTATCCGCCAGCAGTGACAGTATCCGCCGTCTCAGTGCCAGAATTCAGTTTCAGTCATGTTAGCCACCAAAGTACCCGCTGTCTCAGTGTCAGCAGTGAGTGCCAGCTTTGTCAGCCACCAGTATTAGTGTCCACCGCCTCAATGTAAGTAGTCAGTGTCAGACACCAATCAACGTGCCCGCTGTCTCAGTGCCAGCATTCAGTTTCAGTCGTATTACCCACCAAAGTACTCGCCGTCTGAGTGTCAGCAGTGAGTGCCAGCTGTATCCGCCAGCAGTGACAGTGCCGCCGTCTCAGTGCCAGCTGTGTCAGCCACCAGTGACAGTGCCGCCATCTCAGTGCCAGAATTCAGTTTCAGTCGTTAGCCACCAGTCAGACGCCATCTCAGTGTCAGTCGTCAGTTACAGTGTCTTCCGCCTCAATGTAAGTAGTCAGTGTCAGCCAGTAAGTAGTGAGTGCCAGCAGTATCAGCCAGCAGTGACAGTGTCCGCCGTCTCAGTGCCAGAATTCAGTTTCAGTCGTGTTAGCCACCAAAGTACTCGCCGCCTCAGTGTCAGCCGTGAGTGCCAGCTGTATCCGCCATCAGTGACAGTGTTTGCCGTCTCAGTGAAGCAGTGACAGCCACCAATCACCGTGCCCGCCGTCTCAGTGCCAGCATTCAGTTTCAGTCGTATCAGCCACCAGTCAAAGTACCTGCCGTCTGAGTGTCAGCAGTGAGTGCCAGCTGTATCCGCCAGCAGTGACAGTGTCCGCCGTCTCAGTGCCAGAATTCAGTTTCAGTCGTGTCAGCCACCAGTTACAGTGTCCGCCGCCTCAATGTAAGTAGTCAGTGTCAGCCAGTAAGTAGTGAGTGCCAGCATTATCAGCCAGCAGTGACAGTGTCTGCCGTCTCAGTGCCAGAATTCAGTTTCAGTCGTGTTAGCCACCAAAGTACTCGCTGTCTCAGTGTCAGCCGTGAGTGCCATCAGTGACAGTGTTCGCCGTCTCAGTGTAAGCAGTGACAGCCACCAATCACCGTGCCCGCCGTCTCAGTGCCAGAATTCAGTTTCAGTCGTGTTAGCCACCAAAGTACTCGCCGTCTCAGTGTCAGCCGTAAGTGCCAGCTGTATCCGCCATCAGTGACAGTGTTCGCCGTCTCAGTGTAAGCAGTGACAGCCACCAATCACCGTGCCCGCCGTCTCAGTGCCAGAATTCAGTTTCAGTCGTGTTAGCCACTAAAGTACTCGCCGTCTCAGTGTCAGCCGTGAGTGCCAGCTGTATCCGCCATCAGTGACAGTGTTCGCCGTCTCAGTGTAAGCAGTGACAGCCACCAATCACCGTGCCTGCCGTCTCAGTGCCAGCATTCAGTTTCAGTCGTGTTAGCCACCAAAGTACCCGCTGTCTCAGTGTCAGCAGTGAGTGCCAGCTTTGTCAGCCACCAGTAATAGTGTCCGCCGCCTCAATGTAAGTAGTCAGTGTCAGCCACCAATCAACATGCCTGCCATCTCAGAGTCAGCATTCAGTTTCAGTCGTATTAGCCACCAAAGTACTCGCCGTCTCAGTGTCAGCAGTGAGTGCCAGCTGTATCCGCCAGCAGTGACAGTGTCCGCCGTCTCAGTGCCAGCTGTGTCAGCCACCAGTGACAGTGTTTGCCATCTCAGTGTCAGAATTCAATTTCAGTCGTATTAGCCACCAGTGAAAGTACCGGCCATCTCAGTGTCATTCGCCAGTTACAGTGTCCGCCGTCTCAATGTAAGCAGTGAGTGTCAGCCACCAGTAGTAGTGTCCGCCGCCTCAATGTAAGTAGTCAGTGTCAGCCAGTAATTAGTGAGTGCCAGCAGTATCAGCTAGTAGTGACAGTGTCCGCCGTCTCAGTGCCAGAATTCAGTTTTAGTCGTGTTAGCCACCAAAGTACCCGCTGTCTCAGTGTCAGCAGTGAGTGCCAGCTTTATCAGCCACCAGTGACTGTGTCCATCGTCTCAGTGCCAGCAGTCCGTGTCAGCCACGAGTAACAGTATTCGTCGTCTCAGTGCCTGCAGTCCCGTTTTAAAAAATTAAGAAGTAATAGATAAAATTGTCTCTGCTTAAATCCCTAACATACAAATTACTCCTCACTTACATGCCTTTGTAACAAAGCAATATGATTCATGGAACATGCTGACCACCTAATTCTACATGTATGAGAGTGTCTGCCATCTCAGTGTCAGCAATCAGTGTCGGCCCCCAGTCACCATGCCTGACATCTGTGTCAGAAGTGAGTGCCAGTTCTATCTGCCACCAGTAACAGTGTCCCCCGTCACAGTGCCAGCCACCAGTGACAGTATCCGTCTTCTCAGTGCAAGCTGTTTCAACCACCAGTGACAGTATCCGTTGTTTAAGTGCCAGCAGTACGTGTCAGCCACCAGTGACACTGTCTGTCGTCTCAGTGCCAGCAGTTCGTGTCAGCCATCAGTGACAGTGTCTGTCGTCTCAGTGCCAGCAGTCCCATCTAAGTGCCAGTAGTCAGTTTCAGCCTCCAGTGACAGTGTCACCTGTCCAACAGCATCTGCCTGAAGAACAATCCATTTTCTTTTTACTCCAAATGACATTAGTACAGCAGTACATAGAGCTTTAAACCGTGATACTCAGTTGACAGCTTGGTTCAAATTGAATTAACAAAAAGATAAAGCAAATAATATATTATATTCTGACACTCCTTTGCACTATGTGTTTGACTCTGAAAATTATAGTTGGAAACTGCGTCAACGTGGTGGAGAAAAAAAATTATTGGATGAATATCTATACTAATAAAAGCCCTGTGTATATGTTCAGGGCTGGTGGCCGTGTGTGTGTGCCGATTATAGAAGTGTGCATGTGCAGCGGACAGACACACACAGGCCAATCCAGGTCGCAGAGCCGGGTTCGGGGGCACAGCAGCGGGATAGCAGCGCTCAGGGAGGAGGACGCCGGGAGCCGGGCACAGCGGCTTTCAGAGTTATACTCTGCCCGGAGCACATGGGACAGCCCAGCGGCACAGGCGTCACAGATCCCGGGAAGCCGTCCACACTGAGAGCTGGCTATTTTACTCATTATGCCGCACTGTGCATGCGCCCGCTTCCCCACATGCGCAGTGCGGCCAGACGCCGCTCCATCGGCATACACTCCACGGACACTACATGTGTGGCATCCTATTGTAATGGCAGCGGGGGGCAGTCACTGTATTGCACCAGCCCCGCTCACTTACTACATGGTGAGGCAGGAGGCCGGAATGGCGGCCAGGCACTGGTAGCGTAACTCACTAAGTGACGCCCCTGCTCCTCCCACTGCATGAATGAAGCAGGCGGCGCAGGCGCATGACGTAGTGAGTTATGCTGCCAGTGCCTGGCCGCCCATCCGGCCTCCTGCCTCACCATGTAGTAAGTGAAGAAGTGAAGATCTTTATTATTATTAGTTATTCATAGTATTACTACTCTGAGCGGGGGCCGGGGCAATACAGGGACTGCAGCGGGCCCCGCTGCCATTACATTCACACTAAACAGCGACACTGTTATGTGGGGATCTGTGGATGACACATAGCATAAGATGCTATGTGTCATCCACAGATACCCCATAACAGTGTCAGCCACAGACCCCCATAACAGTGTCAGCCACAGACCCCCATAAGTGTCACCCACAGACCCCCATAAGTGTCAGCCACAGACCCCCATAAGAGTCAGCCACAGAACCCCATAAGTGTCAGCCACAGACCCCCATAAGTGTCAGCCACAGACCAGCCCCATAAGTGTCAGCCACAGACCAGCCCCATAAGTGTCAGCCACAGACCAGCCCCATAACAGTGTCAGCCACAGCGCCCCCATAAGAGTGCCATCCACAGATCCACCCATAAGAGTGCCATCCACAGATCCCCCCATACCAGTGCCATCCACAGATCCCCCATAACAGTGCCATCCACAGACCCCCACCCATGACAGTGCAATCCACAGATCCCCCTTGACAGTGTCATCCACAGATCCCCCATAACAGTGCCATCCACAGATCCCCCATAATAGTGCCATCCACAGATCCCCCATACCAGTGCCATCCACAGATCCCCCATAACAGTGTCAGGTATAGACCCCCATAACAGTCTGTCCTCCACAGATCCCCCCCATAACAGTGCCACTCACATATCCCCCCATAACAGTGCCATCCACAGATCCCCCATAACAGTGTCATCCACAGATCCCCCATAACAGTATGTCATCCACAGATCCCATATAACACTGTCATCCACAGTTCCCCCCATAACAGTGCCATACACAGATCCCCCATAACAGTGCCATCCACAGATCCCCCCATAAAAGTGTCATCCACAGATCCACCATAAAAGTGCCATCCACAGATCCCCCCATACCAGTGCCATCCACAGATCCCCCATAACAGTGTCATACATAGACCCCCATAGCAGTCTGTCCTCCACAGATCCCCCCCATAAGTGCCACTCACAGATACCCCCATAACAGTGTCAACCACAGATCCCCTGTAACAGTGTCATCCACAGATCCCCTATAACAGTGTCATCCACAGATCCCCTATAACAGTGTCATCCACAGATCCCCTATAACACTGTCATCCACAGATCCCCCCATAACAGTGCCATCCACAGATCCCTGCATAACAGTGCCATCCACAGATCCCCGCATAACAGTGCCATCCACAGATCCCTGCATAACAGTGCCATCCACAGATCCCCCATAACAGTGCCATCAACAGATCCCCCCATAACAGTGCCATTCACAGATACCCCCATAACAGTGTGATCCACAGATCCCCCATCACAGAGCCAGCGCTACTGTTCTAGCGCCCGTTATTTTAACAGGCTTAATGTCTAGTATATATATATTTATATATAAAACAAATTCATATATGTGACAAATTCCTGTGGAATAGGAAATCCCTAATGTGATGTTAAACCCATGCCACTTCAAATAATCCTGAAAACCTACGAGACAAAAAAACAGGTATATTAGCAAATAATATTAACAGTGTGAGAAAAGAAAAGAGCGGGTGAGAGACATAAGGGCAAACAATAGGAGAGGAGAGAAGGAAGAGGAGAGAGGGTGAAAGAAAAAGGGGACAAAAGAAAAAGAAAAATGAAAAAGAAATCAGGACAGATGTACAAAAAACAAAGGAGAATACATTTCAAGACCACCAGATATTTGACAATGATCCAGACCTAACCATAGATCTGGTGCCCTCATGTCATAAAACACACAAACAATGTGTTAAAACTGATAAAAGCAAGGGACCTACCCCTTGGTCCTATGACGCAGTAACCTGAGGAGCCCGGGCAACAGGAGGCAGCCTACAATAAAGGTGTAAAACTATTATTGTCATTTAGACCTGATGATAAGATGGTGTCCAGCAGAACTATACAATGAGTCTTACGTTGAGCAAGTAATTTCCTCCAGTCGCCATCACGGGGGGACACAAACTCATGATCTATTCCCCTAAACCTTAATAGCGATCCATCACAATTGTGCTTTTCCTTAAAATGTCTGGGGATGGTGGTAAGAGTATACAGATTGTCATGGTTAATGTCTCTCGCAGCTTCTATGCAAAAAAACCTCAATATATTTACAAATCACATAATTTAGGCCTCCCACCCCAGACACAATGGGTACACAGACTGGATATATGGTGTGTCTCGTTTTTCCTTCCTTATGACAGATCAGAAGAAGTGTAAAATAAATGATGATGTCAGCCATGCCGAAAGCCAAAATAATGGACAAGTCATGAAGTGGGGAGGGTGGGAACAGCATGAGAAGTCCACAGAGTGGCCCTATGACATAGTGGTGAGATGAAAGCAGCATGAGGAGACCACAGAGGGGCCCAATGACAGGGTCTGGAGTTGGCAGCAGTATGAGGAGGCCACCAAGTGGCACAATGACTGAGTCTGCAGATGGTGGCAGCAGCAGCAGCATTAGAAGGAGACCACAGAGTGGCACACTGACTGAGTCTGCAGGTGGCGACAACATGAGTAGGCCACAGAGTGGCACAATGACAGAGTCTGGAGGTGGCAGCATCATGAGTAGGCCATAGAGTGGCACAATGATAGAATCTGGAGGTGGCAGCAGCATCAGGAGGAGGCCTCAGAGTGGCACAATCACAGAGTCTGGAGGTGGCAGCAGCATGAGTAGGCCACAGAGTGGCACAATGACAGAGTGTGCAGGTGTTGGCAGCAGCATAAGGAGGAGGCCACAGAGTGGCACAATGACAGATTCTGGAGGAGGTAGAAGCATGAGTAGGCCACAGAGTGGCACAATGACAGAGTGTGGAGGCGTCGGCAGCAGCAGCATCAGGAGGAGGTCACAGAGTGAAACAATGACAGAGTCTGGATTTGGCGACAGCATGAGGAAGCCACAGAGAGGCACAAAGACAGTCTGTAGTTGGCAGCAGCATGAGGAATCCACAGAATTGCACAATGACAAAGTCTGGAGGTAGCGGCTGCGGCAGTATGAGGAGGCCAACGAGAAGCACAATGAATGAGTCTGCAGGTTGCCGCAGGATGAGGAGACCACAGAGCGGCACAATGATAGAGTCTGGAGGAGGCGGTAGCATGAGTAGGCCACAGAGCGGCACAATGACAAATTCTGGAGTTGGCGACAGCATCAGGAGGCCACAGAGTGACAAGGTGACAAACTGTGGAAATGAGTGGCAACACCAGTACCAGCTGAAGATGGTGGGTGAAAGAAGGAGCACTTGGCATCAGATGTGTGGCATCAGGTGGGTAACAGTATCAGAATAGTAGCTGAAGCAGGTAGCCAGAAGAAACCTGTCTCTTTTGTCAAATTGTAGGTGTCGCACCATGGATCATCTAGTCTGATGCATCAGGCATTGGTGTGGGAAATCTTGGCTGATCCACATCTGATTTATATTGATGCAGTGTCCCACTATGTGCTATATTTGGACACTTTAAACTATTGCTCAGTGTTATATCAAATGTATTGTGGTATCAATCTCCTTTAACAGACTGGCAGTTTCATTAACCTTTTTTTGCTCCTAGGTGGTGCTGGCACTATATATATATATATATATATATATATATATATATATATAGCTGGGTGTGTGTGTGTAAAGTTAGTGTTGTGGGGAGTCGCTCTGGTAGACAGCGGTGCGGGTGCAGTTTAGAGGCAAAACAAGGAGTCCAGATTGTGCATCAAACAGTGTTTTATTCACACTTGCACACCAGAAATGAAAACAGTCTCTTGGTGACAGTTCATACACAACAGAAATCATGTGGAAAAACCAAAAACAGGCCAACACACGGTCCAGTCACCTTGGGTGGTTTAGGTGCGGGTTCACACCTAGCAGTCGGCTCAGCCGCAGGCGATTCCACCTTCAGGTCGCAGGGCAACACCACCTTGCTGAGCTCCTTCCTCCAGGACAGAGAATTCCTCAGCCCTGTTTGCAGGCTCCAGGATAATCACACACACCCAGACACAGCTGCTGGCTGCGTTTTATACCCAGCCCCAAAACATGGACTGGACCGTGGGGAGCAGCCACCCACCCTACTCTTTAGCTGCTCCCAGTAAGAGCCGGCCCGGATCGGCTTTGCAGCCATGCTATTTAACAGAGCAGCACTAGCTGCTGCAGACCAAAAACCCCGGCTCTTACCTCACCGAGGCCAGCAACCTCGGTGACACGTACCTGCTATCAAAAACAACACCTTGCACCCTCTTACACACTCCCCTTTGTTCAACCCTGAGGGGGTGAACACACGTGAGGCAGTGGACGCGGGACAGGGCATCTGCGTTGCCCTGCAAGCGGCCTGCCCTGTGTTCCACGAAGAATTTGAAATTCTGAAGAGATAGGAACCACCTGGTGACCCGAGCATTCCTCTCCTTGGCCTGACTCATCCATTTGAGGGGGAATGGTCGGTCACCAGACGGAACCTCCTCCCTAACAAGTAGTAGCGGAGAGATTCGAGTGCCCACTTGATAGCCAGGCACTCCCTCTCCACTATACTATATCTGGACTCGGCGGGATTGAGCTTACGGCTCAGGAAGACAACGGGATGTTCTTCGCCGTTGACCTCCTGAGACAGTACCGCACCGAGGCCTACCTCCGAGGCGTCGGTCTGTACGACAAACTCCTTGTTGAAGTCGGGTGTCACCAAAACCGGGACCCACACAGGGCCGACTTCAACGCGGCGAAAGCCTCCTCCGCCTTCTCACTCCAGCTAACCCTCCCAGACTTTCGCCCTTCAACAGGTCTGTCAACGGCGCTGCTATTGTGGCAAAGTGGGGCACAAACCTCATGTAGTAACCTACAATCCCCAGGAACGACTTTACCTGCCTGGTGGTGACCGGTCGGGCCAGTTACGAATGGCCTCTACCTTGGTTACCTGAGGTTTGATGACTCCCGCCCAATTACATATCCCAGATATTTTGTCTCCTCTAACCCTATGGAGCACTTCTTTGGGTTAGCGGTCAGTCCGGCTTTCCTCAGGGCATCCACTACCGCCTGCACCTTGGGTAAATGGCTTTCCCAGTCGGTGCTGTGGATGACTACATCATCTAAGTAGGCCGAGGCGCACCGACGATGTGGTCGCAGCACTATGTCCATTAACCTTTGGAAAGTGGCGGGGCGCCATGCAGGCCAAAGGGTAACACCTTGTAGTGATACAGGCCCTGCGGGTAACAAATGCGGTTTTTTCCTTAGCCGACTCGTTAAGGGTACCTGCCAGTACCCTTTAGTGAGGTCCAGCACAGAAAATAACGGGCTTGTCCTAAACTTTCAACCAGCTCGCTCTACTCGGGGCATGGGATACGCGCCAAACTTGGATACTTCATTTAACTTGCGAAAGTCGTTGCAGAACCGCAACGTCCCATCCGGCTTGGGTATTAGGACTATGGGACTGGCCCACTCACTTTTCGACTCCTCAATGACATCGAGCTTCAACATTAACTGTACTTCCTCCGCGATGGCCCGTCGCCGAGCCTCGGGTACCCGGTATGGTTTTAACCGGATCTTGGCCTGAGGCTCAGTGACGATGTCATGTTGGATGAGAGACGTGCGGCCAGGGAGGTCCGAGAACACATCCGTGTTCCGACTGATGAACTCCCTGACTTCCTGAACTTGTTTGGAAGACAGGCTGTCTGCAATTTTTACCGTGGTTACTGCTTCACAGGCCTCGAACTGTGGGGCTGGACCCTTTCACCTAGAAGCCCTGGCCGGGGCTGTGGTCGCCGGCTGTGTCCCTATCTTTCCACGGCTTAAGTAAATTCACGTGGTACACCTGCTCCGGCTTGCGCCGCCCTGGCTGGTGTACTTTGTAATTTACTTCCCTACCTTCTCGATCACCTCATAGGGGCCCTGCCACCTAGCTAGGAACTTGCTGTCAAGGGTGGGTACCAGAACCAAAACCCGATCTCCCGGATGGAAGCCCCGCACTCGAGCCTGACGATTATACACCCTACTCTGGGCTTGTTGCGCTGCCTCCATATGCTCCCGGACCAGCGGCAACACCCTTTCTATCCGTTCCTGCATCTGGGTGACATACTCAATGACACTTTTGTGGGGGACAGGCTGTTGTTCCCATGCTTCCTTGGCGATATCCAACAGGCCCCGAGGGTGTCTGCCATAAAGCAGTTCGAAGGGCGAGAACCCAGTAGAGGCCTGGGGTACCTCTCGCACTGCGAACATGAGATAGGGCAGAAGCAGGTCCCAGTCCTTCCCATCTCTAGACACCACCCTTTTTAACATATTTTTTAGAGTTTGGTTAAACTCTCTCAACAAGACCGTCTGTTTGCGGATGGTAAACGGACGTCCGTGAACTGCTTTATACGCAACAATTTACACAGTTCCTTCATTACTTTGGACATAAAAGGGGTCCCTTGGTCTGTCAGAACCTCTTTGGCAGGCCCACACGGGAAAACATCTCCATTAACTCTTTGGCAATGAGCCTAGCTGAGGTATGTCGCAGAGGCACCGCCTCCGGATACCGAGTGGCATAGTCGAGAACTACCAGAATGTGTTGGTGGCCCCTGGCAGACTTTGGTACAGGCCCAACTAAATCCATAGCGATTCGCTCAAACGGTACTTCAATAATTGGCAGAGGTACCAGAGGACTACGGAAATGAGGCTGGGGGCTAGTTATCTGACAGGTTGGACAGGACTTACAACAATCTTCTACCTCCTTGAACACACCGGGCCAATAAAACCGCTGCAGTATGCGGTCCTGGGTTTTCTGCCACCCCAGGTGTCCCCCAAGAACATGTTGGTGGGCAAGCTCCATGACAAGCTTGCGATACGCTGTGGGCACCACCAACTGTTCAACAGGTTCACCTCGGACTTGGTTCACCCGATACAACATATCCTGTAGAACAATAAATCGTGGGAACATTAATTCAGCCCCTGGTTTCTGGGGTTTACCATCAATTTCCAGCACATTCTCCCAGGCCCTGGTTAGGGTTTGGTCCCGGTGTTGTGCGGTCCCAAAATTTTCCCCGGAGACATTGAGGTCTGCCAACTCAGGTCCCGGTGGCAAGTCCTCCGTGTCTCCCACCATTACACTCAGTGGGGTTGTTTCCTCTACCGCCGGAGCAGTGGTCACCCCTACCGCCGGCCCTTCAGACTCGGGCTCCCAGGGTTCTGGCCTTCCAGCGGTATCAGGCCACTCTGCTAGGGTCACCCCTGTCTCGGGTCCCTCAGATACCTTTATTGCCGGCCACAGCGCCGGAAAACCGGGAAGTCCCTCCCAAGTATTAGTTCGTGTGGGAGTGTAGTAGCGACAGCCACCTCGTGGGTCCACCTACCAGCCGCTGTGGACAAAGTCACTAGTGCAGTGGGATAGTCTTTCAGGTCTCCGTGGATGCACAGGACCCCGACTTTACGGCCAGTATACTCCGCAGGCCGTACCAGGGCAGCCCTTACCAGGGAGACTAAACTCCCGGAGTCCAGCAGAGCCACCGCCAGCGAATCTCCCACCTCTACCTGACACAGGTGGTTATGGTCTTGTACCTCACGGGTGCCAGTTGCGCACAGCTTCCGTGCATACAAGGAGTGGCGACCCCGTAGTTCACCTCCATCAGCTCATCCCGACGCGGACAGTCGGCCCTGATGTGGCCTGGCTCCTGACACCTCCAGCATACCACGGGAGGCGGGCTCGCAGGGGGTATATTCCGTGCAGGCCGCTCTGTCGCCGGACGTTGGAACTGGGGCAGAGGCCTCCGGGTTTAACTGACCCTTCCCAGCAAGACTCCCCTGCAGGTTTCTGGTGGCCTCGCATCGCTCCACCAGGTCGACCATCTCCAGGGCATTGGTGGGCGATACCTGGCCGATCCAGTGCTGGAGAGGGTAAGGCAAAGCCCTCCAGAAGACATCGGCTAACAGACGGTCGAGCATAGCAGTGGGAGTCAGTATGTCTGGCTGCAGCCATTTTTGCAACCGTTGTAGCAAGTCATAGTATTGTGGCCGGGCGGGTTCAGCCGGGTTAAACTCCCACTGATGCACCCGCTGGGCCCGGACCAAAACATTCACCCCCAGTCTTGCCAGGATCTCACCTTTCACAGTCGGGTAGTCAGCTGCTTGGTCACCTGGGAGGTCAAAAATACTTGCTGGGGTCCAGACGCCAGGAACGGAGCGATGACCTCTGCCCACTGTTCTCGGGTAATTTCTCCTCACGGCCACCTTCTCGAACACCGCCAGATAGGTCTCAACATCATCCGAGGGGGTCATCTTAGGGATCGCGGTACGGACAGCTTTCCGGGCATCGTGGACGCGGTGGGACGCTCCTGCCGCTTGCAACGCCATCACGTGCTGTAGCAGTAGCTGGTTGGTCTCCCGCTGCTGCACGTTAGCCTCTATGAGGGCTTTCACAGCCGCCTCCATTTTGTCGGGGATCACAGGCTGCAACTTTGCCGGCTTAATATAGGACATTCACTTTTGCCCAGCAAAAACAAAGTTCGGCGTTCACGCCAGCCTCACTGCGCATGCCCGCATCCTCCACCAAATGTGGGGAGTCGCTCTGGTAGACAGCGGTGCGGGTGCAGTTTAGAGGCAAAACAAGGAGTCCAGATTGTGCATCAAACAGTGTTTTATTCACACTTGCACACCAGAAATGAAAACAGTCTCT
This sequence comes from Bufotes viridis, assembly GCA_033119425.1. Classification (NCBI taxonomy): domain Eukaryota; kingdom Metazoa; phylum Chordata; class Amphibia; order Anura; family Bufonidae; genus Bufotes; species Bufotes viridis. Next base: position 34,471,157 of record CM065592.1, read on the forward strand.
TGGTGACAGTTCATACACAACAGAAATCATGTGGAAAACCAAAAACAGGCCAACACACGGTCCAGTCACCTTGGGTGGTTTAGGTGCGGGTTCACACCTAGCAGTCGGCTCAGCCGCAGGCGATTCCACCTTCAGGTCGCAGGGCAACACCACCTTGCTGAGCTCCTTCCTCCAGGACAGAGAATTCCTCAGCCCTGTTTGCAGGCTCCAGGATAATCACACACACCCAGACACAGCTGCTGGCTGCGTTTTATACCCAGCCCCAAAACATGGACTGGACCGTGGGGAGCAGCCACCCACCCTACTCTTTAGCTGCTCCCAGTAAGAGCCGGCCCAGATCGGCTTTGCAGCCATGCTATTTAACAGAGCAGCACTAGCTGCTGCAGACCAAAAACCCCGGCTCTTACCTCACCGAGGCCAGCAACCTCGGTGACACGTACCTGCTATCAAAAACAACACCTTGCACCCTCTTACAGTGTGTACGATGTTAATGAAGAGATGAGGAAGTTAATGGAGGAGGTGGAAATTTGTATTTCCACCAAAATAATTCACTAAAGATTTTACCGCATATAAGTGCAGCGCTTAATGCTGAATACAAGATTTTTTTCCACTAAAATAAGTCACAAAAGATTTTACCACATATAGCAGCATCGCCGAATACAAACTCCTGGGAAGGTTATGGAGGGTCCCACTCATCCAGCATCTATTCACGCAGCTAAAGGATTATTTTGAAAATGTGTAGAAGCCACACGGAGCCAGCAGATTTATCATAGGGACATCATTGAGATTTTACCGCATGTAACTGCAGCCCTTAACGCTAAATAAAAAAAAAATTTCCACCAAAATAAGTCACAAAATATTTTACCACATTTAACTGCAGCGCTGAATACAATTTTCTTTTAACCAAAATGTCACAAAATATTTTACCACATTTAACTGCAGCGCTGAATACAATTTTGTTTCCACCTTAATAAGTCACAAAAGATTTTACCACATATAAGTGCAGTGCTGAACACCGAATATCTTTTTCTTTTTCCACTGCTATACGCCTCTAAAGGCTTTACCACATATAACTGGAACAGTGAACGCAGAACATATTTTTCTTTTTCACATATATATGCCACTAAAGGCTTTTCAACAGAGGGTTATAAGCTGTCTGTCAGTTTCAAAACAACAAACGGTGCCTGAGGCGGTGTGATCTGAAGTTAATGGGACGTAGACGAGGAAGTAGTGTGTGAAACGTAAATAAAAAATTTCACCACAACGTAATTTGGTCCATACCGCAAAAAGGACTTTCCCACATATAACTGCAGCGCTGAACGCTGAATATATCTTAATTTTTCTACAGAAATACGCCACTAAAGGCTTTACCGCATATAACTGCAACAGTGAACACTAAATATATATTTTTTTCTACTGATATTCGTGCAAAAGCGAATAGCAAATGTATATTTCTTTTTCTACTGTAATACGCCAGTAAAGGCTTTACCAGATATAACTGCAACAGTGAACTAAGAATATATTTTTCTTTTTTTACTGAAATACAACCCTATATGCTTTCATCAGAAATAACTGCAGAAGTGACCTGAGAATATATTTTTGTAGCTGAACAGAAATAGGCCACTATACACTGTCACCAGAAATAACTGCAGAAGTGACCTGAGAATGTATTTTTCTTGTTGGACTGAAATAAGCTACTATATGCTTTCAAGAGAAATAACTGCAGAAGTATACTGAGAATATACTTTTCTTGTAGTACTGAAATACTTCTATATACGCCATCACCAGAAAAACTGCAGAAGTGACCTGAGAATATATTTTTCTTGTTGGGCTGAAATACCCCCTATACGCTTTCACCAAAAATAACTGCAGAAGTAACTACAGAATATATTATTCCTGTTGGACTGAAACACGCCCCTGTACTTTTTCACCAGAAATAACTGCAGCAGTGCAGTGCATATATATTTTCCTTGTTGCACTGAAATATGTTCCTATACTCTTTCAACAGAAATAACTGCAGAAGTGACCTGATAATATATTTTTCTTGTAGTACTGAATAAGATATAAGCCACTAAAGGTTTTTCAACATAACACTTGCAGCCCAATAACAAAAAGCTGGAAGAAAAGAGCTGTCTAATGACTTTTTGGATCCCCAAATAATATTTCCCTGCACTTGTAAATCACTTTCCTATCAATGACCCTAGCGCCTTCTGGCGTCTCTTCCTGCACTAAGATGCTGTGAAATGATTCATCCCCTATTCTTTCTCTGCACTTATAAATCGTTTTTTCTGTCTTTTTTTTCAATCGTTTTTCCATTTGCTGTCCCTAGCGCCTTCACACATCTGTCCCTGCACTCTGATCGCTGGAAAAATTGCAGAATCTAAAATGGCTGCCATATTTATAGAGCTGTGACATCACAGAGCTGGCTGGCTGCTGATTGGCTGCATGCAGGCATGTCAATCTGGGTGATCCTGCCTTCCCAGAGTTCCTTGCCCCATGTCCTCAGTCCTCACACGTGTAGCCGCCATTTTAGGAAAATTGTGATTTATTACACGAAGCGTGAGGAAATTCGCATTCCTTGCGAATCAAATTTTTCCTTAAATTTTAATCAAATTCGACTTTGTCAGCTTTGATTCGCTCCTCTCTAAAGACATCCAATTGCCCACATTGTTATGAACCAAGAGCTGACTTTATCCATATGTTCTGGCTTTGTACAGAACTAAGAGAATATTGGTCAGCGATAGATTACTTTATTACACAAAAATTTAAAGTTGTGATTCCTTTTATGAGTGGAGTGTTGTATATTGGGTGATTATTCCCGGTTAAACTGTTACAAATATAAAAAGATTCTTTTGATAAAGGTAATGTTTTTGGTCAGACTCCTGATTACACGAGTCTGGTTTTCACGAGATATTCCAAATGTGACTAAATGGCTCAAATTGGTTAACAAGATTAAAAGATATGAAAAACTTCTTTATAAATAAAGGAATATAGAAGAAAAATGGATTAAGATATGGCGAGATTGGAGATTTTAAATCTCTTCCTTTGACTTCCTCCTTTAGATGGGGGGAGATACATCAGATTAGAGAGATGCATCACAATGGGAGGGTGGGAGGAGATTATTATGAGGTTGGAATAAAAAGCAATAAAGTAAATAATGTTTTTGATATGTATTTGTTTAGAAATATTGTTTATTTCATAATTAATATATATATATTTTTAAATAGTAGTGGTAGTAGTATAATTATGATTTAATATATGTTAAATGTCATTAGTGGTGAGGTAAAGATCCAGAACATTTCTGTACAGATGTCTTTTAGCAAATATTTGCATATTCCACCAATGTTCCTATTTTTTGATGTTTTAAGTGTAGCATATCCAAATTAAACTATATTTGTGATTTGTAGCTGAGTTTACAAATAGCATGCAAACTAACCTCTGTCTATTACACCTTGGTGTCAGATGAAGCCATGATAAATACAGTCTTACCCCTCTGTGATTCACATGCTAGGGCTGTTGTTGGCTGCTTACAAAGCATCCTAAATTTCAGATATTTAGAACACAATCCTTGAACACAAGATGCTTCCTGAAAAATTAGCTCTTCTGTCCATTTCTACCCTTATAGTCATCGTTGGGTTTTTGCTAAATGGATTTATTATTACAGTGAACTTGTTCAAATGCATCAAATTTCGAACTCTTGAAACCATCAATGTTCTTATTACTGGTTTGGGACTGGTGAGGTTCATACTTCTAAGTATACATATGAAACATATTTGGTTTTTAATGTTTGGTTGGTCTCTGTTCCAAATTGATGATGATCTTGAATATTTTGGAAATTTTGTAGTATGCGTAATCATCTTCAGTTTTTGGTGGGGCTCGGTGCTTTGTGTCTTCTACTGTGTGAAAATCTCAAACTACAGCAACGGACTCTTTATGAGACTCAAGATGAACATCTCCAAGATAGTCACTTGGCTGCTTCTCATCTCATTGGTCATCTCCTTTCTTTTCAGTTTGCCTTATAGTTGGTCTCTAACTTCTAATAACGGTGTTAATGGCACCAACGATGGAAACAGGGTAACAAAAGTAAATATTGTCCGTCTGTTCATCATTATTTTTGCTGGATCTATCATACCATTCATGATATTTTGTGTCTCCGTTTATCTCATCATTGTGTCACTCCTGAGACACACCACAAATATGAACAGCAGAGATTCCGGCTTCAGCATCACTCAACGAGATATTCACCTCCGTGTCATTTGGAACATGATCTCATTCTTATTGTTTTATGCCTTGTATTTTGCCTCTTACTTCTTGGTAATTCTTACTATGAATTTTGAGAATCCAATATTTACTTTAGTATGTTATATTTTCATTACTGCCTACCCAAGTCTACACTCTATTTCTCTAATTTTAAGCAACCGAGAGCTTAAAAGCACCTTTCTTATTGTCTTTTCTTTTAATTGGTTAGGAAGCAGACCTCTTAATGTATAATGTGTCACAACAGACCTCTTAATGTAACTCATTGTTTCCAACTGTTAAAGCTCTTTAGTCATTGACAGTATGGAAAGAAAGCCAGATAATCATTTACCATTTTTTTACTGCCTAGTTCAATTTACATTTTGATGTCTAATTCTGAATATATTTTAAATACAAAAATTGCAGAGAAGTATGTGGAAGAAAAACAAATTAAAACCATTGGAGAGATACAAAATGTAGAAAATATGCAAAAAAAAAATGATGGATTTACTGTTTATATGCTCTCTTTTAAAACTGTTGTGGCAAAAAGAAAAAATATAAATAGTGTATTTATAAGTGTCCAAGGAGATAATGCATAGCCTCCGTTACACTCATAATGTATTCATCTGTGCATTAATCTGTCATACACTTGATCCAATAAGCTGAAACAGAATAAGGTTGTGGACAGAAAGTTGATTGCAACGTTTGAAAGTGAAAATTAGGTGAATTTTTTAAATGTAGTTTAAATTTAAAATGTGCAAAAAAAGGATCTCTGGTTGCAGTGTATATTAAGTGACATTCTTTATTGCAGGACCAATAGACATTTTCACATCTTTCGCTTTACTATTTATTGTATGAAGGCGCAAGGCACTGTCATGGACAAAAGGTATTTGTCACCGCGGTTCCTGGCCTCGGGGGCGTAAGAGACAGTTTTTTTTGTGTCGGCAGCAATAGCTGTTTGACACCTATTACTTAGTATAGCTGATATAGTTTATCTGGGCTGGCTTTTAATGGGAGTAGTCAAAGTGCGGGCCAGCAGTGTCAGGTGTGGCCTGATTGCCTCCCTCTAACAATCGCTGAATTTGAGCTGTGCACTAGGCTGGAGGCCTGAGCTTGGGATGTCTGGCTCTGTCCGGAGCAAGGCCATCCGGGTGTGAACTAACACCTAGGATACCAGGTGACTGTTTTGCATTATGATGTGTCTAGCTGTGTACTATCACCAGAAAAACTGCAAGTGGACTGTCGTACTGTTTTTTTTTTTTTTTTTGTGTGAATAAACACTGAAGTTTTGAGTTACAAAGTGGTCTTTGCCTCTATACTGCGTCTGCTTGCCCTGTCTACCAGAACAAAACCCCACAGTATATGTATCAAACAAGTGATATTTTCTTAAATATCTTTGTCTGTTTTTATAGATTTCCTAATGTATTCACTACATATTTAGTGATATTATTTTACCAAGAAAGGGTAGCATGTGTGTCCATATATTATGTCATGTTTTCTTAATAAATCTTCCAACATTCCTTCTTCAGTTTATTTAAAAAATAAAATAAAAAAATTGACACAGTCATAGGTGACAGAGAAGAAGTGGTTTATCTACTCAATAACATGAGGATCATGGATGATCAGGACACACAAAAGCAGAATCAGAAATGCTCAGGGTGTATTAAAGCCTTCACTTTATTCGGCCACCATAGCCAAACAACACCCTCTATAGTGTAGAGAGCAGTATGTTGGATTGTAAACTAAACTACCCGATGACCACAGATGCATGGCCCACTAGATTGGTCACAATAGCATTTCTTCTGCCAATTAACACACGGTTATACACACTGGCTTTGGCTGAAAATCGGCTGTGTTTAGCCCTGGTATGTCAGCCTTAAGCATTACAGCTTCTTACAACTTTCCTATCATCTAAGTGTCCAGGCCCCATATTTACTGCTTATGTCAACGTTCCAGTCTCGATTCCCTGTGTCTGTATTATCTGTTGTTTGCTCTGGGCTATTCACCCTTGTATCCAGCTGTTATTTGATTAGTCCCTGATATACAGTGAAATACAGCCCTTCCTCTATTATTCACACCTAGAAGTGTAAATGTAAAGATTTAGTTCTTCTGAGACATTGGTCTTTATCCAAAATGCAAACTTTCTAAGTGCACAAAATCAAGTTATACCAGAATTAAAACTAATGAAATATTCACTGCAAACAATGTTTCTGCTTCCCACAACTATCACCCCTATTTTCCTGCACCCAGCAAGGAACGTCTTATCCCTCCGTCTGACCTCCTGTTCAGATCTGTTCCTTCACATAAAACCTTCCTCTCTGGAGGGAAGTTCTAGACTTGACAGCGGCGAATCAATGGATGTCGTATATCTGGACTTCTCCAAAGCATTTGACACTGTACCTCATAAAAGGTTAGTATAGAAAATGAGGATGCTCGGACTGGGAGAAAATGTCTGTATGTGGGTAAGTAACTGGCTGAGTGACAGAAAACAGAGGGTGGTTATTACCGGTAGATACTCAGATTGGGTCACTGTCACTAGTGGAGTACCTCAGGGGTCAGTACTGGAGGGGTCACTGTCACTAGTGGGGTACCTCAGTGGTCAGTACTGGAGGGGTCACTGTCAATAGTGGGGTACCTCAGGGGTCAGTACTGGAGTGGTCACTGTCACTAGTGGGGTACCTCAGGGGTCAGTACTGGAGGGATCACTGTCACTAGTGGGGTACCTCAGGAGTCAGTACTGGAGGGGTGACTGTCACTAGTGGGGTACCTCAGGGGTCAGTACTGGAGGGGTCACTGTCACTAGTGGGGTACCTCAGGGGTCAGAACTGGGCCCTATTATCTTCAATATATTTATTAATGATCTTGTAGAAGGCTTGCATAGTAAAATATCAATTTTTGCAGATGACACTAAGCTGTAAATAAAACCATAAAGTGACACGTATATTAAATTACAAAAACTTTATTGGAAATATAAATATATCATGGAAATAAGACAATACATAGAATAAAATAAGGCGGCAACATCAGGTAGTGACTGTGGCTAGAGGCTCACAAACTAACCCAGGAGGAACATAGAAAGGAGCGTACCCAGAAAATGCAGATCTCACCACATCCATATATGCTCACAAAATTAGGCTACATAATGCGCAACAGTTGTGGAGGGAGGGGAAGTAGGGGGGTAAGGGTGGGAAGGAGGGGAGAGGGTAGAGGGAGAGAGGAGCTTACATATTATTATTCAAAAATCCCGCTGTATGTGCGCGTAGTCTCGCGTGATTTGCAAGACCACCCTAACGTCATAAAAACGCGATGCAAAAAGATAGAAGGAGAAATTAGGCGTGACGCGAAACGCGAAACGCGATCTCGCGACATTTTCCAAACTCGCGCAGCGTCACTGCAATGCGTGACATCATATGTGAAACCGCTCGTGACCACCCTATAGATGAACAAAAATAATGATTCTCCTGCGTCCAAAAAGACATATACGCAACATTCCATTGCAGTATGAGATCCATCCCAATTGGACTTTAAACATATATGATAAATATAATAAAAATACTATAATTGATGGTGTAACATATATAATAAATATAATAAAGGTACCATAATTGGTAGTGTAACAATTTAATCGTGTACTAAATACTTATAATATAATGATAAAAATTCATTATTTAAAAAATAAACATACACTGTGTACAAATAAACAAAATTACGTGCAAGTGACTAAAAAGTTATCAAGTGCAAAAATGCAAAGCATGCAGTGATGTGCTTAAGTTAAAAATAATAAAAAATCCAAGTAATAATTTGTGCATAGCGAATGCCATTATAATAAGCTGGTGACATTTATTAATAAAAAGGAATCCAGTAAAGATGCCTGGAGTGTTCATACAGCTGCCCCAATATGTACTATGAATATAGGGATTATTACAGGGATATTGTAAAATATCCTCCATCCATAGACAATAAGGACCATGACATTTTTCGCAACACCCTATATTATTTGATGTTGTCTTGATCCTGTCCACATCCATCCAAAAGAGTTTTTTGAGGAGGGAGACTTAGTGCTTGTGAGTCTATCAATAGAGTGGTACACGTCGAACCCACACTGTTTCAAATGCGCATCAATCGAAAGAACCTGAAATATGCAACATGGATATGATTAAGGATATGTAACATATGTTGAAAAACCTGTTAAAAATAATGTGTGAATTACTATAAAATCAACAGTTAAAAACAACATGATGGAACAGTGTAAGAACCCCAGACCATAGGAGCACATGATGAATACACGAGTTGAAGGACAACTATACAGTAAATGTAGAAGGACTAGACTGCATAGCTAAGATCCAGTCTCTCCCTTATATAAATGGGGCGTAACTGATCCCCTCATTCAGGCCAAATGGGGAAACAGTATTAAGGATAAAAATCCACTTTACCTCACGCTGGGCAAGAAGCTTCTTCCAATTACGTCCCCTAGGAGGTATGATGACCCTATTTATTCCACGGACATGTAATAGGGAGGGATTCATCAGAATCATGTCTATCCTTGAAGTGCCTTGGTAAGGTTTTCAGCACTGTTACATCGGCTTCTTCTTTTGCTGCATTAATAGCAAGTACATGCTCTCTTACCCTTCTTCGTAGTGGGCATTAAGTCATGCCCACATAGATTAGGTCACACGGGCAGATTGCCCAATATGAAGATATTGATAAAACCAAACCTTGGGGACATTGAATTCTTGCTGCAGCCCCTCAAATGATTCAAACACGTTACCATCCAGCAGTTGACCTATCTTCCGCACCCCAAGAGATTCCCAATTCTGAAGTCCTGACAATGACATAAACTCCGGCAGTAAACTGTTGTGCCATATTGGGGAAAGCTCTCCAATTCCTCCCACACCTGTAAGCTGATTAATTTTCGCCCATTCCTTCTTCATAAGCTCAATAGGCAGGGCCTTCTCCCTCCCCACATGCATGGCTGCCCCCTCCAGTATACACATAAGGTCCTGACTACCCAACCAGTGCTGCAATATCTCACCCGTCATATCCAGGGGCTGACAATCCATCCAGCTCTTAAAGTGCTGGCACTGAGAGGCCAAAAAATAAATCCATGCATTGGGAACAGCCAAGCCTCCTTCCGTCTTGGGGTACTGCAGCTTTTCCAACTTAATCCTTGCTCGGCCACATTTCCAAATAAGATCCCTAAACATAGTATGTATCCTCCTGAACCTATCCAAGGGTATCCATACTGGGGCGTTGTTGAGTACATAAAGTAGCTGAGGCATCATTACCATTTTCAATAGATTCACTCTACCTACTACAGACAGAAAGAGCCTACACCAAGTCCTCACTTTAAGTCTGAAGGTGGCAAGTAATGGAGACAAATTCAACTCCTCAAAATCCGTCAACCTAGGTGTTATATAAAGACCCAAATATTTGAATTTATCCACCCAGGGTACAATACTGCCCACTGGCTCGGCCGACAGAGCCTGTCCATCCACCGGCATCAGAGAAGACTTTTGCCAATTAATAGTAAGGCCAGAGAATCCCCCGAACCGATCAATTAGAGACATGGCCGCAGCCAGGGATGTCCCAGTATCACCCAGGAACAGCAAAGTGTCGTCGGCATACATAGCCACTTTGTTCTGCACCATGCCGTATCTGAACCCCACAATATGAGATGACAGGCATACTAAAGCCGCTAATGGCTCAATGGCCAAGGCAAATAGCAAGGGCAACAATGGGCATCCCTGCCTGGTGCCCCTTGCCAGAGTAAAACTATCCGACAGCCCCCCGTTAGCTCTAATGCGTGCCTTAGGGTTCGAGTATAACACCTGTACCCATTGAATAAACCGCGGACCAAAGCCCATGGCCCTCAGGGTCCCCCACAGAAAACGCCTTTCTACACTATCAAATGCCTTAGTGGCGTCAAGCATTAGCAAGACCCTGTCTCCACAATTATCTGCTGGAAGGTTCAAACTGGCGTACAATCTGTGGATGTTTATAGCGGTTGACTTCCCAGGCATGAAGCCTGTCACAATGGTCAGAATCACACTAGACAGCCTGTTTGCCAACACCTTTGCTAGGACCTTCACATCCGCTGTTAAAAGCGAGATCGGTCTATAGGAGTCTGGCAATTTGGGATCTTTTCCAGGCTTTGGTATGACTACAATTATAGCCTCCTGCATGGAGTGCGGTAGCGAACCCATCTCCAGGGAATGCTCAAACACCTTAAGCAAGGAAGCAGGAAGTAATACCCCCTGCAACTTTTTATATACTTCCACCGGCAGACCATCGGCCCCCGGAGACTTACCATTCGCCATGCTCCCAAGTGCTGCCTCCAGTTCCTCGAGTGAGATCGGCTCTTCCAACTTCTCCCTATCCGCATCTGACAACACCGACAACTGCGCCCCTGCCGGAAAGGCAGTCAATGCGTCCTCAGAGCTGGAGACAGTGGACGCGTATAAGGAAACATAGAAGTCTTTGAGTATACCTAATATTCCCTTTGTGTCCTGCCTGATAGCCCCAGTCCCATCTCTCAGTTCCTGTATACAGGAAGATCCCCGCTGAGCCTGAGAAACAACTGACAGTAGATGGCCTACCTTTTCACCCTCCTCAAAAGACCTTTATTTATAGAAACTGCGCTTTCGCTCTGCGGCTTGCATCAGATGACACCTCAACTGCTCCTGAGCTACTGCCAGAGCCTCGCTGTTAACTAAGGAAGGGGATCTACCAAAGGCCCATTCAGCTTCCACCACCTGTAAGTGCGCTTTCACATCCGCCTCGCTAGACTTAGTTTTACGCTTACTAATCTCTTTTATCAATAAGCCCCTTAAGAACGCTTTCATAGCATCCTAGATTCCATGTATTGAAGCCGTCCCCTCAACAATAGCAAAGTATTCCCTAACCGCCAAAGAAACCTCCAACAGGTCGCCCAGTATATTTAACCAATGCGGGTTACATTTCCACAGCCTCGGTCCCTGCCTGAGCGCCCCAAGATTCAAATCCACCTGCAACAAGGAATGGTCAAACAGCGACAGAGGGTGGTAGGCAACATCCTGAATTAATGGCAACATAGTGTTATTGACAAGAGCCTGATCTATGCGTGATAATGAACAGTGCGTAGCAGATCTGCACGAATATTCGCGTCTATCAGGGTTGCGTATTCTCCACACGTCAAGCAGACCAGTTTCAGTCATAATATTTTTTAGAGCTGCACTCCCAGGTGATCCACCCGACCCCACCACCCGGCATTTATCCAGGCAATCGTCTGGTGTATAAAGTCTTCTACTAGTAGTCATGGTAATCTAGGGAAGTCCGCCACAAAGGTCATAATTGACCGTACCAAAGGCAAAGCAAACGGTGGAGGCCCATACACCGTCACCAACACCACTTGAATCCCATCAATCTTACACACAACACAGACAAATCTACCCTCAGCATCTACACACTGCTGGACATGTTCATACCTAATACTCTTATGTACTAACACGCATACTACCCTGGAATGTGAGGACAAGACAGCGTGTAATTAGCCACTGTATAGTGTCACTAGTCAAATGCGTTTCCTGCAGGCAACAGATGGCAGTCTGAAAACGCCTCAAGTAGTGAAAAATACAATGTTGTTTCCGTGCATCAGCCATACCTCTCACAATACAGCTCAGAACTTTAATAACCTGTGTCATGGTAAAACACTGTTACATAACCACATCAATCACCATCTGAGGAACCATCCTCCTGGTCAGAGGAGGTATGTATAGCAGTCCCCTTGTCTTCACACCAGTCGCCCACACTACCTTCCAAACGTGCGAACTTGCTGAGCCTGGCTGCTGCACTCCGACTAACCACTTCTGCTGCGCCATCACTTCTCCACCATCAGCGCCATGTTGGCCAGCCTCCACTCTATCTTGCCTCACAGCTTTACTCGCCTTCTTCAGCATTGTAGTGCACCCCAAATCGGCACAGCGGCTTCCAGATACTCTTCCCACACCAGGTAAGATCGTATGGCGAACCAAGGTTGCGCTACCCAAAGATTTAATCAGGATACCGGCAGGAGCAGTGAACGGCGCGTCTCACTCCATGCGATGGCAGGCCACGCCCCAGCACAAAAGCAATTTAGCTGGTTCCTGCAGTGCCCTGAATAAGAGGAGACTGGTAAGTCCATGAGAGGGACCCTTATGTGGAAGCCACCTTGACGCAGTACTTGGGCCCGACATACTTTTGATCAAAAATGTGCGTTAAGTGCTTCGTTCATTCCATTTTTTTTTGGAAGTAGCCCCTTCTCCTATTTTTTGCTATCAGTTTATGATGTATTGTGCAGTCATTTTTTAACCAACCAGGTATCATATACACTCATGAAAATGCTCGACACACCCCAAAAATTATAAAACAGTTTTTTCTGCGTTGTATGCAAACGTACCCTGTGGCACAACAATACAGGTTTATTCCCCCAACTACAGAAAGGCAGTTTTTTACCGTAAATTTTTTTTCTGCATTGTATGCAAATGTGCTCTGTGGTACGACAGTACGGGTTTATTATAGCAGCTACAGAAATGCCATCGCAAAATTTTAAAATAGGTTTTTCAGCCGTGTATGCTAATGTGATCTGTGGTATGGCAGTACGGGTTTATTCCCCCAACTACAGAAATGGACTATGTAACCGCTAAATTATAAAATAGGTAATGTAGGGGGGCTTGACCTGCCAGAATTTTTTTTCCTCCACTGAGCTACCAAAAAATAATTAGACTGATGTCCCTGGCAGACTGGCACACATGCAGGTCACATGCAGTTCCAAGGACACTGCAGTTTCTAAAATGGCCGCCAACCCCCACCTAAGTAACAAAAATTATTTTGCAGTATCACTGGGCTCAGGGCTGGGTACAAATATGTAGCATAGCACCCTCAATAATTTCTGTAGTTTGAAGAGTTAACAGTGCACCACCAAGTTCAACAGATTTCTTCCCTAATCTCTCCCTGAGAGCACAAACAGCAGCCTGTCCCTACACTATGAGCAGCAGAGTGACATGTGGCGCTAAGTGACTCCAGCTTAAATAGAGGCTGGGTCACATGCTGCACTTAGTCAATCACAGCCATGCCAATAGTAGGCATGGCTGTGATGGCTTCTTAGGGCAAAGTAGTGAAACGCTCATTGATTGGCTGCCCTGCAGCCTTTCAAAAAGCGGGAAGAAATCGCCGAACAACGAACCCAAACCAGAACTTTTACGGTAATGTTCAAGTTCGGGTCTGGGTGCAAAAAAACTTATTTTACAGTGTTTTGAGTGTTCCGTTGTGATTTATACTAAAATATTTTGGATAGAATTTAGTGATAAGTAGAGATGAGGGAAGTTTTCAAAAATTTGATTTGGACGCTTCACCAAATTGTTTTTAAAAAATGTGATTCAATCCAAATTAGGCTACTTTCAGGGATCTCACAAGCGGTCCAAAAAGAATCAGTTTTGCCCTTAATGCATTCTGAATGCATAAGGATCTGCTCGGAATGCATCAGTTTGGCTCCGTTCCACCACCATTCTGCTTTGGAGGCTCACACCAAAACGCTGCTTGCAGCTTTTTGGTGTCCATCTGACGAAACTGAGCCAAACGGATCCGTCCTGGCACACAATGTGAGTCAATGGGGATGGATCAGTTTTCACTGACACAATCTGGCACAATAGAAAAAGGATCCGTCCCCCATTGACTTTTAATATTGTTCAAGACAGATCCGTTTTGGCTATGTTAAAGATTATACAAACGGATCCTTCTGAACGGATGCATGCGGTTGTATTATCTGAACGGATGCGTTTGCGCAGATCCGCGACGGATGCGCACCAAATGCAAGTGTGAAAGTAGCCTTAATTAGTTATGAAGTGCATTATAAATCAGCTATTTCTCAGTCTTCAGAGAGAGTGAATCCCAGTGTACATCACTGTGCAGCGCACAAACATGCATAGCTAATCCGCTGTGGTAGTAAAACAGTTACTTTGTTATATTTTCAATACTTCCTACTCAAGTCTACACTCTATTTTTTTTTCAGCAACCAAGAGCTTAAAGGGATTCTGTCACCACCTATAAACCCTCTGAGCTAAACATATGCTCATGTCCAGGGTAATATCAGGATTCCCAAGCTGGCCTTATTAAATCGATCTGTGGCTTTATTTTGCTAAAAAACAGGTTCTACTAACCTGTCAATCACTTATTTAAGGTGCCCAAGGGGAGGTCTGTTGATCCATGGTGCCCGGCTGCACCCATCCCCGTTCGGTGCCCAGCGCCGCCTTCCCTGTGTTTAGCGCCGCCTACTACACATCTGCGCTGCGTCTCCCTCGCACTTCCAGATCACTGCTGGCATCGGCTTCTTTTTGCGAAGTGCGCATGCGCCGGCCTGATGCGCACTTCGCTCAAGGATCACCAATTGACATTAGCTGTTTTATATCTCTACACCAACTAGTATTCTTATGTTAACTTTTTGATAACGCTTCATACAGAAATTAGCCCATCACAACAGGCTAATATGGCAAATTATTTGGGTGCTGTAGAGAACCTCATCTAGATAATACAAAGTCAACTCCCTAACTTGAAGGAACACTGCCTGTAACACACAGATAAATTATTAATTGTATTAAATAGTAGTGGTAGTAGTACAATTATGATTTTATATATGTTAAATGCCATTAGTAGTAAAGTAAAGATCCAGAACATTTCTGTACAGATGTCTTTTAGCAAATATTTGCACATTCCGCCAATGTTCCTATCTTTTGATGTGTCAGGTTTACCATATCCAAATGAAACTATATTTGAGATTTGGAGCTGGAGTATACAAATGGCATGCAAACTAACCTCTGTCTATTACACCCTGGTGTCAGATGAAGCCATGATAGATACAGTCTTACCCCTCTGTGATTCACATGCTAGGGCTGGTGTTGGCTGCTTACAGAGAATCCTAGATTTCAGATAATCAGAACACAATCCTTGTACAGAAGATGCTTCCTGAAAAATTTGCTCTTCTGTCCATTTCTACCCTTATAGTCATCGTTGGGTTTTTGCTAAATGGATTTATTGTTACAGTGAACTTGTTTAAATACATAAAATTTCGAACTCTTGAAACCATCAATGTTCTTCTTACTGGTTTAGGACTGGTGAGGTTCATACTTCTAAGTATACATATGAAAAATATTTGGTTTTTAATGTTTGGTTGGTCTCTGTTCCAAACTGATGATCTTGAATATTATGGGACTTTTTCAGTCTGTGTGATCTTCTGCAGTTTTTGGTGGGGCTCGGTGCTTTGTGTCTTCTACTGTGTGAAAATCTCAAACTACAGCAACAGACTCTTTATAAGACTCAAGATGAACATCTCCAAGATAGTCACTTGGCTGCTTCTCATCTCATTGGTCATCTCCTTTATTTTTAGTTTGCCTTATAGTTGGTCTGTAACTTCTATTCACGTTGTTAATGGCACCAACGATGGAAACAAGGTAACAAAAGTAAATATTGTCCGTCTGTTCATCATCATTTTTGCCGGATCCATCATGCCATTCATGATATTATGTGTTTCCGTTTATCATATCATTGTGTCACTCTTGAGACACACCACAAATATGAACAGCAGAGATTCCAGCTTCAGCATCACTCAACGAGATATCCACCTCCGTGTCATTTGGAACATGATCTCATTCTTATTGTTTTATGCCTTTTATTTTGCATCTTATGTCCTGGCAATTTTTACTATGAATTTTAAAAATCCAATATTTACTTTAGTATGTTATATTTTCATTACTGCCTACCCAAGTCTACACTCTATTTCTTTAATTTTAAGCAACCGAGAGCTTAAAAGCACCTTTCCAATTGTCTTTTCGTTTAATTGGCTAGGAAATATAAGGTAACAGACCTCTTAATGTAACTCATTGTTTCCAACTGTTAAATCTCTTTAGTCATGGACACTACGTAAAGAAAACCAATAATCATTTCTTACAATTTATTTTACTGCCAAGTTAAAATTACGTTTTGATGTCTAATTCTGAACATATTTTAATTACAAAAATTGCAGAGTAGTATGTGGAAGACAAACAAATTAAAACCATTGAAGAGGTACAAAATGTAGAAAATATGCAAAAAAAAAATGGATTTTCTGTTATATGCTCTCTTGTTTAAGACTGTTATGGTAAATGATAAAAAAATATAAATAATGTATTTATAAGTGTCCAAGGAGATAACGCATAGCCTCCGTTGCACCCATATTGTATTAATCTGTGCATTAATCTGTTAGACACTTGATCCAACAAGCTGCAACAGGATAAGATTGTGGACAGAAAGTTGATGGAATAATAAGAAAGTGAAAATTAAGTGAATTTTTTTTAACGTAGTTTAAAATTAAAATGTGCAAAAAAAGTATATTTGGTTGCAGTTTATATTAAGTGATATTCTTTATTACAGGACTAATAGACATTTTAACATCTTTGGCTTTACTATGTATATGTATCAAACAAGTAATATTTTCTTAAATATCTATAAGTCAGGTTTTATAGATTTCACTACATATTTAGTGATATTATTTTACCAATAATTGGTAGCAGGTGTGTCCATATATTATGTCATGTTTTCTTGATAAGTTTTCCAACATTCCTTCTTCAGTTTATTTAACCCCTTAAGGACGCATGACGTACCGTTACGTCATGGTTTCCGAGTCCTTAAGGACCCATGACGTACCGGTACGTCATATTTTCAAAATGCAAGTGCGGCGCGGCAGGGGTTAATTGTAACAGGATGTCCGCTGAAATCATTCAGCGGGCATCCTGTCACTACGCCGAGGGGGGTCATTTGACCCCCCCGTATCGGCGATCGCAGAAAACCGCAGGTCAATTCAGACCTGCGGTTTACTGCGTTTCCGGTCCATTCGGGTCTCCGGTGACCCGATGAACTGGAAAAGAATGGTGATCGGTGGTGTGATATCACACCACCGTTCTTGAATTGGGGACGGTTGTGGCGGTGCTGGGATCCGATTGGTCGGGGAGAGAGGCGGGAGATTCAAACTCCCGGCGCTCCTCTCTCCCCTCCTCTTCCTGCTGCTGCTGCTGCCGAGTGAGGATCGCACCCGCACAGCTCCAGCACCGCTCCAGCACCGCTCCAGTCACCCCCCCAGTCACCCCCCCCCGGCTGGCTCCCATCACCCTCCGCCATCAGGTAGGTTAGGGTCAGCGAGGGAGAGGTATCTTAGGCAGGGCTAGAAGGGATAGTTAGTGTTAGTAAAAAGTTTTTTTTTTATTTCAGTGCTGCTTGTGGTGGTTGGGGTCCACAGCACTTAGCTGTGAGACCCTAAACCCACCCAGGGGTGCTGATCTTTTCAGACCGGGAAAGAGCAGGTCGGAGTACCTCGGGAATTGGAGGCGCCCGGGTCGTCCCTGGCCAACATTTTCCAGGTGTGGTCCCCCATACTGGAAAAAAGGGACGAACCCAAAAAAGATGCAGAGTGTGTCACAAGAGGGGGATTCGGAAGGACACCACCACTCAGTGTGACACTTGCCCCGATCATCCGGGCCTCTGCGTTATCAATTGCTTCAGGGAGTATCACACTTCCATGGAGTACTAAATTTTTATAATTCCCGACAGTCCCCTAGAGAACATAAAAAACTATGGCTCTCAGACTTTGTAGACACTGGAACAAATTTTTGTCACAAAAATATTAGTTTTAGTGCAGGCATCCTCAAACTGCGGCCCTCCAGATGTTGTAAAACTACAACTCCCAGCATGCCCAGACAACCTACAGTGGGAATTGTATTTTTACAACATCTGGAGGGCCGCAGTTTGAGGATGCCTGCTTAGTGTCTCCAAAGTATGAGAGCCATATATCTAACATGGAGAAAAACAGTCCGCGGCGCTCACCATCCGATGTTCAAGGTATGTTTATTGCAGAGGTACTGACGGCCGTTTCGCGGGGCGACCGCTTCTTCCGGCTGTTCAGCATGTTCCACGCGTCACGTCTGCGCCTAATATGTGCGTCACCAGGAGGGAGGGGTAAAACCAACCCATCTCCTAGCAACTGGTAGACGCATAGTAGGCAGCGTCTGTGCGCTATAGGACTATAGGGAACATAAATAAAAGCAAGTACAAAAGACATACATTATTACATATATCAAATTATAAGGCTGGGATTGTGACACACCTAACTCCTGCGCCTCCACTAAGAGGCAACATTGTATATACAAAGATACATATTCATAAAGGAAAGCAACATAGGCAGCTAAATGAAAACCGACATGTCATTACGTTCATTAAGGCCCAAATGGCCCGTGGCATCCGTCCTTATAATATGTCGGGCCTCCTTCTGGAGTAGCACGCGATGTCTATCGCCCCCCTGTATTGCCGGGGGTACATGCTCTAGACCCGCAAATTTCAAAACATTTGCGTCACCACCATGTTGGCATCTAACGTGCTCAATTAAGCGTGTTCTTCCTTTACCTGTTTTAATTGAGTTACGGTGCTCGCGAATACGCTCCAGAAGGGGTCTTTTTGTCTTCCCAACATAAAAGTAGCCACATATGCAGATCAAGGCATAGACAACAAAGTTGGTTCTGCAAGTTATAAAATGGTTGATATAATACTCCACACCTCCAATGAAAACATGCTGACCTTGTAATATATATTTACATACAGAGCAATTCCAACAACGGTGGTTACCAATTGGTTTCCCTAGGGATAACCAATCCTTTCCTTTTTGTTCACTATAGGAGCTCCTGACTAAAATGTCCCTGAAAAGTTCTGCACCTTTTGAATGCTATCATGGGTTTTTGTTCAGTAAGTTGACCTAAACCTTTCTCCGATTTCAATATCTCCCAGTTGTTCAAAATAGACTTCTTTATGTTCTCAGCCATCGGGCTATGTTGGAACACAAAAATAAATCTATTTTGATCACCTTCATCAATCTTCCTCCTATGGCCCCTAGACCTCAGTAGTTCTCTCTGTGTATGGTTACTAGCCTTTTCCAGGGCCCTATCCAGGCTCTCTTGTTGATAACCACGTTGAATGAGTCTATTCTTCAATTCATTTGCTTGTTTCAGAAAGACTTCAAAACAGTTGTTGATTCGCCTTAATCTCAAAAACTGTCCATATGGGACAGATTCCCTTACGCTACGTGGATGATAACTATCATAGTGTAGGAGGGTATTGGAAGCAGTGGGCTTACTGTAGTACCTCTGCAATAAACATACCTTGAACATCGGATGGTGAGTGCCGCGGACTGTTTTTCTCCTTGTTAGATGTTTGATATCTATACTCGCCAGGCACCCCGGTCCAGTGAGGTCGCTAAGGCCGGAATTTGAGAGTCTCTTTTTGTATTGGGTTTGAGCAGTGCCACCATTTCTTCCCCTTGCTCCTATATATGAGAGCCATATATATTGGGCATACGTAATATATTGGCCACGTACGTAAAAAACTTGTCTATAAATATACCCCATAAACTAGCCCTTCGATAAATGCCGTCCAAAAAAATCTAATAAAAACTATGTAAAAAAAGCCATTTTTATTTTCACCTTGGATCCCAAAAAGTGTAATAAAAAGCCATTAAAAAGTCATATGCACCCCCAAATAGTGCCAATCAAACCGCCATCTCATCCCGCAAAAAATGAGCCCCTAAATTAGATAGTCGCCCAACCCAAAAAAATAAAAATTTAGCTCCCAGGCTATGGAGATACTAAAATAATTTTTTTGTTCCTCAAATGATGATATAGTATAATTTGTTTAGATTTTACATGAAGTAGACATATTAGGTATCGCGCGTCCGTAACAATCTGCCCTATAAAAATAACATTTAACCCAACCCCCCCGGATGAACAGGGTTAAAAAATAAAATAAAAACTGTGTAAAAAAAAAGCCATTTTTTGTCACCTAACATCAAAAAAGTGTTATAGCGAGCGATCAAAAAGTCATATGCACCCCCAAATAGTGCCAATAAAACCGCCATCTCATCCCGCAAAAAATGAGCCCCTATATTAGACAGTCACCCAACCAAAAAAAAAATATGTAGCTCCCAGGATATTGAGATACTAAAATTATTTAATTTGTGTTCCCCAACTGATAATATAGTGTAAAATCTAAACAAATTATAAAAAGTAGACATATTAGGTATCTCCACGTCTGTAACAATCTGCCCTATAAAAATATAACATTTAACCCAACCCCCCCGGATGAACAGGGTTAAAAAATAAAATAAAAACTGTGTAAAAAAAAGCCATTTTTTGTCACCTAACATCAAAAAAGTGTTATAGCGAGCGATCAAAAAGTCATATGCACCCCCAAATAGTGCCAATAAAACCGCCATCTCATCCCGCAAAAAATGAGCCCCTATATTAGACAGTCACCCAACCAAAAATAAAAAAAGGTAGCTCCCAGGATATTGAGATACTAAAATTATTTAATTTGTGTTCCTCAACTGATAATATAGTGTAAAATCTAAACAAATTATAAAAAGTAGACATATTGGGTATCTCCACATCCGTAACAATCTGCCCTATAAAAATTACATTTAACCCAACCCCCCCGGATGAACAGCATACAAAAAAAAAAAAAAAAAAAAAAATGGAAAAACACAATTTTTTGGGCAAAATTTCCATTTCAATCCATTTTTCCGGTAATAAAGCAAGGGTTAACAGCCAAACAAAACTAAAAATTTATTGCCCTGATTCTGTAGTTTGCAGAAACACCCCATATGTGGTCGTAAATGGATATATAGCCACAAGGCAGGGCATAGAACGAAGGGAACGCCATATGTTTCTTGAAGGCAGATTTTGATGGATTGGTTTATTTACACCATGTCCCATTAGAAGCTCCCCTGATGTAGCCTAGACTAGAAACTCCAAAAAGTGACCCCATATAAGAAACTACACCCCTCAAGGTATTCAAAAATACTTTACAAACTGTATTAACCCTTTAGGTGTTCCACAAAACTTAATGGCGAATGTAGAAACAATTTTAAAATTAAAATTTTTGTTATCTTTCCTCAAAAAAGTGTAATATAGAGCAACCAAAAATCATATTTATCCTAAAATAGTACCAAAACAACAACCACCATATCCTGTAGTTTCCTAGATGGGGTCACTTTTATGGATTTTCTACTCAAGGGGTGCAGCAGGGGGCTTGAAAGGGTACATGGTGTAAATAAACCAGTCCCGCAAAATCTGCCTTCCAAAAACATATGGCGTTCCCCTTCTTCTATGTCCTGCCGTTTAGCCAAATAGTAGTTTAGGACCACATAGGTAGTGTTTCTGCAAACTACAGAATCAGGGCAAGCCATATTGAGTCTTGTTTGGCAGTTAACCCATTTTGTCCAGTAATAAAGTAAGGGTTAAAATGGAAATTTTTCCCAAAAATTGAAATTCTGAAATTGTTTCTCCATCTGCAACTAACTCTAGTGGAACACCTAAAGGGTTAACAAAGTTTGTAAACCCAGTTTTGAATACCTTGAGGGGTTTACTTTCTTAGATGGAGTCACTTTTTTGGAATTTCTATTCTAGGGGTGCAACAGGGGGCTTGAAATGGGACATAGTATAAACAAAACCAGTCCCGCAAAATCTGCCTTGCAAAACCCATATGGCGTTCCCCTGCTTCTATGTCCTCCCGTTTGGCCAAACAGTAGTTTAGGACCACATATGGGGTGTTTCTGCAAACTACAGAATCAGGGCAACCCATATTATGTCTTGTTTGGCAGTTAACCCTTACTTTATTACTTGAAAAAATGGATTAAAATGGAAATTTTTCCCAAAAATTGAAATTCTGAAATTGTTTCTCCATCTGCAACTAACTCTAGTGGAACACCTAAAGGGTTAACAAAGTTTGTAAACCCAGTTTTGAATACCTTGAGGGGTGTACTTTCTTAGATGGAGTCACTTTTTTGGAATTTCTATTCTAGGGGTGCAACAGGGGGCTTGAAATGGGACATGGTATAAACAAAACCAGTCCCGCAAAATCTGCCTTGCACAGTAGTTTAGGACCACATATGGGGTGTTTCTGCAAACTACAGAATCAGGGCAACCCATATTGAGTCTTGTTTGGCAGTTAACCCTTAACAAACACAGAACCAGAGATAGGTGCACACTGCCGTCACACTAAACCCTCACACTGATGTTAAAAATTGAGAGTTAGTTCGACATATCCTACTAGGAGGACATGTCTTAAGCCTCGGGCACCAGCGTCAAGGTCTCTCAAGTAGCCCGTGGGCACTAACACTCACCTACCTGCGCCATATGGGCGATATCAGGGGCCAGTGGGCAATTACAGGAGCATTAGGACG
Organism: Bufotes viridis; assembly: GCA_033119425.1. Lineage (NCBI taxonomy): Eukaryota > Metazoa > Chordata > Amphibia > Anura > Bufonidae > Bufotes > Bufotes viridis. The sequence continues at coordinate 34,493,658 of CM065592.1, forward strand.
ACTCACAAACATCTCCTCTGTTACCTCCAGCATGTAGCCATGCTTGCAATGGGAGGTGGGAGGTGTCTATGAGCCCTACCCAAGACTGACTGATATAGCCCAAGGCCTAGCAGGTGCACCCAAATGTGACCTGAAGATGAAAAACAGGCACATTTAAATTGGAGTTTATACACCTCCGTACATATATATATATATATAAACCATCAAAAAATGTGGTGATAAGAAAGCAGGATACGCTCATACCCATATGCAGTTGTGCATTTCTATAGGGAGCACATCCTGCACTTGTAGTCCGTTGCTAATGGCAATCACCAGCAAAAAATGCATACAATGGATGATGCCAGCAACGGACTACAAGTACCACAATGGACATCCTACATAAGATGAAATTTATGTGGATGTGGCAAGAATTCAGAACAAACACAGAACCAGAGATAGGTGCACACTGCCGTCACACTAAACCCTCACACTGATGTTAAAAATTGAGAGTTAGTTCGACATATCCTACTAGGAGGACATGTCTTAAGCCTCGGGCACCAGCGTCAAGGTCTCTCAAGTAGCCCGTGGGCACTAACACTCACCTACCTGCGCCATATGGGCGATATCAGGGGCCAGTGGGCAATTACAGGAGCATTAGGACGACTCACAAACATCTCCTCTGTTACCTCCAGCATGTAGCCATGCTTGCAATGGGAGGTGGGAGGTGTCTATGAGCCCTACCCAAGACTGACTGATATAGCCCAAGGCCTAGCAGGTGCACCCAAATGTGACCTGAAGATGAAAAACAGGCACATTTAAATTGGAGTTTATACACCTCCGTACATATATATATATATAAACCATCAAAAAATGTGGTGATAAGAAAGCAGGATACGCTCATACCCATATGCAGTTGTGCATTTCTATAGGGGAGCACATCCTGCACTTGTAGTCCGTTGCTAATGGCAATCACCAGCAAAAAATGCATACAATGGATGATGCCAGCAACGGACTACAAGTACCACAATGGACATCCTACATAAGATGAAATTTATGTGGATGTGGCAAGAATTCAGAACAAACACAGAACCAGAGATAGGTGCACACTGCCGTCACACTAAACCCTCACACTGATGTTAAAAATTGAGAGTTAGTTCGACATATCCTACTAGGTAGGATAAACATGGATTATATTGGAAAATTTTCCAAAAAATTTAATTTCTTAAATTTTATGTCCATTTGCCATTAACTCTAGTGGAACACCTAAAGGGTTAACAAAGTTTTTAAAATCAGTTTTGAATACCTTGAGGGGTGTATTTTCAAGAATGGGGTCATTTTTGGGTGGTTTCTATTATGTAAGCCTCACAAAGTGACTTCAGACCTGGACTGGTCCCTAAAAAGTGGGATTTGGAAAATTTCAGAAAAATTTCAAAATTTGCTTCTAAACTTCTAAGCTATGTAACATCCCCAAAAAATAAAATGGCATTCCCAATATGCTCCAAAAATGAAGTAGACATATGGGGAATGTGAAGTTATAACTATTTTTGGGGGTATTACTATGTATTAGAGAAGTAGAGAAAATGAAACTTTGAAATTTGCTAATTTTTTAAAATTTTTGGTAAAAATTGTATTTTTTTATGCAAAAAAATTACCTTTTTTGACCCAATTTTAGCAGTGTCATGAAGTACTATATGTGACGAAAAAACAATCTCAGAACGGCCTGGGTAAGTAAAGGCATTTTAAAGTTATTCACACATAAAGTGACACTGGTCAGATTTTCAAAAAATGGCCAAGTCCTAAGGGTGAAATAGGGCTGAGTCCTTAAGGAGTTAAAAAATAAAATAAAAAAATTGACACAGTCATAGGTGACAGAAAATAATTGGATTATCTATTCAATGACATGAGGATCATGGATGATCATGACACACAAAAGCAGAATGAGAAATGCTCAAGGTTAGAGTTGAGCGAACCCGAACTGTATAGTTCGGGTTCGTACCTAATTTTCGGTTCGGATCTTTTGTTCAGCGATTTTTTCCCGCTTTCTGAAGGGCTGCAAGCGTTTTACTTCTTGCCCTAAGAAGCCATCACAGCCATGCCTACTAATGGCATGGCTGTGATTGGCTGAGTGCAACTTGTGACCCAGCCTCTTTATAAGCTGGAGTCACATACTGCCGCACGTCACTTTGCGGATTTGAGCTAATAGAGAGGAAGTTGGTGCTGCGATCAGGGACAGAATATGGCAGAAATCAAAAGAACTTTTGCTACTTTAATCCACAAGATACAGCAAATAGAGATGGGGGGGGGGGGGGGGCTTCATCAATCCAAAATTTCTGTACCCAGCCACTGCCAGGAAAATCTTTTTTTGTGATCCATCTGTTACTGAGGTGGTGACTGGCGGCCATTTTAGCCATTGCAGTGTACTGCATGTGTGCCAGCCAGCCAGGGACATCAGCCTAATCCTATTTTGTAGCTCAGTGAAGGAAAATAACTTTTTTTTCTGGCTGCTCAAGTCCCCTATATTGCCTTTTGTATGTTTAAGGGGTGACAGTCCATTTGTCTAGTCTGGAATCTGCGATGCCACAGAGCACTTGTGTATAGTGATGAGCGGCAGGTGCCATATTCGATTTCGACGAAATTCGCGAATATTCGAATGAATATTCGTTTCATATTCGTCGAAATCGAATATTCGTCATTTTTTCTAGTTATCGCGATTAACATGCGATTTAAATTATCGCATATTGCGATTTGTACTTAAGGCTACTTTCCTATTGGTTTCTTATCTAGAATTAGCGAGGATGACGAATATGACGAATGTATTCGTCTATTCCTCAAAACGAAGATAACGAAGTATTCTACATCTTCATTTTAGCTACCTATTCGTCAACTTCGCTAATTCTAGCAATCAAATAGGAAGGTTGACTATAGAGACAGCTGTGTTAAATTCGCTATGCGATTTTTTTTTTTTAATAAATAGAATACTTATAATAATTTTATCAAGTAATATAATTATTGTATTAAAAAAAAAAAAATCGCATAGCGAATTTAACACAGCTGTCTGGTAAGTCATCCTTCCTATTTGATTGCTGCTAGAATTAGCGAATAGCGAAGTTGACGATGACGAGACGAATAGGTAGCTAAAACGAAGATGTAGAATACTTCGTTATCTTCGTTTTGAGGAATATGACGAATACATTCGTCATATTACGCTATTCGCTAATTCTACCAAGCCAACCATAACTTCTGTGCTCATGGAGCGTCCCCATCACCATGGGAACGTCTCCATATACTAAAATGTACTGTCGGATTTGAGTAATTACGTTGAAATCGCAATGCGATTAATTCAAGTTATATTAATCGCATTGCGATTTCAACTTAGAGCTGGGTTTATAATGGGTCAGCTTGCTAGAATGAGCGAGTTAACGAATATGGAATATAGCAGCAGTGCTAAGTTGAAATCGCAATGCGATTAATTTAACTTAAAGTATTCGCATTGCGATTTCAACTTAGCACTGCTAGTGCATAGCTATTAGCTATACTCCATATTCGTTAATTCTAGCCTATGTAAGATAGCAGTGCTAAGTTGTAATCGCAATGCGATTAATATAACTTGAATTAATCGCATTGCGATTTCAACGTAATTCCTCAAATCCGACAGTACATTTTAGTATATGGAGATTCTCCCATGGATGGGGACGCTCCACATGAGCACGGAAGTCGGCAGAAGCGGCAACGGGCACTGACTAGAGCAGCCAGGAAGCCAGGAATCCTCAGGACAGGTAAGAACTACTTTTGGGAAGTAGGAAAGAAAAAAATATAACTAAAAAAAAACAAAAAAAAAAACAAATATTCGAAATAGCGAATTTATAGCGCTATATTCGAAATATTCGCGAATTAGCGAAGTGCTGATATTCGCTAAAAAAATTCGCTTTTCGAATATTCGCGCTCAACACTACTTGTGTATACAATGGACTAAACCGTATATTCCATTTCAGCTATCAAATAGTGCATCAGTGTATTTTAGTTAAAAAAAAGTGGTCATCCTGATCCACCAAGCCAATTTTACACCGTCAAAATATATATTTGAAATTTCTGCGGTGAAATAGAGAATCCGTGTAATTGTGGGAGAAAAAACATATTCCTTGTCCACAAAACAGTTCTGCATACACCGTTGAAAGACATATTTTATATTTCTGCAGGGAAATAGTGCTTCTTTGTTCTTAATAGAAAAAAAACGTTATTCAAGGTCCACCAAACAGTCTGAAATACCCATTCCAACCACCTATTTTAAATTGCTACTGTGAAATACAGCATAAGGCCTCTTGCACACAAACGTTTTTTTTGCGAGTATACGGCCCGTTTTTTGCGTTCCATATACGGTCCGAAGTGTTTCTGTGTGCATTCCATTTCTGTATTTCCGTTTTTCCATTCCATTAAAAGATAGAACTTGTTCTATTCTTGTCCGCATCATGGACAAGGATAGTAATGTTCTATTAGGGGCCAGATGTTCCGTTCCGCAAAAAACGGAATGCACACGGATGTCATCGGTTTTTTTTGCGGATCCGTTTTTTGCAGACCGCAAAACCATACGTTCATGTGCAATAAGCCTAAGTGTATGTTTTTTGACAAAAAGTGGTAATCCTGATCCACAGAGCATCTTAAAATACATCGCTTAAGTACCGATTTCACATTTCAGCTGAGAAATAGTGCATTATTCTTTTTTGTGGGAAAAAAAGCAATATTCTTGCTTCACAAAGCAGTTGTACATAAATGGTATAAATATCTAATTTTCATTTACAGCAGTAAAAAACTGCATTTTGGGGTATTATTAAAAAAGCTTTGTGTTTTAAGACACAAAAAAACTGTTGTGCATCCTTTGTTTAAATAATTATTTACAATTTATAGCAGTTAAATACTGCATTTGTGAATTTTGGCGACCAAATCCATGTTCTGGATCCCCAAATCTGGTGTCCATACATAGAATAAATATCTACTTTTAAAGTACTGCAGTTAAAAACTGCATTTTGGGGTTTTATTGAAAAAAGCTGTGTTTTAGGCCAAAAAAAACTGTTGTGCATTCGTCGTTTAAATAATTATTTCCAATTTATAGCAGTCAAATACTGCATTTGCGAATTTTGGTGAACAAATCCAAGTTCTGGGTCCCTAAATCTGGTTTCCATACATAGTATAAATATTTACTGTTAATGTAAAGCAGTTAAAAACTGCATTTTGGGGTTTTATTGAAAAAAACCGTGTTTTAGGACGAAAAAACAGTTGTGAATCCGTCGTTTAAATAATTATTTCCAATTTATAGCAATCAAATACTGCATTTGCGAATTTTGGTGACCAAATCCATATTCTGGGTCCCCAAATCTGGTGTCCATACATAGTATAAATATCTACTTTTAATGTACTGCTAACAGCAGTTAAAAACTGCAGTTTGGGGTTTTATTGAAAAAAGCAGTGTTTTAGGCCGAAAAAACAGTTGTGCATCCGTCGTTTGAATAATTATTTCCAATTTATAGCAGTCAAATACTGCATTTGTGAATTTTGGTGACCAAATCCATGTTCTGGGTCCCCAAATCTGGTGTCCATACATAGTATAAATATTTACTTTTAATGTACAGCAGTTAAAAACTGCATTTTGGGGTTTTATTGAAAAAAGTCGTGTTTTAGGCCGAGAAAACAGTTGTGCATCCGTCATTTAAATAATAATGTCCAATTTATAGCAGTTAAATACTGCATTTGTGAATTTTGGTGACCAAATCTGTGTTCTGGGTCCCCAAATCTGGTGTCCATACATAGTATAAATATCTACTGTTAATGTACTGCTAACAGCAGTTAAAACCTGCAATTTGGTGTTTTATTGAAAAAAGCAGTGTTTTAGGCCGAAAAAACAGTTGTGCATCTGTCGTTTAAATAATTATTTCCAATTTATAACAGTCAAATACTGCATTCGTGAATTTTGGTGACCAAATCCGTGTTCTGGGTCCCCAAATCTGATGTCCATACATAGTATAAATATTTACTGTTAATGTACAGCAGTTAAAAACTGCATTTTGTGGTTTTATTGAAAAAAGCCATGTTTTAGACCGAGAAAACAGTTGTGCATCCGTCATTTAAATAATAATTTTCAATTTATAGCAGTTAAATACTGCATTTGTGAATTTTGGTGACCAAATCTGTGTTCTGGGTTCCCACATCTCGTGTCCATACATAGTATAAATATTTACTGTTAATGTACAGCAATTAAAAACTGCATTTTGGAGTTTTATTGCAAAAAGCCATGTTTTAGGCAAAAAAAAAACAGTTGTGCATCCGGCAAATAAATAATTAATTTCAATTTACAGCAGTGAAATACAAATTTTCTGTATTTTATTACAAAAATACTTGTTCTTTTTCCACAAACCACTTGTGCATACAGCGTACCAAATTTTTTTTTTACATTTTCTCATAGAAATTGAGAATCAGTGTATTTTAGGCCCAAAAAATATTATTCTGGGTACACAGAGCATTTTTATGACACGGGCACTGCCTTAGCGAACGTAATTGTCGACTAGTGGCAGGTAAATTGACACGTGGAGATTGACCAATCTTTCAGCTTGGTGGGTAAACGCAAATAATGAGGAGAACATCAAATAAGGGACGTGGGCATGTTCGTGGTGGTGTTGGTGGAGCTCCTGCTGCTGAGAGAGGATGTGGCCGTTCAGCGGCAACTACCACTCCAAGTCAAACACCTTCCTCTGGTGCGAGTAGGCGACAGAATCTGCAGCGTTATTTGTTAGGCCCAAATGACGCAGAACATGTACAGGCGATAGTAGATTTGGTGGCTGACAGTGTCTCCAGTTCCTTCTCAGTATCTAACACTAAGTCTTCTGCAGAAAGCTCAGAGTTGGCACCTGCAGCCCATGCCCATCAGTCTTCCACCTCACCCCCTTGCAAATCAGCCAAGCAGTCGGAGCCCAAATCATGCAGGAAAGTCTCATGTTTTTTGATGACTCTGTGGCAGGGTTTCCCCGTCCCATCCACCTAGCCCTGCCCTAAAAGAGGAAGACCTTGAATGCACTGATGCTCAACCACTTTTGTTGCAGGATGAGGACATGGGAATACCGCCGCAAAATATCTCTGATGATGACGAAACACAGGTGCCAACTGCTGTGGCTTTCTGCAATGTGCAGACCGACGAGGAGGGCAGGGGTCATGAATGGATGGAAGATGATGTGGAAGATGATGAAGTCCTAGACCCAGACTGGACTTAAGGTCGTGCTAGTGAGGCATGCAGTTCTGAGGATGAGGCGGTGGTCGCACAGAGGCAACAGCACAGCAAAAGAGGGAGAAGGGTGCAAAAGCGCAGAGTCCGTTCCAGAGACAGTACGCCTGCTAATGTCCACCGCACCCAGGCAACGAGCACACCAAGGCCTGCTCCAAGGAGTTCATTGGCGTGGCAGTTGTTCATACAATGTCCTAACAACAAGATACGAGTGGTTTGCACGCTGCGCCATCAGAGCCTGAAGCGAGGCATAAACGTTCTTAACCTGATCACAACCTGCATGACCAGTGTGGGGAGTCGCTCTGGTAGACAGCGGTGCGGGTGCAGTTTAGAGGCAAAACAAGGAGTCCAGATTGTGCATCAAACAGTGTTTTATTCACACTTGCACACCAGAAATGAAAACAGTCTCTTGGTGACAGTTCACACACAACAGAAATCATGTGGCAAAACCAAAAACAGGCCAACACAGGGTCCAGTCACCTTGGGTGGTTTAAGTGCGGGTTCACACCTAGCAGTCGGTTCAGCCGCAGGCGATTCCTCCTTCAGGTTGCAGGGAAACACCACCTTGCTGAGCTCCGTCCTCCAGCACAGAGAACTCCTCAGCCCTGTTAGCAGGCTCCAGGATAATCACCCCAGACACAGCTGATGGCTGTGTTTTATACCCAGCCCAAAACTCGGACTGGACCGTGGGGAGCAGCCACCCACCCTACTCTTTAGCTGCTCCCAGTAAGAGCCGGCCCGGATCGGCTTTGCAGCCATGCTATTTAAAAGAGTCAAACAGCACTAGCTGCTGCAGACAAAAACCCGGCTCTCACCTCACCGAGGCCAGCAACCTCGGTGACACGTACCTGCCATCGCATATGACACCTTGCACCTTACCACACCAGGCATCTACATGCAAAGCATGAACTGCAGTGGAGTAAACACCTTAAAAACAAAGAACTCTCTCATGCTCCTCCTGCTCCCTCTTCTGCTGCTGGCTCGGCCTCTCCCTCCACCTCTGGTGTCACCATGGCACCTGGCGACCAGCAAACAGAGGATGTTCCACCAACACCACCACATACGACACCATCACCAAGCATTTCCACCATGTCACACGGCAGCATTCAGCTGTCCATCTCCCAAACATTGGAGAGTAGAAGGAAATACCCACCTACCCACCCTTGAGCCCTGGCCCTGAATGCCAGCATTTTCAAAATTACTGGCCTTTGAAATGCTGTCATTCCATCTGGTGGAGACGGACTGTTTCAAACAGCTGATGGCGGTGGCTGTCCCCCAGTACATTGTTCCCAGCCACAGCTACTTTTCCATGCGAGCCGTCCCTTCCCTGCACAACCAAGTGGAGGACAAAATCAAGTGTGCGCTGCGCAACGCCATCTGTGGCAAGGTCCACATAACCACAGATACATGGACCAGTAAGTATGGCCAGGGCCTTATATCTCCTTAACTGTACACTGGGTAAACGTAGCGGCGGCTGGGCCCAAGGTGGATAGCTGTTTGGCGCATGTCCTTCCACCACCAATGATCGCAGGGCATTATTTGTTGCCTCCTGTTGCTTCCTCCTCCTACTCCACATAATCCCCCTCCTCCTCCTACTCTCTTCTACCACCCCCCCCCCCCCACACACACACACACATCCGGTCATCAAAAGAACCTCACCCCCAACTTCAACACAGCCCGGGGTAAAAGTCAGCAGGCGATTTTAAAACTCATGTGTTTGGGTGAAAAACTCCACAGAGCACAGGAGCTTTGGAGGGGCATAGAACAGCAGACTGATGAGTGGTTGCTGCCAGTGAGCCTCAAGCCCAGCCTGGTGGTGTGCGATAATTGGCGAAATCTTGTTGCAGCTCTTAAAAACTACCCAGACATGTCAGAGCTGCTGCTGAAAGTGCAGTCCGTATGTGCGCGCTTTCCACGTTCTCACCCTGCTGCTGCTCACCTGTCTGCGCTGCAGCATAACTTTGGCCTTCCTGCTCACCGCCTCATATGCGACATGCCCACCAGGTGGAACTCCACCTTAAAAATGCTGGAGAGACTGTGCAAGCAGCAGCTGGCGATAGTGGAGTTTAAGATGCAGTATGCACGGGTCAGTCGCTCTGCAGATCAGCACTACTTCACCACCAGTGACTGGACCTGCATGCGAGACCTGTGTACCTTTTTGCAGTCTTTGTAGTACTCAACCAACATGGCCAATGCTAATGATGCCGTTGTTAGCATTAGAATACCCCTTCTATGTCGCCTTGAAAAAAATATTACGGCGATGATGGAAGAGGATGCGGCACAGGAGAAGGAGGAAGAGGGGGCATTTCACAGGGTTTCAGGCAGGTCATACAGAAGTGGCTCAGAGGGTGGGTTCCTGCACCAGCAGAGGCCAGGTACACATGTGGACAGCCAGGGCACAGTTCTGGAGGACGAGGAGGATGAGGTAGAGGAGGAGGAGGAGGAACCGGTTTCACTGCAGGGTGGCACCCTACGCAGCTCAGGGCCATCACTGGAGCATGTCTGGGGGGATATGGAGGACACAGATGATACACCACCTACAGAGGACATCTTATCGTTACCTCTAGGCAGCCTGGCACAAATGAGTGACTACATGCTGAAGTGCCTGCGCAACGACAGCAGAGTTGCCCACATTTTAACTTGTGCTGACTACTGGGTTGCCACCCTGCTGGATCCCCGGTACAAGGACAACGTGCCCACCTTAATTCCCGCACTGGAATGTGATAGGAAGATGTGCGACTACAAGCGTACGCTGGTAGTCGCGCTCCTGAGGGCATTCCTAAATGACATGGGGGTACAAGTGGAAGCACAAGGCGGGGGAGAAGGAGGAGGAAGAAGTCGCCAAAGCAGCCGGGGCACCGCAAGCACCTCAGACAGGAGGGTTAGAATGGCCGAGATATGGAAAAGTTTTTTCACCGCACCACAGCAAACTGCACCACCAGCTGATATGGAACGTCTTAGCAGGAGGCAGCATTTGTACAACATGGTGGAACAGTATGCCTACACGTACTGACTGATGGATCTGCCCCATTCAACTTCTGGGTCTCCAAATTGTCCACATGGCCTGAGCTTGCCCTTTATGCCTTGGAGGTGCTGGCCTGCCCTGTGCCCAGTATATTGTCTGAACATGTATTTAGCACAGCAGGGGGCGTCATTACAGACAAACGCAGCCGCCTGTCCACAGCCAATGTGGACAAGCTCACGTTCATTAAAATGAACCAGACATGGATCCCACAGGACTTGTCTGTACCTTGTGCAGAATAGACATTTATAACTACCTCGCCCTCAAACATACATTCTTGTACTCCAGGGCACTTCTTTATTGAATCCTCTTTTTTAATTGTACCATTATTTTGGAGGCAACCTTAAGTTGAATGAACCTCTCCTCTGTCTGGGTGCCATTGACCTACAATTCAGCAAATCGCCTGCTGCTTTGGTGCGTTACATTAACCTCTTTTTGCTGTCAAATTACCTCTCCTCTGTCTGGGTGTCAGGGACCTATATTTCGTTTAATCGTCTGCTGTATTGCTGGGAGACATTAACCTCTTTTTGCTGTCAAATGACCTCTCCTCTGTCTGGATGTCAGGGCCTACATAAATGATAGCGGCCTGTTCCTTTTCAGGTTGACCTGAGGCCTGTGTTGCTGTTATGGGACCTCTCTCCTCTGTCTGGGTGCCAGGGGCCTTTATTAATGATAATTTTCTGCTGCATTGGTGGGTGACATGATGCCAGTTTTGCTGTTATGGGACCTCTCTCCTCTGTAGGGGTGCCAGGGCCTAAATTGCTGAAAGTGGCCTGTTCCATTGCTGGGTAACATGATGCCTGTTTTGCTGTTATGAGACCTCTCTCCTCTGTCTGGGTGCCAGGGGCCTACATTAATGATAACCGCCTGCTGCATTGGTGGGTGACATGATGCCTGTTTTGCTGTTATGGGACCTCTCTCCTCTGTCTGGGTGCCAGGGGCCTACATTAATGATAATCACCTGTGGCATTGGTGGGTGAAATGATGCCTGTTTTGCTGTTATGGGTCCTCTCTCCTCTATCTGGGTGCTAGGGTCTAAATTGCTGAAAGTGGCCTGTTTCATTGCTGGGTAACATGATGCATGTTTTGCTGTTATGGGACCACTCACCTCTGTCTGGGTGCTAGGGCCTACATAAATGATAAGGACCTGTTCCATTGCAGGTTGACCTGAGGCCACGTTGCTGTTACGGGACCGCTCTCCTCTTTGCTGGAGCCATGGGCCTGAATGAGTGATTGTTGCCTGTGGTACTGCTGGGTAAAATCAATACTGTTTTGGCGTGATTTGAACTCTCCTATTTGTGGGTGCCAGGGGCCTGAGTCTGTGCATGAGGCCTGTGACACTGCAGGCAGGCATGAATCCTTTTTGACTGTGATGACAACTTCTCCAACTCCCATGTATGGTTGTCTTGGGCCTGAGTCTGTGAGTGAGGCTGGTGGCACTGCTGGCAGACATGAATCCTTTTTGGCTGTGATCAGAACTTCTCCAACTCCCATGTATGGTTTCTTTGGGCCTGAATCTGTGAATGTTGCCTGTGGCACTGCTGGCAGACATGAATCCTTTTTGGCTGTGATGAGAACTTCTCCAACTCCCATGTATGGTTGCCATGGGCCTGAAGCTGTGAATGAGGCCTGTGGCGCTGCAGGCAGACATAAATACTTTATGGCTGTGAGGAGAACTTCAACTCTCATACATTCCCACCTGACTCCACCTCCTCCTCCAAGTTGACAAATAATATTGGTTCATTTATATTTATTTTATTTTAAGTCATTTCTCTATCCATATTTGTTTGCAGGGGATTTACCCACATTTTGCTGTCTTTTGCAGCCCTCTAGCCCTTTCCAGGGCTATTTTACAGCCATTTTAGTGCCCAAAAGAAAAGTTCAAGTTCGGATCCTGAACCCGAACATTTTCGTGAAGTTCGACCGTACTTCTTGAACCCGAACATCCAGGTGTCCGCTCAACTCTACTCAGGGTGTATTAAAGCCTACACTTTTCTTGGCCATCATAGCCAAACATCATCCTCTTTAGTGTAAAGATCAGTATTTTGGATTGCAAACTAAACTACCAGATGACCACAGATGCAAGGCCCACAGCAGACAGTATCACACATGATAGGTTTATATACATAGCTCAGAAGACAGTATCACACATGAAAAGATTAGGTACATAGCTCAGCAGACAGTATCACACATGATAGAATTAGATATGTATGCGTATCCAGATGCCGTCCATTTTTCTTGCAAGTCACATTTACTTCTATGGGGCGAAAGCTGCATGAAACATGCACAATATAGATGATGCTGTGAGTTTACAGAATGCAGTAGTAGAGATGACTCGAAATATTCGCCAGAGAACAGTTCCCAGTGAAAATCGGATGTTCGCGTTCGCCGCGGCGGACGAACATATGCGATGTTCGGTCCGCCCCCTATACGTCATCATTGAGCAAACTTTGACCCTGTACCTCACAGTCAGCAGACACATTCCAGACAATCAGCATACCCTTCCTCCCAGACCCTCCCACCTCCTATCAAAAAGCAAGGACAGCATCCATCTTAGGGTCCAATCACATGTCCGTAATTTGGGTCCGCATCCATTCCGCAATTTGCGGACCCATTCACTTTCAATGGGGCTGGAACGGATGCAGATCCGCATTTTCGGGATCCTCATCTGTTTTTTCGGGATCTGCATCCGTTTTTTCAGGATCAGAAATTCAGTTTCTGAAAAAAATAGAACATGTCCTATTCTTGTCCGCAATTGCGGACAAGAAAAGGCATTTTTTATTATAGTGCTGGCTATGTGCTGTCTGCAAATTGCGGATTGCACATTGCCGGTGTCTGTGTTTTGCGGATCCGAAAACACTTACGGACGTGTGAATGGACCCTTAGATTCATTCTAAAGCTGCAGTGTTAGTTAGAGCAGGGAGATTGCTGCTGCTGCTGAATTAATAGTTAAAGCGTTAGCTAGGCCAGTGTTCTGTGTCCTCTTCAGTCCTCAAGACTCACCTGCTGTAAGGACGGCGTCCTTACAGCACCCCAAAAAAGGGCTGGTACATCAGTCTGCTTTAATTTTTACCCTTTAATATAATTGCAGTTGCCTGCCAGTGTGTGTCAGGCCCACAGACTGCACTGTGCCCACTACCAGTGCCCACCACTCATATAGGGTGGCACAGTACCTTACAGATAAAAAGTCATTTCATTTTTACCCTTTATTATAATTTCAGTTGCCTGCCAGTGTGTGTCAGGCCCACAGACTGTACTGTGCCCACTGCCCACCACTCATACAGGGTGGCACAGTACCTTGCAGATAAAAAGTCATTTAATTTTTACCCTTTAGTATAATTGCAGTTGCCGGCCAGTGTGTGTCATGCCCACAGAATGTACTGTGCCCACTGCCACAGTAAATTGCACGGCGCACACGCAGTGATCTAAAATTCAAACGAAGCAGACAGAGCATGGGTCTCTTTCCATCCCCTGGTTCCAAAAATCTGTTCACTACACCGGCCCTGGCCCTGATAAGGGACAAACATAGATTAAACTTATAGGAATAGTACTTAGTTAACACTAGTTGCATTGGTGGCAAATTCCATTGCAAGTGCTCAAAATTAGAAGGAAGCGGACAGAGCAAGCTTTTTTCTCTATCTCCCCATGCAAGGATTCAATTCAATACACATCCCCTGATAGGGGACTTAACAAAGATTAAAATGGTAAGAATAGTAGTTCACATTATTTGTACTGGTGGCACAGTACATTGCGCGGCGCACGCGCTGTGCCCCAAATTGGAAGTAAGAGGACCGACCAATCATCTTTCTCCATCTCCCGGTTCCTAAAATCTATTTGATACACGTCCATTGATAGGGGAAGTAACAGGGATTAAACGGATAGGAATAGTACTACTTAACACACCACTTATATAGGGTGGCACAGTACATTGCACAGCGCACATGCAGTGCTCCAAATTGGAAGGAAGAGGACCGACCAACCATCTTTTTCCATCTCCCGGTTGCTAAAATCTATTCCATACACCGGCCCCTGATAGGGGACAAAACAGAGATTAAACTGGTAAGAACAGATTTTTTAATAAAAAAAAAAAAGAGGATAGCCTCTGCGGAGCTGGGTATTTTTTGGCCGCATTACTGAACACTCATGCACAATGGCTGTAGGCTCATGCGTCCTTTTGTGGAGGTGACAAACCTGGTCATTCAAACCCAAGGCAACATCATCGACCTCATCCCACATGCGTTTCTTCTGGAGCGTGCCCTGCGAAGAGAGCAGGATCAGGCCGTAGATGAGCATGAAGAGGAAGAGTTGTGGTCACCATCACCACCAGAAGCAGCCTTGTCGTCGTTGATTGCTGGACCTACGACAACGCAGAGAGAGGAGTCTGAAGAAGAGGAGTCAGAGGAGGAAGGTGGCTTTGAGGAGGTGGAAGAACAACCACAGCAGGCGTCCCAGGGGGCTTGTTGTCACCTTTTGGGGACCCTTGGTGTTGTACGTGGCTGGGTGGAGGAAGAGAACTTCAATGACGTCAGTGAGGACAAGGAACGGGACATGGCTAGCTTGGTATCCAACCTTGTACAATGCAAATGGACTGTTTGCGGTTTTTTTGCGGTGCGTTAAATGGGGAGTTTGGTCTGTCAATGTCTGTGAAGCGGGCGTAACCCTTACACTACCTGATCGATAGTGTAACAGGTCTGTCTGGTTCCCGTTATGCAAGACGGTAAACAAAGTCCTGGTACTTTGTTTTTAATCTTGCATAACGGGAACCAGATGGATCCTTTATGCTTTCCCATAGACTTCTATTGGGACGGAAAGCAAATGGAATGCCTTTTAAAGGCTTCCGTTTTGCATTCCGTCATAATACAAGTCTATGGGCTGAGGAACGGATCCGTCCGTCCGTCTTATGGATTCCGTTATTTTCCGTTATAACCATGTTATAATGAAAAGCCATAACGGAATCCCTAACGCTAGTGTAAACCCACCCTTACATGTAGTATATACTAATCTCTGTACAATACTGTGGTTGGTGTGTGTTATTTTGAATATAATAAATATAATACTAGACTAGCACTATATACTGACACCAAGTGTATCTAAATCATAGTATAGGGCATATAGAATTGTAGTGAACAATGGCACAGGTAAAAATGTATGGTAATCATTGCACAGTAAAAAAAGAGCATTCATCAAAGGGATTTGTTTAATGTATACAATATATTTTTTATATATATGTTAAATGTAAGACAAAGACGTAGATGTGAACCCGGCCAAATTTCACAGTTGTAATTCCATTACCAGGTCTTTACCTTATGTTCTGGTATTAGCTAGTAACACAATGCGCCACCTGCTGTCTGAACGTTGTATTGCAAGTTATCCAATTTAAACATAACGCCATTTCGTGACACACATCTCAGGACATGTTGAGATAAGTGAGCAGATAAGTGTGGACACATCTGTAGGTAGTCTAAAGAAGCAACACATTTAGCACAGTGCCTCGCACTACTGTATATAGAGAGGGGGGCGTATGACTAGACACTTTTGACTAACTATACACACTATTGGCTCATTGTGCACATTGTGGCATCTTAATCCGCAATAAGGATGAGCAAATTTTGCTAAAATTCAATTAGTTCTGATTTGGCTGGGAAATGAGAGTTTCCCAGCCAAAAGGTATTAGTTTCCCAGCTAAAAGTGATTTTTTTCTCTCTGTCTCTTTCTGAAAAAATTCTACCCAATGAAATCTGAAGAAATTATGATTATATCCAATCAGAATAAAAAACAAAAAACAAAACATGGGTCAAATTTCAATTCAATGCAGACAAATTGATTTGCTCATTTCTAATCCACAGACCCAATTCGTATTAATCTTTTAGCACATATGCCTCATAAATATATTAGAAACTTGATCCAACTTAATGCACCAAATTTTAAAAAATTTAAATTGCGTTACTAAATGTATTAGGCAAATTGATTTGCCACATTTGTGTGAGGGGAGGTGGGGCAAGCCGCTTATAAGTCCGCAGCCTACCCTGCATCGTTGTCAGCGGCACGTTTGCGTCACTTCCGGTTCGGTTGTGGATGGTGAGCGGCGCACGTGGGTAACGGGCTGCACTGATTCACTGGCGGTCGAACGCAGGATATCAAGGTTGGGTCACCAGTAAGATTGGAGCTATTAGGGTCTTAAGCAAGGGCATGTCTGGCAGTATCGAGCAGGTACTTACCTGCTAGTTCAAAGAGCACGCGGCATGGTATGGAACGAGCTCCTCTGCGCGAACTTAATAGCTCACTGACGTCTAAGCATTATACAAGTGCACCATCTACTGGGCGAGGGTGTTACTGCATGCAATTTAAATACCCAGTCAGTATTTTTACTGTCAAATGTCTCTGGCAGATGTAAAAGCGAATAAGTCAGGGCATAGGTGTAAAACATTGTAAATTGATACGTTCAGTTTGCGGGATAGTTCTTCTCATTTCTTTTATGAATGATCGATATACAAATATGATCCCAGAAGTTTATCTTGCCTTTTCTCCGGATCTATAATTGAGGTAAAAGACGTAAATCTGGCGTCCCTGCTCATAGCGGCCCATGAAGCAACCGATAATAAGACCATAGTCTGTGGCGACGTCTCGGTAGTATTAAGATCTGAAGATCTGAGGTTAAATAGGAAACTTAGCATAGCGGAATTCATTTTAGCTTTCAGTCTATATAGAGACGTTATCTGTACCATTAACCCGCAGCGCAGGGAGGAATTAGATCTGTATATGTATAAGGTGGTGGATCTAGCCTATAAATATGGTGGGTCCGCCTTCTATGACTATCACCGTTCCTTTTCGGCTAAGGCAGCAACATCGACACAGAATTATTTTGTAGGCATTTTGCGGGCCTCAAAGCTCCTTCATGTGCTAGGTGCAATTTGTATTCACGCACGGCAGACTGGTGCTCGTATACTAATAATCCAGCTCAGTTGCAAGCTAGTAATATCCCAGGTCCATCAGTCAGCAAAAGGGTCCCGTGGGTGGACAAGTTGGGGCGGGCCATTAAGTATTTGGGGAAATCTCAACTATGCAATAACTTTAACTATTCTGCGTGTCATTACAGTCAGTGCAGGTTATTGCATATGCTTCAGAGGCCATCCCCGCGTGGCTTGCTCACAAAAGAATCAGGATCCTGCATGACTAAGTGGTGAACATTGATCTCCTTAGCTCATTGTTAAGTACTCATCCAGACTCTGATTGGGTCCAATTCGTCATCAATGGCTTAATCAATGGTTTTCATAAAGGTCTATTGGCGCTTCCGCAATCTACTTATGAATGTAAGAATTATAAACAAAAAATTGCGGGTAGCGATAGTGGGTCGCACTTGGGCAGCTCAGCCTCTGTTGGTGGTGGACCTTGTCCCAGCCCTGGCTGATGCTGCGCAGGCTAATTGCCGAGTTGCCAACAGTGCGGGACTGTCCACTGTGCCGGCGGGCCCCCCTCCTTTCACAGTTTGGCACAGGCCCCCTCCCCTCGCCTTTAGTTACGACTCACGTCAGTCTCAGACTCTCATGTGTCTGTCCTGCAGTGCGGGCCGCGATGCGATCCTAGTTACAGGGCAGGGAGGCGGGACTGGAGATGGGGAGGTGGTGCTGGCCTATGAGAGAGGCTGGCGGCGCCTGGCGGAACTGCGCAGGCGACGCGATGACGTAATCGCGCCGCTGCGCTGCAGAGGGCATCAGAGCATCGCTGTCGCCGGACGTGTGACTGTGTAAGTACAGTCTGACTGTGACTGTGTCTAGAGTTTTGTGTGACTGTGTCTAGAGGTGGACAAAAATCAATAATTCTAAATGATGGACTACATTGGGGGGATGGGGGAAGAGGAATTAATTATCATTCATCTGCATTGGCTACTGGCCCATTATAGGAGGTGTTATGGGCCAGGCACATTATAGGGAGGGGTGTTATATGGCTGAGTGGCTACTACTGGCACATTATAGGGGGTGTTATATGGCTGGGTGGCTACTGGCACATATAATGTGCCAGTAGCCACCCAGCCATATAACACCTCCTATAATGTGCCAGTAGCCACCCAGCCATATAACACCCCCCCTATAATGTGCCAGTAGCCACCCAGCCATATAACACCTCCCCTATAATGTGCCAGTAGTAGCCACCCAGCCATATAACACCTCCCCTATAATGTGCCAGTAGTAGCCACCCAGCCATATAACACCCCCCTCCTATAATGTGCCAGTAGCCACCCAGCCATATAACACCCCCCCTATAATGTGCCAGTAGTAGCCACCCAGCCATATAACGGCACCCCCCCTATAATATATGCGCGGGGGCCATACAAAAATTTGCTGTGGGGCCCAGTCATTTCTAGCTACGCCCCTGACATCCACATATTTAGATAGGTTTGAGGTTAGGCCATCTATTCCTGATATTATCGGTCTAATATCAGGAATAGATGGCCTAACCTCAAACCTATTTAAATATGTGGATGTAATACTACAAAGCGAAGTTCAAAAACTACCAGCCTACCTACGTGATACTAAACACATCCTACAAATACTAGAAGGGACTCAATGGCAGGCAAATTTTATTTTAGGCACATCAGATGTGACCTCACTGTATACAGGGAAGAATTGTGGACCTTGGAGGCTACCGTACTACCAGTGGTGATGTCACCGACAGGAATCTCCAGTACAACGTTCTAACGCTACTTCACGTTCCCTCGCACAGTGCGTCCTGACGGCCGGAGCAGCGTTGGTGCTAGTAGGTGAACAGAAGAAACCTGAAAGCGCAGCACCCCATGATTGGCGAAAGACCGGCACAACGGTGATCAGACGGTCAAGGAAGTACTGACAAGAGAAAAGGTAACCACAGACGTAGTCAGAGGGAGGCACTTCACTTACTTTGAATGCACACCGAACACCTGTACTATTAGAAATATTCTATTTCAGCTTTCCAATTCAAACACCTCTGGACAAGATTATAAAAACCTTTTTTCCACATTTCCAAACCACTTCAGTACAAATTACCAGCGCTCTTTATTACTATCGCTACCCGCAATTTTTTGTTTATAACTTAACTATACGAGGGCAGCAACAGAGCCCAGCTCCGATAAAGAAGCAGCGGAGTCTACCTATAATAGGGAGAGTATTTTTTGTACTGACCACACGACAGCGCAGGCAGACTACAAATCAAATGTAAGAATTAGCCATCTGCATGCAGAGACCCCGTGGCCATATCTCAGCTCATTTAGGCTGAATTGGACAAAGGGTGTCTGATTGGTCCATTTAAGCAACTCCCCTTTGCATGTTGGAGGATTAACCCTGTCGGTGTTGTTTCTCAGAAATTTAATAATAAAAAAAGGTTAATATATGACTTGTCGGCCCCACATTCTTTACCCATACCTAGCCTAAATTCATTAAACCCTCCCGAGGAATTTGCCATGAAATATACCTCAATTGATGAAGCCATTCAGGTGATACTGACTTTAGGTAGGGGGCCTGGTTATCCAAAGCGGACATCGTCGGGGCTCTATGCCGGAAAACTACTGATCGGGATTATCCTAATGCATTCTGAATGGAGAGAAATCCGTTCAGAATGCATTAGGATGTCATCTGTTCAGTACCCAATGCATTCTGGAGGACTTGCCGTAACACCGGATCCGGAATTAATGCCCATTAAAGTCCATTAATCCGGATCAGCAATTAAGCTACACGTCGTTTCGGTGCATTGCTGGATCCGACGTTTAGCTCAGCGCATGCGCAGCAGCAGTTCCGATCTGGGCCCCAGTGTAAGCTGGGGCTCCGATCGGTTATTATGAAAGCCAGGACGCTACTGAAGTCCTGGCTGTCATGGTAAGTACTCCGCAGCAGTGTACTTACATGCACTGCGGCCCCCGGGCACTCCTTTATGACGTCACAGGTCCGGGCGGCGCATTGATCTATGCGCGGCGGGGACCTGTGACGTCATGAAGGAGCGCCGGCGGCCTCATCACAGGTAAGTACATTGCTGCGGAGTACCATGGCAGCCAGGACTTCAGTAGCGTCCTGGCTGCCATGGTAACCTGAAAGCATTTCGAAGACTGATTTGGATCCTGATCAGTCTTCAAATGCTTTCAGGCGACTTGCGTTCTGACGGATCCAGCGCGCCTGAAGTGCCTGTCGGATCCTGAGAACGCAAGTGTGAAAGCACCCTAAATTGACTATCGGGTCAAAGTCTAGCCTATGGATTTTCGATCAGTTCGCTGGGGCCTTGCATTGGATTTTACAAGTTTTTTCCGTGTTAATCATGTCATTCACTACCTGCATGATTTCTTTTCGATAGAACCCCCAGCGCAAGACCTTAGAGTGCCTATAGCTCCACACAAGGTGGAAGGACCCGGTACTTCAATTACATTCCTGGGTATATGTCTGGACACAGTAAAGATGGAAGCTAGTCTCCCACAAGATAAGTTGCTCAGGAGTAAAGAAGTGGTGCACAGGTTAGCTCAAGCTAGGGTTACCAACTTACCACCAAAACGGATCTCCAGTCCCTTTTCGGAATGCTCAACTTCGCCATGCGTATTATACCTCAAGGGAGGTCATTTATATCTAGACTGTTAAATTTGCTCCCTCATGCTCAGGGTCAGGATAGTCCAGTGTTTCTGGACTAAGAAGCTATGGCCGATTTGGTCATGTGGGATAAGTTCTTGTCACAATGGAATGGCATTTCATTAGTCATTCCTGTGGTTTCTAATTGCTCTCCAGTAGTCCATATGGACGCATCATCTTCAGTAGGTTTTGCGGCTATCTATGGTACTCATTGGATTGCTGATCAATGGCCACTCGAGATTGTGAACTTGGCGGGTTTTTCTAAGTGTTCCCTATTGTTTGAGATCTACCCTCTGGTGGGGGCGGCTCGGGTATGGGGAGCACTGTGGAAATATCAGACAGTTCTTTTCCTGACAGACAATGAAGTAGTAGTAGAAATTCTTATGAAAAGTAGATCAGGCTCCAGGCAGATTGTGATTATGTCTATTGTCAGGAGGCTTGTTTGGCTGTCCCTTCAGCATAATTTTCACGTCAGGTGTGAACATATTAGTGGGCAATATAGCATGGCAGCTGATGCCTTGTCCAGGCGTCATTTTTCACTCTTTTTCCAGGTTTTTCCGCAGGCGGACCACATACCGTCTCCTGCCCCCCGGCTTGACCAGTTAGTGATGGACTAGCAGTTCACCTGGCTATAGCCAGGTCTCTCATGACTAAAGCTCTGTCCAGTAACACCCTGAGGTCATATTAGACGGCCTGGGTCTTATTCAACAATTTTAAAAAGATTCATTCACCAGCAGGGGTGGGCAACATAACTTACCTATTGGCTTTTGCCTCATTTTGCCACTCTCATCTTAAGTTGGCATTTAGCACGATTAAATTGTACCTAGCTGGGATACAACATTTGTATATGCTGCATCCAGATCAACCCTCCTTGTTCTCAGCACATCCGATAAGAATGTTATTAAAGGGTATCCAGAAGTGGTCTGCCGTTGTTCGACCCACTCGGCAGCCGTTTACTGGTGCTATGTTAAGATTATTATCCGATAAGTTACAGAAGAACCCCTTTAGTAAACATATTAGTTTATTAATCAAGACAGCTATGTATCTAGCATTTTATGGTTTTCTTAGACCAGGCAAATTCACCTGTGCCACAACATGCAAACATTATTTAAGGAAGAACCAGTTGGAATGGCATGGTACATGTGATATACTTACTTTGGCCTCTTCAAAGATGGCCCAATGAGGACAGTTGATAGAAGTCATATATTTCCCCACCGGTAACAGATGGTGTCCAGTTAAAGCTTTACAGGAATGGATGCACTTCATTGGGACTGCCCCTGCGGATTGTCCTCTGTAAAAGCTCGGGGTGGAGCCATTGAATAGCCAGAATTTTCTTAGATTTATTTGCATATTATTGAGGAATGTCGTATTGCCCCCATATCAATCACAGGGCATTCATTCCGCTTTGGAACGGCTTCCAAGCCTAACGTTCCGGTGCATATTATAAAAAAAATTCGGCAGATGGAAGTCGGCATGTTATACGCGATACATACCAGATCCACAATGTAAAATGTCAAATGCTTTCAGATACCTGGTGTTGTAAATTATGCTATTAAACATAATTATCTGAATCTATGTTTCGTTGTTTTTTTTGCCCCTTTAGCCTACCCTCCGTACAGCAGTTTCGGCATAACTCTACTGCTATCAGGTTGGAGGTAGGTAGGTAGGTTCACAACTCATAGCCGACCCGAACACAAATTAGTTAGCCGAATTTTTGTGAGGGGAAGTGGGTCAAGCTGCTTATAAGTCCGCAGCCTCCCCTGCATGTTGTCAGCGGCACGTTTTGCCCCACCCTCCCAACCCCCGCTATTTAAAAACCTCACTGGGGTGGGCCCCTTTAGCCTACCCTCCGTATAGCAGTTTCGGCATAACTCTACTGCTATCAGGTTGGAGGTAGGTAGGTAGGTTCACAACTCATAGCCGACCCGAACACAAATAGGTCCCTGTGCATGCAGTTGCAACTATAGACCATTAATTGGTAATAAATATGGGATCATGATGGTCCAGCTTCTGGGGCTCTCTTATCCTTAGAATGAGGGGTCTCGGAATCCCCACTGAATGCAGCTGTAGTGCACATGTTGGTCCACCATTCCATGCACTTCTATGGTGCTGACAATGACAGCACTCCATCAGTCCCATAAAAGTAAATGGAAGGTGCATAATCATGCTCACTACCATTCCAGAGAGGGGATTTTCATTTTTAGGGTTACCGACACAATCTATTTATCACTTAACTTATGGATAGAGTTGAGCGGACCTGAACTGTATAGTTCGGCTTCATATTGAATTTTGGGGTGTTCGGTACATGAACCCGGACCCGAACATTTTCAAAAAAGTTCGGGTCCGGGTCTATTGTTCGGCGATTTCTTACCGCTTTCTGAAGGGCTGCACAGCAGCCAATCAGCTAGCATTTACTTCTTGCCCTAAGAAGCCTACTAATGGCATGGCTGTGATTGGCCAAGTGCAGCAAGTGACCCAGCCTCTATTTAAGCTGGAGTCACGTAGCGCCGCCCGTCTCTCTGCTCTGATTAGTGTAGGGATAGGATGCAGTTGCTGTGAGGGCGAGATTAGGCAGGGAAGACTCAGCAAAAGCACCTAATGAAGAGATTGATCTACAGCTGTGAATCATTAAACTTCTGTTAGTTCATTGCTCACTGGTTTTTAGGCTGCACAGAGCGTTTTTCTGTCACTTATTTCTGGGGTGATCGGAGGCCATTGTGTGATCTTTTGGTGCTCCAGCACATGTTTTGAGCTGCCACCAAGTTCAACATACATTTTTGGGTTCAATAGTAGCCTTTTAATTTGCAATATCCTACATCAGGGGTTGTGCTTACTGTCACACCTTGAAACACAGGATAGAAATTGCTATATTTTATTGAGGGGTGAAATTCAATTGCCAAAATACGAATACCCTAAATCTGGTGTTCCAGCTGTGGCTGGCTAAGTTTAATACTGTAGGTCAAAGGATAGATTTTTTTCTGGGGTGAAATTCAATTGCCAAAATACCAATCCCCTAAATCTGGGGTTCCAGCTGTGGCTGTACAAAAGTAATACTGTCTGTCAAAGGATATATTTGTTTCTGTGGTTAAATAAAATCCCTGAAATAGAAATCCTAAACATCTGTGCTTTCCTCTGTTCCTCTCCAAGTGTAATTCTGTCCGCAATAGGGCATATTACATTCAGCGTGTCAGCGTCTAAATACAAGCCCTGAAAAATAAATCCTCTATATTTGCACATGCTACTGTGCATCTTCAAGTGTATTTCAGTCCGTAAAAGGGTATATTACACTCAAGGTCTAAATACAAGTGCTGAAAGCGTAATCCTCTATATTTGCACAAGCTATTGTGCATCTCCAAGTGTATTTCTGTCCGTAAAGGGTATATTACACTGTGTCTAAATGCAAGGGCTGAAAGCGTAATCCTCTATATTTGCTCACGATATTGTGCATCTCCAAGTGTAATTCTGTCCATAAAAGTATACCTTTCAGCCAGGGCCTAAATACTATGCCTAAAATTGATATTCCCCTAAATCTGTGGTTTCTGCTGTGCCTGTATTAGTGTAAAACTGTACATAAATAGATAGTTAGATAGTGTTGGGTGCCTGTAAATAAAGGCCTTAATTTGAACTCTATACATTGGGCCAAATAGGTTTTTCCTTATTGTGGTGAACGTTAACAATGAGGAAAACATCTAATAAGGGACGTGGACATAGTCGTGGTGGTGTTAGTGGACCCTCTGGTTCTGGGAGAGGACGTGGCCGTTCTGCCACAGCTACACGTCCTAGTGAACCAACTATCTCAGGTCCCAGTAGCCGCCAGAATCTACAGCGATATTTGGTCGGGCCTAATGCCGTTAGTATGGTAAGGCCTGAGCAAGTACAGGCGCTAGTCGATTGGGTTGCCGACAGTGGATCCAGCAGATTCACATTATCTCCCACCCAGACTTCTGCAGAAAGCGCACAGGTGGCGCCTGAAAACCAAGCCTATCAGTCTGTCACATCACCCCCATGCATATCAGGGAACCTGTCTGAGCCTCAGGTTATACAGCAGTCTCTTATGCTGTTTGAAGAATCTGCTGGCAGAGTTTCCCAAGGGCATCCACCTAGCCCTTCCCCAGCGGTGTAAGACATAGAATGCACTGACGCACAACCACTTATGTTTCCTGATGAGGACATGGGAATACCACCTCATCGGAGTCCGCATGTCTCTGATGATGACGAAACACAGGTGCCAACTGCTGCGTCTTTCTGCAGTGTGCAGACCGAACAGGAGGTCAGGGGGGAAGACTGTGTATAAGACGATGCAGGGGACGATGAGGTCCTAGACTGAATGAAGGTCGTGCCACTGACTTTCAGAGTTCAGAGGAAGAGGCAGTGGTGAGACCGAGCCAACAGCGTAGCAAAAGAGGAAGCAGGGTGCAAAAGCAGAACGGCCGTCGCCAAGAGAGTTCGCCTGCTACTGGCCACCGCCACCAGGGACCAAGCACACCAAAGGCAGCTTCAAGGAGTTCCCTGGCATGGCACTTCTTCACACAATGTGCTGACAACAAGAACCGAGTGGTTTGCATGCTGTGCCATCATAGGCTGAAGCGAGGCATTAACGTTCTGAACCTTAGCACAACCTTCATGACCAGGCATCTACATGCGAGACAGGGGCTGCAGTGGAGTAAGCACCTTCAAAACCAAGAAAGGACTCAGGCCCCACCTGCTCTATCTTTTGCTGCTGCCTCGGCCTCTTCCTCCGCCTCGGGAAGAATGTTGGCACCTGCCACCCAGCAAAAAGAGGATGTGCCACCAACACCACCACCTCTGTCACCAAGCATCTCCACCACGTCACACTGCAGCGTTCAGCTCTCCATCTCACAATCCTTGGAGAGAAAGCGTAAATTCCCACCTAGCCACCCTCGAGCCCTGGGCCTGAATGCCAGCATTTCTAAACTACTGACCTTTGAAATGCTGTCATTCGGGCTGGTGGACACAGACAGCTTCAAACAGCTGATGGCGATGGCTGTCCCACAGTACGTCATTCCCAGCCGCCACTACTTCTCCAAGAGAGCCGTGCCTTCCCTGCACAACCAAGTATCGGATAAAATCAAGTGTGCACTGTGTAACACCATCTGTGGCAAGGTCCACCTAACCACAGATATGTCGACCAGTAAGCATGGCCAGGAACGCCATATCTCCCTAACTGCACACTGGGTAAATGTAGTGGCGGCTGGGCCCCAGGTAGAGAGCTGTTTGACACACGTCCTTCCGCCGCCAAGGATCACAGGGCATAATTCTTTACCTCCTGTAACCTCCTCCTCCTACTTGACTTCCTCCTCCTCTTCTTCCACCTGATCATACAGTCAGCCACACACCTTCACCACCAACTTCAGCACAGCCCGGGGTAAATGTCAGCAGGACGTTCTGAAACTCATGTGTTTGGGGGACAGGCCCCACACCGCGCAGGAGTTGTGGTGGGGTATAGAAAAACAGACCGACGAGTGGTTGCTGCAGGTGAGCCTCAAGCCCGGCCTGGTGGTGTGTGATAATGGGCGAAATCTCGTTGCAGCTCTGGGACTAGCCGGTTTGACGCACATCCCTTGCCTGGCGCATGTTCTGAATATGGTGGTGCAGAAATTAATTCACAACTACCCCGACATGTCAGAGCTACTGCATAAAGTGCGGGCCGTCTGTGCACGCTTCCGGCGTTCTCATCCTGCCGCTGCTCGCCTGTCAGCGCTACATCGTAACTTTGGCCTTCCCGCTCACCGCCTTATATGCAACGTGCCCATCAGGTGGAACTCCACCTTGCACATGCTGGAGAGACAACAGCAGGCCATAGTGGAGTTTCAGCTGCAGCACGCACGGGTGAGTCGCACTGCGGAACAGCACCACTTCACCACCGATGACTGGGCCTCCATGCGAGACCTGTGTGCCCTGTTGCGCTGTTTCGAGTACTCCACCAACATGGCCAGTGGCAATGACGCCGTTATCAGCGTTACAATACCACTTCTATGTCTCCTTGAGAATACACTTAGGGCGATGATGGAAGAGGATGTGGCCCAGGAGGAGGAGGTAGAGGGGACATTTCTAACACTCTCAGGCCATTCTTTTAGAAGTGACTCAGAGGGAGGTCTTTTGCAACAGCAGAGGCCAGGTACAAATTAGGCCATCCAGGGCCCACTACTGTAGGACGAGGAGGTGGAGGAGGATGAGGATGAAGCATGTTCACAACGGAGTGGCATCTAACGCAGCTGGGGCCCATCACTGGTGCGCGGCTGCAGGGAAAAGGAGGACAATGACGATAAGCCTCCCACAGAGGACAGCTTGTCCTTACCTGTAGGCAGCCTGGCACACATGAGCGAGTACATGCTGCAGTGCCTGCGCACCGACAGAAGAGTTGCCCACATTTTAACGTGTGCTGACTACTGGGTTGCCACCCTGCTGGATCCCCGATACAAAGACAATGTGCCCACCTTAATTCCCGCACTGGAGGGTGATGGGAAAATGCACGAGTACAAGCGCACACTGTTAGATGCACTCCTGAGAGCATTCCCAACTGACACGGGGGGACAATTGGAAGCACAAGGCGAAGGCAGAGGAGGAGCAAGAGGTCGCCAATGCAGCTGTGTCACGGCCAGCTCCTCTGAAGGCAGGGTTAGCATGGCTGAGATGTGGAAAAGTTTTGTCACAGTGCCACAGCTAACTGCACCACCACATGATAGGGAATGTGTTAGCAGGAGGCAGCATTTCAACAACATGGTGGAACAGTATGTCTGCAGACGCCTACACATACTGAATGACGGGCCTGCCCCATTCAACTTCTGGGTCTCTAAATTGTCCATATGGCCAGAGCTTGCCCTTTATGCCTTGGAGGTGCTGGCCTGCCCGGCGGCCAGTGTATTGTCTGAACGTGTATTTAGCACGGCAGGGGGCGTGATTACTGACAAACGCAGCCGCCTGTCCACAGCCAACGTGGACAAGCTGACGTTCATAAAAATGACCCAGGCATGGATCCCACAGGACCTGCGCCTCCCTTGTGCAGATTAGACATTCATAACTGCCTCCCCATCAACCATGTATTCTTGTACTCCGGGGCACTTCTTTATTGAATCCTCATTTTTTTAATTGTATCATTATTTTGGTGGGTGACATTATCCTCTTTATACTGTCAAGTGACCTCTACATGTCTAGTTGTCAGGGGCCCATATTTTTTTTCATCGCTTGCTGCATTGGTGGGAGATATTAAACTCTTTATACTGTCAAATGACCTCTACATTGTCTGGTTGTCAGGTGCCTATATTTTGTTTAATCATTTGTTGTCTTGGTGGGAGATATTAAACTCTTTTTACTGTCAAATGACCTCCCCATTGTGTGATTGTCACATACATACATTTATTGAACCTCCAAAAATCACAAAGTAGTGATCTTTTGACACGAAGCGAGAAAAAAACTTCTGATAGGATCCCATTAGTCATGACATACCCGGAGGATAGCAATTCTATTGCCTCCATTGTACGCAGGCACTGGTCTGTTCTCAAGAGTGGCCATAGCAAAATTGATGAATTTACGGTGGCTCCATTATTTTCTTTTCGGAGATCGAAAAATCTAAAAGACCTGTTGGTCCACACAGATGTTGGCCCTCTGAAAAAAACTGGCCAGACCTATTTACGTTCTCAAAAGTTGGGTAGTTTTCCATGCCTCAGTTGTATAAATTGTTAATTTATGCAAATAGGAAGCAAATTTGTTCATCCGAATACACTGACAGTATATCTTATTAAACAGTATTTGACCTGTGAGTCCTCTTACATTATATACGTGTTATGGTGTCCCTGTAAGAAATTATATGTGGGAGAGACCTCCTTGGAGTTTAACCACCTGCCGACCGCCTAACGCAGGGATGCATCCAGGCAGCGGCAGGTTAGTTCCTCCTTGACGCGTCGGCGCGTCATTTCGCGAGAGGCGAGATTTGCTGTGAACGCATGCGCCCGCGCGCGTCCACAGCAACTCGAAGATCGCAAGTTATACTGCAGCCTGCCAGCGATGATCAATCGCTGGCAGGCTTTAGATGCGAAATAAATCGCATCAAAGAGGTATATCAGACGCTGTTTTGTGAACAGCGTCTGGTATACCTGCTACCTGGTCCTCTGGTGGTCCCATTTGCTGGGATCGACCACCAGAGGACCAGGTAGCTCTGTAAAGTAGCACCAAGCACCACACTACACCCCCCCCCCCTGTCACTTATTAACCCCTTGTTAACCCCTGATCACCCCATATCGACTCCCTGATCACCCCCCTGTTACTGATCACCCCCCTGTAAGGCTCCATTCACATGTCCATATGTGTTTTGCGGATCCACGGACGCCGCCAATGTGCTTCCCGCATTTTGCAGATCCTCACAGAACTATATAGAAAATGCCTTTTCGCAATTCCGGATCCGAGCGGGACAAAGTCTGTCCCCATAGAAATGAATGGGTCCGCAACTCCATTCTGCAAACAGAATTGCGGACGTGTGAATGGGGCCTAAGGGTCCCTTATCACCGCCAGTTAGTTCGCTACTTGTTAGGTAGCTAGATCCCAGCCCACCGCACCGCAGTCACTGATTTTGGCAGAGATTTTTTCATCTACATTAATCGATGCGAATGAAAAAATCTGTGCCGTTAATTTTATTTATTTTTTTCATCCCAGAGGCTGAACGGAAAAAATAAATCTCATTACCCGTATGCTCAATATAAGGAGAATAGCAGAAACTCCTAATGCTGGCCATACGTGTAATGATTGCGGAGACCCTCAAATGCCAGGGCAGTACAAACACCTCACAAGTGACCATATTTTAGAAAGAAGAGACCCCAAGGTATTCCGTGAGGGGTATGGTGAGTTCATGCAAAATTTTATTTTTTGTCACAAGTTAGTGGAATTTTTAGACTTTGTAAAAAGTCATGACCCTCACGGAATACCTTGGGGTGTCTTCTTTCCAAAATGGGGTCACATGTGGGGTATTTATACAGCCCTGGCATTTTAGGGGTCCTAAAGCGTGAGAATCTAAATGCGTAAAAATGCCCTGTGAAATCCTAAAGGTACTCATGGGAATTTGGGCCCCTTTGCGCATCTTGGCTGCAAAAAAGTGTCACTCATGTGGTATCGCCGTACTCAGGAGAAGTAGGGCAATGAGTTTTAGGGTGTATTTTTATATATACCCATACTTTGTGTGATATTTCTCTCACCCAACATGGGTATATGTAAAAATACACCCCAAAACACATTGCCCTACTTCTCCTGAGTACGGCGATACCACGTGTGTGACACTTTTTTGAAGCCTGGGTGCGCAAAGGGGCGTAAAGTCCAATGAGTACCTTTAGGTTTTACAGGGATGATCACAATTTAGCCCCGCCCAAAATGCCAGAACAGTAAACACACCCCACAAATGACCCCATTTCGGAAAGTAGACACCCCAAGGTATTCACTGAGGGGCATAGTGAGTCCGTGGGAGATTTGTTTTTGGCCAGAGGTTAGCAGAAATGAAAACTTTATTATTATTTTTTTCCTCAGAAAGTTTCATTTTCTGCTAACTTGTGAAAAAAAAAGAAATGATACATGAACTCACCATGCCCCTCCGCGAATACTTTGGGGTGTCTTCTTTCTAAAATGGTGTGATTTGGGGGGTATTTATACTATCCTGGCATTCTAGCACCTGAAGAAACATGACAGGTGCTCAGAAAGTCAGAGCTGCTTCAAAATGCCGAAATTCACTTTTTTGCACCATAGTTTGTAAACGCTATAACTTTTACCCAAACCAATAAATATACACTTATTGGATTTTTTTTTATCAAAGACATGTAGAACAATAAATTTATAGAAAACGTTATATAGAAATGTAGTTTTTTTAAAAAATTTTAGAACAGAAAGTGAAAAATGTAATTTTTTTGCAAAAATGTCGTTAAATTTTGATTAATAGCAAAAAAAAGTAAAAATGTCAGCAGCAATGAAATACCACCAAATGAAAGCTCTATTAGTGAGAAGAAAAGGAGGTAAAATTCATTTGGGTGGTAAGTTGTATGACGGAGCAATAAACGGTGAAAGTAGTGTAGTGCAGAATTGTAAAAAGTAGTCTGGTCATTAAGGGTGTTTAAGCTAGGGGGGCTGATGTGGTTAAAACGCGCATTAACCAGCACCGGTACACTATCCGCAAAAAACCTCAGGACCTTCCAGTACACAAACACTTTGTTGAGTTTGGTCACATGGAACGTGACTTGAGGTATATGCTCATGTATCATGTTCCCCTCTCACGTAGAGGAGGGAACAGAATTTTGTCACTTAAGAAATGTGAATTATACTGGATTAAAACTCTCAATTCACTTAAGCCGCATGGACTTAATGTGGACTTTAAGCCTTCTCTCCTGACATGATGTTATTGTAGGCTTTGACGATTTGGCTCCTCTTGCTGTATATAGTGCTATAAATTTACTGCCTTTTTCTTGTCTTTCTTGTTTTTACAGTGATGTGGAGTAAGGTTGGAGGACCACATTCAGTATTGATTATCTACAGCTGGGATTTATTCATTATATATATTGACAGATGGGAGATTCTTGTCACTAACTTTGCCTTAAAAAAATTTCTTTGAAATTTTTTTTTTTTTTTAAATTGCTTTTTGTATATCTCTTTGCACTCTTGCGAATGGAGGATGTGGCCTGTCTGCAGACTGGCAATGGTGGGTTTGGTTTATATATTTATATAATGCGGACATGTTTCCCTCAACAAATACTCCAACCCTGGCATGAAATATTCTCTGCTTATTCCTATTTTTAATTTTTTACTGTTTTACATTTTTATTTGTCTTCTTTCTCTTTATGGGTTAAAAGAAAGGGTCCCGTATATGGTATGGTTGCGAATAAATGCCGAGTGCTCACTGTTTTTTCTGTTGTAGACGCGGTGGGAGTCAGTGTACACGACAGCCCTCCATTGGTGTCCCAAGTGCACGAGTGGCATGGTGGATCCCGTGGATGCGACTGAATACCCTAGCACAATACATTGGTACCCTACTTGTGGCCTCTGTACATTCAGTGTCCACGCGACTGTAAATATCACCTGAGTGTGTGATCTGTATCCGTATGTGATACTTCCACCAGGATTTCACACCACAGGGAACTAGTAAGAGAATATCTATTCATTTTACTGTCTAATTTTTAATTTTTATTTTCATTTCTCTCATCTTATTAAAGGGAACCTGTCACCAGGATTTTGTGTACAGAGCTGAGGACATGGGTTGCTAGATGGCCACTATCACATCTGCAATATCCAGTCCCCATAGCTCTCAGTGCTTTATTGTGTAAAAAAAAACATTCGATACATATGCAAATGAACCTGAGATGAGTCCTGTCCCTGGACTTATCTCAGGGACAGGACTCATCTCAGGTTCATTTGCATATGTATCAAATCGTTTTTTTTTTAACACAATAAAAGCACACAGAGCTATGGGGACTGGGTATTGCGGATGTCCTAGCGGCCATCTAGCAACCCATGTCCTCAGCTCTGCACACAAAATCCCGGTGACAGGTTCCCTTTAAATACTTTCTCTCTCTGCTTGGGTTGGAGCACTAAATTAATTAAATTTCTGTATCTGGCCCACTTGTCTCTTTGCATGACGATCAGTTTTTTTCAGACGCTAGAGGTTTGTTCACACAAAGTGTTTTTTTTATATAATCACCTTAAGTGGATTGAATATGTACTTTATAGTGGAGTTGCAAACGTCCACACACCCCTTTTTTTTTCAGATGCTGGAGGTCTGTTCACACTATGCGTTACTTTGGGCCCTGTAAATCATTCCATGATTATGATAATATTAAAGCAAGATGTTATACCGGCCTTTTTAGGGATGCGATCATGTGACTGTTAATAGCACATGACCGCTCTATACTGCTGTGCATTTCGATTAATTATACTACCGTGGAACCATATTGTGATTATACTTATAGCAGCGCTGTGTAATCTCGGGGGGTGAGCGATCGGCTTGTTATCCCCACTGTCAATATAAATACTTTTACTGATGGGCACATACTGAGAGCAGAGACCAGTTTAGCTTCCGGCTTCTGCGCTAACTTAGCAACACAGGATCATGTGACCAGACTATTGTACACTCCCACAGCCCTAGGTCACTCTGGGCATGCCCAGACTGCTCCTAGAGACGCCAATGCACATGTTATACTCTCATGCTGGACTCTGTGGTTCCTCCGACTTTCCCCCATCATTTAGGTAATTTTAAGGAATTCTGTATTCAGCACATGTTCAGCTTATTGAACAATTATCACAGATGATGAAATATGCACAAAATGCACTTTGAATTGAGCCCAGTTTCTATTATATGTAATACACATGGATGTTACATTGATGCACTTTATTTTCTTTTACATGTTTTATGAATGTATATCACATTTATTTGGCTTTATTATATTATTACACTTGATTATGTAATTGATGAGACCCCAATGAGGGGACCTTTATATACTAGCACTATTGCATTGTTTTGTATCACTGCTTGAAAAAGGTTCCATTGTGCGGACCGAAACGTCGCATTGGTGTAAATAAAAGACAATTGTCACTGGAGGTGCCGTGGACCCTTTCTCATATATATATATATATATATATATATATATATATATATATATAACTCTAACAAATTGGCACAGCACTCCTTAGGTAAAAGTGAACAAAATTGTGTTTATTAACACATGTTAACATGTGTTAATAAACACAATTTTGTTCACTTTTACCTAAGGAGTGCTGCGCCAATTTGTTGAAGTTGTAGAGAGACCCCATGACCAGGGGTGGACGCGTGCACCATTGAAATACATTGAAGGAGTGCTGCCGGATTTTTGCTTTTATCTATATATACAGTTGTGTTCAAAATTATTCAATTCCCACTAAAATTGAGTGTTTTCTCCAGTTTGACATTGATTTTGATCATTTCAGTCATCTTGTTTACAATTAAATCAAAGAGGCACTTGTAAGTCAGACAAATATAACATAACATTTATAATGAAATAACCACAAATGTCTTTTCTGTGCTCACATCATTATCAGTTTTATTCAACCCCCAAGTGACATTCAATCTTAGTACTTAGTACAACATCCTTTTCCAGTTATAACAGCTTTTAAATGGGAAGCATAGCTTGACACAAGTGTCTTGCAGCGATCTACGGGTATCTTTGCCCATTCTTCTTGGGCAAAAGCCTCCAGTTCAGTCACATTCTTAGGCTTGCGCGCTGCAACTGCTTTCTTTAAGTCCCACCAGAGGTTCTCAATAGGATTTAAGTCTGGTGACTGCGATGGCCACTTCAAAATGTTCCAGCCTTTAATCTGCAGCCATGCTCTAGTGGACTTGGAGGTATGCTTGGGGTCATCGTCCTGTTGAAAGGTCCAACGTCTCCCAAGCCTCAGGTTTGTGACAGACTGCATCACATTTTCGTTCAATATCTCCTGGTACTGAGGAGAATTCATGGTACCTTGCACACGCTGAAGCTTTCCTGTACCTGTAGAAGCAAAACAGCGCCAAAGCATGATTGACCCCCCGCCATGCTTCACAGTAGGCAAGGTGTTCTTTTCTTCATAGGCCTTGTTCTTCCTCCTCCAAACATAGCATTGATCCATGGACCCAAACAGTTCTAATTTTGTTTCATCAGTCCACAGAACACTTTTGTGGTTTGTCCACATGACTTTTGGCATACTGCAGTCAACTCTTCAAATTCTTTGGAGACAGCAAGGGGGTGCGCCTGGGAGTTCTGGCATGGAGGCCTTCATTACGCAGTGTGCGCCTTATTGTCTGAGCTGAAACTTCAGTACCCGCATCTGACAAATCTTTTTTCAGTTCCTCAGCAGTCACACGGGGACTTTTCTCCACTTTGCGCTTCAGGTAGCGCACAGCAGTCGACGTCAGCATCTTCTTTCTGCCACGACCAGGTAGGGTTTCAACAGTGCCCTTTGCCTTGAATTTGCGAATGATTCTTCCTATGGTGTCTATTGGTATGTTTAACATCTTTGCAATCTTCTTATAGCCATTGTCCTTCCTGTGAAGAGAAATCACCTCTTCTCTGGTCTTCCTGGACCATTCTCTTGACTTCACCATGTCTGTAAACACACCAGTAAATGTCTAGAAGGAGCTGAGTATCACAGTCATTTTACATCTGCCTAATTGGTGCTTATTCTGCTTGATTGCTGCTCCTTGACATCCACAGGGGTTTTCAATACCTGATGGAAAACACTTGAATGAACCTCTGTTCTTAAGAGTGGTCGTCTTTAAGGGGTTGAATAATTGTGTCAATGAAGAAATCACAAAAAAAACATTTAATACTGTATTACAAAAACAACTGATGTCATTTTAGTTGCATTTGGTTCTTTAAAAAGTCCTTGTAAGATTTCATTCTGAACACAATTAAAAATGTACACTAAATTCCCTAAAACCCTTTACAGCATTGGGGGTTGAATAATTTTGAACACAACTGTATATATATATATATATATATATATATATATATATATACAGTGCTGCACATAATTATTCATATCCCTGGCAAATTTTGACTTAAAGTTACTTTTATTCAACCAGCAAGTAATTTTTTGACGGAAATGACATAGGTGTCTCCCAAAAGATATTAAGACAATGTACAAGATACATTATTGTGGGGAAAAAAAACTTTTCTCAGCTTTTATTTACATTTGGGCAAGAAAGTGTGTAGTCCAAAATTATTCATACCCTTTTCAATAATCAATAGAAAAGCCTTTATTGGCTATTACAGCAATTAAACTCTTCCTAGCTTTTTGCATGTCTCCACAGGTATTTTTGCCCATTCATCTTTAGCAATGAGCTTTAAATCTTTCAGGTTGGAGGGTCTTCTTGCAATCACCCTGATCTTTAGCTTCATCCACAGATTCTCAATTGTATTCAAGTCTGGACTAAACGTTAATGTTGTTGTCTGCTAACCATTTCTTCACCACTTTTGCTGTGTGTTTTGGGTCATTGTCATGCTGAAATGTCCACTGGTGCCCAAGGCCAAGTTTCTCTGCAGACTGCCTGATTTTGAGAATCCTCATGTATTGCTCTTTTTTCATGGTGCCGTTTACTGTGATTAGGTTCCCTGGTCCATTGGCTGAAAAATACCCCCAAAGCATTAGGTTGCCACCAACATGGTTGACATTGGGAATGGTGTTCTTTGGGTTTAAGGCTTCTTCTTTTTCAATGCCAAATGAAGTAAACATCATTGTGACCAAACAATTAAATTTTTGTTTCATCTGACCATAACACAGAAGACCAGAAGTCTCCTTCTTTTTCCAGATGAGCTTTTGCAAAGGCCAAGCAAGCTTTTGTGTGCCTTATCTGGAGAAGTGGAGTCCTCCTTGGTCTGCATCCGTGGAACCCAGCAGTGTGCAGTGTCCGTTGGATTGTCTACCTTGAGACATTGCCACCATCAGAGCCCAGATTCACCAGGATGGCCTTGGTGGTGATCCTTGGATTCTTTTTCACCTCTTTAACTATCCTCCTGGCCAGCACAGGTGTCATTTTTGGCTTCCGACCACGTCGTCTGAGATTTTCCACAGTGCGGAACATCTTGTATTTTTTTATAATACTTTTCACTGCAGCTACTGGAACTTAAAAACATTCAGAAATGGCCTTGTAGCCCTTTCCTGACTTGCGAGCAGCCACAATGCGCAGCCGCAGGTCCTCACTGAGCTCCTTTGTCTTAGCCATGACTGTCCACAAACCAAATGCAAAGAGCTGCTGTTTGTTACCTGTTGAGTTGATTAAAACAGCTGTTCCCAATTAATCAGGGTAATTAGGATGCTTTAGAACAGCTTGGACTATTTTGAATGGTATAGAACTTTGGATTTTCCCACAGACTGTGATTTCCCATCAAAAAATTACTTGTTGGTTGAATAAAAGTAGCTTTAAATAAAAATTTGCCAGGGGTATGAATAACTATGGGCATCTTATATATATGAAAATGGGTTTCTGTCTGTCTGTCTAGATGTCTGGTTAAAAGATGGCTGCACAATACATCATAAACTGATAGCAAAAAATAGGAAAAAGGGCTCATTCCAAAAAAAATGGAACGAAGAAAGCACTTAGCGCACATTTTTGATCAAAAGTATGTCAGACTTCTCAGCACAAAAGCAATTTAGCTGGTTCCTGCAGTACCCTGAATAAACAGAGACTGGAAAGTCCATGAGAGGCAGTATCTGTAATGTTAGGGACCCTTGTGCGGAAGCCACCATGACGTGGTACTGTACTTGGGCCCGACATACTTTTGATCAAAAATGTGCGCTAAGTGCTTACTTTTCCTATTTTTTTGCTATCAGTTTACTGTATGATGTATTGTGCAGCCATCTTTTAACCAACCATGTTTTCCTTATGGCTATGCACTTGTGAGTGTAGATACATATCTGCTTAGACTGAACTTGTCTTATAGTGTCTAGATGTCTGGACAGATCTTCACCAAATTTGGCACACGGGTACATCAGGTGTTCGGGAAGGTTTTATACCAGGTCTCAGCTCTCTAGGATGTACCGTTCCTGAGATCTTCCCCAAAAATGACCTACATTAGCCAATACAAACCAGTAAGCCTTTCACTAAGTTCAATCCTAACTGTCATACACACTGTCACATGCACACTGATTTATTCCAGGTAGGTTTCCATAACTACCCAGCCATTTCTCTTCACTGCTGTAGGTCAGCTTTGGGCTAGGGCTACACGATGACAATAAGTCGCACGACACATAGGGCACAACTACACTGCTACATGCATCCATCTTGGATGAATTTTTTGTGACTGTCATGTCTCAGTCGCAGCATGTTGCATGTCACAGTGTGACATCATAGCCTATCATTATAAAAATTGTTGCACGACATTGGTACGATGAAAGGATCAAATAAAAAATTATGGCAGCCAAGCCAAAAAGGCAAAATAGTTGCACAGTCATGAAATGGGAAGGGTGGGAAAAGCATGAGAAGTCCTCAGAGTGGCCCTATGACATATTGTTGAGATTGAAGCAGCACGAGGAGACCACAGAGTGGCCCAATGATAGAATCTGGAGGTGGCGGCAGCATGAAGAGTCCACAGAGTGGCACAATAACAGACTGTAGAGGTGGCAGCAGCTTGAGGAGGCCACTGAGTGGCATGATGATTACAGATTGCGGTGGTGGCAGCAGCATCAGGAGGCCACAGAGTGGCATGATGACAAGAGATTTCAGAGATGAAGGCAACATAAGGAGGCCACAGAGTGGTACAATGACAAGAGATTGCGGAGGTTGCAGCAGCATGAGGTGGCCACGGAGTGGCATGATGACGAGAGATTGTGGAGGTCACAGCAGCATGAGGAGGCCACAGACTGGCCAACGATGAGAAATTGCGGAGGCGGCAGCAGCATGAGAAGGAGGCCACAGAGTGGCACAATCAAAGAGTGTGTATGGGGCAGCAGCATTATCATGAGGTCACACAGTGGAACAATGACAGAGTCTGGAGGTGGCAGTAGCATTAGGAGACCACAGATTGGCACAATGACATAATCTGGAGGTGGCGGCAGCATCAGGAGGTCACAGAGTGGCACAATGACATAGCCTGGAGGTGGCGGCACCAGCATCAGTAGGAGGCCACAGGGTGGAACAATGACAGAGTCTGGAGGTGGCAGCAGCAACATCAGGAGGCGACAGATTGGCACAATAACAGAGTCTGGAGGTGGCGGCAGCAGCATCAGGAGGAGGCCACAGGGTGGCACAATGGCAGAGTGTGAAGGTGGCAGCAGCAACATCAGGAGGTCACAGAGTTGAGGGTCCAACAGGGTAGAGAACCAGAAGTCATCCCTCTGCCGAATAATGACAATTTGTCTTTTACTAGGTAAGCAAGTGAGCATGCATCGGGCCATTTGTGCAAATGGCTCGAAGAGACTCCCTGCCTCCATCTCCACTGCATACTGCTACAGTGTGTCTGGGTACTTTGCCTCATCTTCCTCATCACCCTGTAGCTCCTCTGGCTGGTCCTGCTCCTCCTGCTCCTCCTTTCCTGTCACCTGTGTAGAAAAACTACCCGTTTCACTACACATTGCTTGTGCTCCAATGTCCTCCTTCTCCTGCTATCCTCCAGTTCAGCCCCCACAGGGCTCATGTGGCAGTGAGATCTAGGTGCTACGTCTCCAGTCCCCTGATCAGCCAGATTTACCAGCATCTGTTCCAGGACATGAAGCAGTGGAATGACATCATTTATCCCATAGTCCTGGCTTGACGCAGCGCCAACACAATGTTCTTCCCGTTGTCGGTCACCATGGTTCTGTATTTGAGTTGTCACGAAGAAAGCCAGGATTCGATTTCTTGACGAAGGAAATGGAGAAGTTCCTCCCCTGTGTGACTCTGTTCGCCCAGGGAAACAAGGTGCAGAACATTGTTACACTGCCGTGCCCTGCACATGAGGTATTCTGGAGGACTCTTGTAAATTGTCCCTGGAGTGGAGGCTGAGGACACAGCGGAGAATCAGGAGGCAGAGGCGGACATTGTCGCAGGACCAATGGCATGGCAACGTGGAGGAGGAAGCGGCATCACCTTGCCAAGTTGCTGGTGTGGCTGTGCAGGAACCACATTCACCCAGTCGGCCGTAAAGGACATGTATTCTCCCTGCCCATAGTTACAGCTCCACACGTCGGCGCTGCCTTGGACCATGGCAGACACCGACAGGCTCAAGGACTGCCCCACCTTTTGTTCTACATGTGTGTGCAGGGCTGGTAATGCCTTTTTGCCAAAGAAATGAATGCTTGGGACTCTCTACCTCGGGTCGGCACAAGCCATCAGTTTACTGAAAGATGCAGAGTCCAAAACTTTGAAAGGGAGGGACTGCAGTACCAGCAACTTGGACAGAAGCACATTCAGCTTCTGCGCCGTTGGATGTGTGCACGCATACTGTTTTCTCTTGGCAATCGCTTCGGTGATCGATTACTGACGGAATGACTAATGAGGAGTGGGAGGAGGAAGAAGAGCAGGAGCATCAGGACCAGCAGATGATGAGAAGGACAAACAGATCCCTTCACCTGAGGTGGTGGAGCCTTGGCTGCCTGAAACCAGGTGCGTGTCACTGGGTGATGCAGCGGTTGCTGCAGCAGGATGGACCACCACATCGGAGCCACGGTTGTCCCAAGCCACTTTATGGTGACGCTGCATATGTTATTGCAGGGCCGTGGTGCCAACATTGACACCACGCTTCACCTTCTGCCCACATATTCTACATAAGGCCACGTTCACTTCCTCCACCGGCTTAACAAAAAACTGCCACACCGCTGAATAGGTGATTTTACCCCCGACACTAAGCACTGACTGACTGCTACTGCTGCTGCCTCCGTGAACCCATGCACTGCTGCTTCACAGACAGGTAGGCCCCTGTGAAGCAGGTGCTCTACTGCGGGCATGTTTTACTCTCAAGCTGCCACCCTGCTGCCTCCCGGCCATGCTAGCGACTTGCTGGCTCACGGGCAAGCTGCCACCCTCTTCTCCTGATGATGATGAAGCCCCTTTGTTACCGGGCTCCCAAGTGCGATCAGCTACATCATCATCATTGAGTACTGTCTGCACATCACTGATGTCCTCTTTAGCCGTCTCTGGGTCAGGAGCCTAACCACTCACAACACCAGCTCCCACACTACTCTCCTTATCAGTACATGCCCGCCTAGTCGAGGAAGAGGCGAATGTCTCCTCCAGATCTTGGCTGGGCAGTAGCTGCTGACTGTCCTCTAGAAGCTCGTCCTATCTGAAAAGCCCACAGGATATGATACTTCTCTGGCTGAGGGAACAGAAAAGGTCAGAGGCAGGTTGAGGATAGGTGAATGCACAGGGCCTGCTCCCGGGCCATGCCAACTAAGTGTTGTGTCAGAGGAACCCACGGACTCTTGGCTGGGGGTGTCTGATGTGACTTGGGAAGTAGTAAAACCGAGTCAACCATTCAAGAACCGCTGAGCGCCGAGAGTGGATGGCGGTATGAGTGCTTAGCTCCGTCTGAAATATCACCCAAACAGCTTGGTATTACAGCTTGGCCGACCTATGATGGTGAAGATAGGAGGCTCGAAACCTAGAGAACACCAGGGACAGCAAAAATCGTCGATTGCCAGCGGGGAGATGGAGAAACTCACTAAAAAAGCCGCCACTTCCTATGTGGCGCGTGATGGCAAGATGGCGCCAGCTTCTCCCCGTCTGCCTGGACGCAAGCCTGCAGAGTCGGACGAACAGCCGAAGGGAGGTGAGGCTGACGCAGACACTCTCCCCATTTCCCGCTCCTTTCTAAAAGAGACGCTAGCCTCCTCCCTAGCTGCCGCCCTGGAACCTATTAGCTCAGACATTGCTGACATAAAGCAAGATATCCTTCACGTAGGCATGAGAGTTGAAGCCCTGGAGGAGGCCCAGATTCCCGTCCTACAGCATCAATGGGCATTTGAACGACACCTATCCTCTATACAAGCCAACATGAATTCCATATACTGTGCCCTGGAAGACCAAGAGAACAGGGGACAGCGCAATAACTTACGCTTTAGAGGCCTGCCAGAAACTAGCCCGCCGGGTGACATATATAATACCATTGTCCAACTCTACCTCGCTCTACTAGGCCCGGACACTGCTCACGAGGTAATCCTTGAACGTGCACATAGGGTCTTGCGGCCTAAACCGCTGCCGACTGCCCAACCACGGGATATAATTAGTAAATTCTCCAGCTTTCAAGTAAAAGAAGTGGTCCTGTCGAGGGCTAGAGAAACCAGAACGGTGAAGTGGGACGGACAATTTTTCAAGACTTAGCCCAATCCACGTTATTAAAGAGGAGAGCGTTGAAGCCCCTTACTGACTGGCTCCGCTCGCATAACACACCATATAGATGGTCCTATCCATTCAGACTCTCCTTCCTTCACGAAGGAAAAAGAATCTCCATCACCTCCTACCGTCTGTTTACGATCACCTGCAGATTGATCCATTGGACATTCAGAATTGGGACCCGATCCAGTCCTTGACCGACCTTCCGGACCTTCCACCTATTGAGCCTTGGGAGAAACTGCGCACCCCAAAAACACAGAAGAGCAGAAGAAATACACCAGGTTCGCATCCAAGAAGGCTATCAATGGAGAACTGAATGTACCGGGATGTTCCTCGCAAGTTGGACCCTCCTGTAGTGTTTTACCTGCATCACTATTTCAGGGACTTTTAACGAGTCCCTCCAGCGCCATGGGCCACGTTTTGAATTCCTGACTTACATCTCTGCAGAACTATTTGCACTAAGCCCGGTATGGGACCCCGGTCCCTTTCAACATCGCTTATGCTTTCTTTTCTTTTCTTTTCTATGATATGTTCTTTTCTATTTTTTCCTATACCTGCCCTACGGGGATGTGCCTAGATATATGTCTATGCCTATAATGTCCTATAAGCATTGTTCTTATGCTGACTACCATAGTACTTACCAAGGACAGCTAATTTGTCTCTACAGCTTCTGACACCAGTCTATGAAAAAATATTGTTAGCTTGTTAGCTGAATATCGTTCTAACAGGTACCCTGCTAAATACTGCAGGTTCAATGTAAAATGCATACCTGTGTTACCGTATCTTCTGTAATGCCTTCGAAATATCTACCCCTGTCTCTTCCTCCTGGCTCCATCTTCAAATTCTTTATATACTGTACCTCTTCTGTTTTTCTTCTGCGGTCCATTTCTCATACCATTAAACTGATCTCTCCTCTTTATCTCTTTCTTTATTCTCTCCTTCTCTACATGCTTTTCCTACCTCCTTCCTCCCTTCTGGGTCCCAATGACGGTCTTAGGGCCATGCTGGACCATGATCTTTCTCCCCCCTATTTCTCACCTTCCTTTTCTCACTCCTTATATCTCTCTCCTATACAACTTTGATCTATCTTCTGATCATCATTGTGATCTATATTGCACTCCTTTAGTGTGAAGTCCTGCCCCACCTGGTACTAATAAATAATAGGATCACCATGTGGCGCTATTGTTCTGGTGTTGAGTTCAATGTTTTTGATGTTACCTGTTATGGACAATGTCTCTACACTACTCACCATGCTATGCCGTGTTTTTGCCTCTCATATGACATAGTTCTTGTGGATGGCCTCCCGGGGACCGGAGATCCGGACCACACTCTTTCTCACCAAAAATGACGGAATTACAGATAGCCTCGTATAACGTGAAGGGCTTTAAGGCCTCCTCGAAAAGATGCCAGATCTTTGCTCACCTCAAAAAGAAAAATTGCTCTGTCATTCTACTACAAGAAACTCATTTCCGTTTCAATCATTATCCGAATCTATCTTATTCTAGCTTCCCAGATTGGTATCACTGTGGATCCGGTTCTTGGGCCTCAAGAGGGGTCAGCATAGGCTTCAGGAAAGGAACTTCCTTCCAACTGCTTGCACAAATCCAGGACCCAGAGGGTCGCTACTTACTGCTGAAAGGTACCATTGCTAACCAAATCTACACTTTTAAAAAATCTATATGCACCCAATACCGGTCAGTTCGAATGGTTTGAAGGACTGCTCTCTATTGCTGAGGCCTTCATGGAGGGAATCACCATTATGGGAGGAAACTTCAAACTTACCTTTGAACCACGGCTTGAGACTACCTCCCACAAATCCTCACTCTCATTCAAAACGCTGAGCTTCCTCAAGAAAAGACTCCTATCCTTAGGCCTGATTGACACTTGGAGGACTCTAAACCCCCTGTCCAGAGACTATACATTTTACTCTAATCTCCAATGGTCCTACCATAGACTGGACTATATTCTGATCTCCAAACACCATATTAATCTTTGCTCCAACTCATATATAGACTCTATCCTTCTTTCCGATCACTCGCCGGTTTTGACTACTGTCCAGGCCCTCAAATCCCCCCCAAATGTTATCGCTGGCGACTGAACGAACAGC
Organism: Bufotes viridis; assembly: GCA_033119425.1. NCBI lineage: Eukaryota > Metazoa > Chordata > Amphibia > Anura > Bufonidae > Bufotes > Bufotes viridis. The sequence continues at coordinate 34,537,419 of CM065592.1, forward strand.
TGGTTTCATCTACGGATGATATAACCTATATTAAAAAACATATTGAGGAATTTTTCCTTCTGAGCAATCACACGGATACCTCACCACACGTTCTATGGGATTCTCATAAAGCGGTGGTTAGAGGCTATTTTATTAGCTTAGGCTCCCAACGTAAAAAAAAAAGCGAAACGCCCTCATCAACTCCCTTTTTTCGGAGATCCACAAGATTGAAACGCTACACAAACAATCTCTCCAGGATACCCACCTTGTCAGGCTTGACTCCCTCCGAGCTGAACTAAAGAATCCCTTGAACTTAAAATCAGCCAAATTCCATCTACATTCTAGATATAAATACTTGGCACATGGTGACAAAGTCTCGAAATTTATGATGAACATAGTGAAACACAGGAAGGCTCGAAGCTTTATATCCAAGATAGTCAAGCCTGATGGAGGTCAGGTTACCTCTACCACATATATAGCCCATCAATTCCAAGCCTACTATCAATCCCTTTATAACATAGCCCAACCAGACCCTTCACACACTCCTTTCTCCAAATCTGACCTTATTACTTCCTTTCTCCAACGTGCCAGACTCCCCAAACTAGATGCCCAACAACTTAATACCCTACAAGCCCCTTTCTCACCCAATGAACTACTGTTGGCTATTAAACAATTGCCAAAAGGGAGGGGCCCAGGACCAGATGGCCTGTCGGCACTGTATTATACCACCTTTAAACACTCTTTATGTACTCACCTTCTGCGTGTCTGCAATGAGACATTGCAAGGCCTCCCTTTATCCCCAGACATGACCAAAGCAAACATTACTATTATTCCGAAAGAGGGCAAAGATCCCTCCTCCTGTGCCAATTATCGCCTCATCTCATTACTAAATATAGATCTCAAACTTCTTGCAAAAATGCTGGCCAACTGCCTCTATTGCCTCAGCTAATTTTTAAAGACCAGATGGGTTTTGTAGTGGGAAGGGAAGGTAAAGATAATTCCACTAGAATTATTGATGCTATTTCATATGTCACCAACCACCGGTTACCCCTAGTCCTCCTCAGCACCGACGCCAAAAAAGCATTCGACCGAGTGAATTGGAAGTATATGAAAAGTGCACTCCACTGCTTTGGCCTCCCTGAGGCCTTTATCAAATCACTTTCTCCATGTATCATAATGCCTAGGCATCGGTGCTGGTGAATGACACATGCTCGTCTCCATTTCTTATTAAGAATGGGACAAGACAGGGGTGCCCCCTCTCCCCCCTGATCTTTGTCTTGGCTATGGAACCTTTTCTCCAATTGATCAGGCAAAATGCCCCTATTAAAAGGACTTGTTCTGGGTGGCCATGAGCATAAAATAGCGGCTTTTGCCGACAAACTTTTACATCTGACCACTAACCCGGACAGGACCTTACCTATACTCACGGACCTATTTGAACAATACGGCACGATCTCCAATTTTAAAATTAACATGAATAAATCCTTTGTCCTTGACATTGGTCTCCCTCCCAAGGTAAAACTGACCCTGGCCCAACAATCCCCTTTCAACTGTAAAGCGCCCTCTATTACTTATCTGGGAATCAAACTCTGCTCAGATCCCAGTAAACTCTTTCAAATGAACTACACCCCCTTATTACACTCTATACGTGACCAATTGTCCTCTCTAGACAAAATAAAAGAAGGGGAAAGCAGCACTCCAGGTCCCAATTTGGATTTCTCTACTTTTGCCAATTGTCCTCTCTAGACACACCAACCCTCTCATGGTTTGGCCGCAAAAACATGGTGACCTCTCTGGTGATTCCTAAACTAAATTATCTTCAATAAGTCCTCCCCATACCTATCTCCAACGCTTTCTATACCGCTCTAAACAAGCTCATTAGATCATTCATTTGGCACAACAAGCATCCTCGCATTGTACTGTCCACCCTGAATAGAACCAGATTATTTGGTGGTATTGGCCTCCCGAATGCAAACCTTTATAATAAGGCTATCCTCCTTGCCAGGTCCATAGACTGGTTTAGGAATACCCCCCCCCCCCCACTGTAAAAGCTACACTAGCAGCCTGGGACTAGTTCTAAGACTCACCATGGGGCTTTCAATTGCCTTCACCAAAACTTTAGGTGAGAGACATCATAGCACTCGCACCTAAAGAACTAATGGATAGCCCCCCTACCTCCCTCAGGACACTGGACATCCCCATTCTCCAACTGTTTGATGACATTGGAACACTCTCTGAAGTGTCTATCATAGCTTCCCATTACCCATTGTGTCCCTAGATATATAGGCATGTTAATGTCAACCCCTATTTTCTACCCTGAGATCACCTAAGATGTAGAAATTATACTCTTCCATGCCCTATCCCAGTGATGGCGAACCTTTTAGAGACCGAGTTCTGAAACTGCAATCCAGAGTTGCGACTACTAGTGAAATTGACATTAGCTGTTTTATATCTGTACACCAACTAGTATATTGATTTTAACTTTTTGATAACGCTTCACACAAAAAGTAGCCCATCACAACAGGCTAATATGGCAAATTATTTGGGTGCTGAAGAGTGTCTAATTTAGATAATACAAAGCCAACTCCCTAACTGGAAGGAACACTGCCTGTAACACACATTTTTGTTTTAAATAGTAGTGGTAGTAGTATAAATATGATTTTATATATGTTAAATGCAATTAGTGGTGAGGTAAAAATCCAGAACATTTCTGTACAGATGTCTTTTAGCAAATATTTGCATATTACGCCAATGTTCCTGTTTTTTGATCTGTCAAGTGTAACATATCCAAATGGAACTATATTTGAGATTTGGAGCTGGAGTATACAAATGGCATGCAAACTAACCTCTGTCTATTACACCCTGGTGTCAGATGAAGCCATGATAAATACATTCTTACCCCTCTGTGATTCACATGCTAGGGCTGGTGTTGGCTGCTTACAGAGAATCCTAGATTTCAGATAATCAGAACACAATCCTTGAACTCAAGATGCTTCCTGAAAAATTAGCTCTTCTGTCCATTTCTACCCTTATAGTCATCGTTGGGTTTTTGCTAAATGGATTTATTGTTACAGTGAACTTGTTTAAATGCATCAAATTTCGAACTCTTGAACCCATCAATGTTCTTATTACTGGTTTGGGACTGGTGAGGTTCATACTTCTAAGTATACATATGAAAAATATTTGGTCTTTAATGTTTGGTTGGACTCTGTTCCAAACTGATGATCTTGAATATTTAGGAACTTTTGAAGTATGTGTGATCTTCTGCAGTTTTTGGTGGGGCTCGGTGCTTTGTGTCTTCTACTGTGTGAAAATCTCAAACTACAGCAACAGACTCTTTATAAGACTCAAGATGAACATCTCCAAGATAGTCACTTGGCTGCTTCTCATCTCATTGGTTATCTCCTTTCTTTTTAGTTTGCCTTATAGTTGGTCTGTAACTTCTATTCATGTTGTTAATGGCACCCACGATGGAAACAAGGTAACAAAAGTAAATATTGTCCGTCAGCTCATCATTATTTTTGCTGGATCTATCATTCCATTAATGATATTTTGTGTCTCCATATATCTTATCATTGTGTCACTCCTGAGACACACCACAAATATGAACAGCAGAGATTCTGGCTTCAGCATCACTCAACGAGATATTCACCTCCGTGTCATTTGGAACATGATCTCATTCTTATTGTTTTATGCCTTGTATTTTGCCTCTTACTTCTTGGTCATTCTTATTATGAATTTTGAGAATCCAATATTTACTTTAGTATGTTATATTTTCATTACTGCCTACCCAAGTCTACACTCTATTTCTTTAATTTTCAGTAACCCAGAGCTTAAAAGCACATTTATTATTGTCTTTTCTTTTAATTGGTTAGGAAATATAAGGCAACAGACCTCTTAATGTAACTCATTGTTTCCAACTGTTAAATCTCTTTAGTCATTGACACTATGTAAAGGAAACCAATAATCATTTCTTACAATTTACATTTTGATGTCTAATTCTGAATATATTTTAATTACAAAAATTGCAGAGAAGTATGTGGAAGAAAAACAAATTAAAACCATTGGAGAGATACAAAATGTAGAAAATATGCAAACAAGATGGATTTTCTGTTTGTATGCTCTCTTGTTTAAAATTGTTGTGGAAAATAGAAAAAATAGAAATAGTGTATTTATAAGTGTCCAAGGAGATAATAAATAGCCTCCGTTGCACCCATATTGTATTAATATATGCAGTAATCTGTCAAACACTCCAACAAGCTGCAACAGAATAAGATTGTGGACAGAATGTTGATGGCAACGTTTGAAAGTGAAAAGTGAATTTTTTAAATGCAGTTTAAAATTAAAATGTGCAAAAAAAAAGTATCTCTGGTTGCAGTTTATATTAAGTGACATTCTTCATTACAGGACTAATAGAAATTTCAACATCTTTGGCTTTACTATGTATATGTATCAAACAAGTGATATTTTCTTAAATATCTATAAGTCAGGTTTTATAGATTTCCTAATGTATTCACTACATATTTAGTGATATTATTTTACCAAGAAATGGTAGCATGTCTGTCCATATATTACAGATGTAGCAGGGGTAAGACCCCAATCCTTAACCCAAATTTCATTATCTCATCGCGTTATCTTGAAACAAAAGCCATTGAGAAGCAATTGCTTAACCAGTTTATTTAACTATACTTTAATTAACACATCTCAGAAAGCAGACTTCTTAACCCTGCTACATCCGTATGTCATGTTTTCCTAATAAATCTTCCAACATTCCTTCTTCAGTTTATTTAAAAAATATTGACACAGTCATAGGTGATAGAGAAGAAGTGGTTTATCTACTCAATGACATGAGGATCATGGATGATCAGGACACACAAAAGCAGAATCAGAAATGCTCAGAGTGTATTAAAGCTTACACTTTACTTGGCCACCATAGCCAAACAACACCCTCTATAGTCTAGAGATTAGTATATTGGATTGTAAACTGAACTACCCAATGACCACAGATGCATTGCCCACTAAATTGGTCACAATAGCATTTTTTCTGCCAATTAACACATCGTTATACACACTGGCTTTGGCTGAAAATCGGCTGTGTTTAGCCCTGGTATGTCAGCCTTCAGCATTACAGCTTCTCACAACTTTCCTAGCATCTAAGTGTCCAGGCCTCATATTTATTGCTTATGTCAACGTTCCAGTCTCCATTCCCTGTGTAACTAATGAATTATTCACTGCAAACAATGTTTCTGCTTCCCATAACTATCACCCCTATTTTCCTGCACTGTCTAAAACACCCTCAAATTCCTGCACCCAGCAAGAAACTTCTTATCTCTCTCTCCATCTGACCTCCTGCTCAGATCTGTTCCTTAACATAAAACCTTCCTCTCTAGATGGAATTTTAAGAATGGTAGAGACAGGAAAAACTGGGAATTTAAAATCAGCCACTATTTAACAAAATATCCACCTCCCTCAGTTCCACTCCAAACCCTTAGGATTAGATAAACAGCTAAGGAGACAGTATCACACAGGATAGGATTAGATACAAAGCTCAGCAGACAGTATCACACATGACAGGATTAGATATATAGCTTAACAGATAGTATCACACAAGATATAATTACATACACAGCTCATAGAGAGCATCACACATTATAGGATTAGATGCATAGCTCAGCAGGCAGTATCACACATGATACAATTAAATACATAGCTCAGCAGACAGTATCATACATGATAGGATTAGATATGTATACATATCCAGATGCCGTCCATTTTTCTTGCAAGCCACATTTACTTCTATGGGGCATGAGCTGCATGAAGCACACACAATATAGACGATGCTGTGAGTTTCCTGAACGCAGAAATGATAAGTGACGCTGATAAATACAAAACATTGAAAAGAATGGTCAGGAGTCAGTCTGGAGGTGACGCATTCATGCATTTTTTTTGTCACCCCTACTTCCTAATTAGGAATGAGCGAACCCGAACTGGATAGTTCGGGTTCGTACCGAATTTTGGGGTGTTCGGGACCCGGACCCAAACATTTTCAAAAAAGTTCGGGTTCCGGTCCGTTGTTTGGCGATTTCTTCCCGCTTTCTGAAGGGCTGCACAGCAACCAATCAGCTAGCGTTTTACTTCTTGCCCTAAGAAGCCATCACAGCCATGCCTACTAATTGGATTGGCCAAGTGCAGCATGTGACCCAGCCTCTATTTAAGCTGGAGTCACGTAGCGCCGCACGTAACACTGCTCTGATTAGTGTAGGGATAGGACGCAGCTGCTGTGAGGGCGAGATTAGGCAGGGAAAACTCAGCAAAAACACCAAATGAAGTGATCGATCTACAGCTGTCAAACATTCAACTTCTGCTAGCTAATTGCTCGATGGCTTTTAGGGGTGATCGGCGGCCTTTTTGTGTCTTGTGGTGCACCAGCACAATCTGCCACCAAGTCCATCAATCCATCAATCCTAGTTTTTTTTTTTTTTTTTGCTATATCGTACATCAGGGGCTTGGCTGTGCTTATTGTCACCCCTAGAAACTCAGGATAGAAATAGTGGCTGGCAAAGTTTAATAGTGTCCGGCAAAGGATATATTTTGTTTTGGGGTGAAATTCAATTGCCAAAATAGCAATACCATAAATCAGTGGTTTCAGCAGTGGCTGGCCAAGTTTAATAGTGTCCGGCAAAGGATATATTTTTTTCTGGGGTGAAATTCAATTGCCAAAATAGCAATACTGTAAATCTGGTGTCCTAGCAGTGTCTGGCCAAGTATAGTAGTGTCCGGCAAAGGATTTATTATTTTCTGGGGTGAAATTCAGTTGCCAAAGTAGGAATACAGTAAATCTGGTGTTCCAGCTGTGACTGGACAATTTCCCTAGTGTCCGTAAAAGGATATATTATTTTCTGGGGTGAAAATTAGTAGCAAAAATAGATATACAGTAAATCTGGTGTTCCAGCTGTTGCAGGCCTAGTTTAAATCTGTCTGTAAAAGAGTACATTTTTTTCTGGTGTGAAATTTAATTGCCAAAATTGCAATACCCTGAATCTGGTGTTCCAGCTGTGACTGGACAATTTCCCTAGTGTCCAACAAAGGATAGATTTTGTTCTGTGGTGAAATACATTTGCAAAAATAGCAATACCCTGAATCTGGTGTTCCAGCTGTGACTGGACAATTTCTTTAGTGTCCGTCAAAGGATATATTATTTTCTGGGGTGAAATACAGTTGCAAAAATATAAATACAGTAAATCTGGTGTTCCAGCTGTGACTGAACAAGTTTAATAGTATTGGTCAAAGGATAGATTTTGTTCTGGGGTGAAATACAGTTGCAAAAATATAAATACAGTAAATCTGGTGTTCCAGCTGTGACTGGACAAGTTTAATAGTATCCGTCAAAGGATAGATTTTGTTCTGGGGTGAAATTCACTTGCCAAAATAACAATACCCTGAATCTGGTGTTCCAGCTGTTGCAGGCAAAGTGTTAATCTGTCCGTTAAAGGGTATATTACACTCAGCGAGCATATCTCAGTATATTTCTTTCCGTAAAAGGGTATATTACAAAAAGTGTTACATTACAATTGCTAAAAGCATAATCCTGTAAATCTGCACGCACTATTGTGCATCTCATAGTGTATTTCTGTCCGTAAAAGGGTATATTACCCTCAAGTTGTATATACAAGTGCTGAGAGGGTCATCCTCAATAACTTCACACGCTACCGTGCATCTCCAAGTGTATTTATGTCTGTTAAAGGGTATATTACACAAAGTGTTAAAATACAATTGCTGAAGGCATAATCCTACATATTGTTTCACACGCTACTGTGCATCTCCAAGTATAAATCTGTCCATAAAAGGATACCTTTCATCCAGGGCCTATATTCTAGGCCTACAATTGATATTCCCCTAAATCAGTGGTTACTGATGTGCCTAGATTAGTGTAATACGATACATCAGGTATGCTCAACCTGCGCCCCTCCAGCTGTTGTAAAACTACAACTCTCACAATGCCCTGCTGTAGGCTGATAACTGCAGGCTGTTTGGGCATGCTGGGAGTTGTAGTTTTGCAACAGCTGGAGGGCCGCAGGTTGAGCATGCCTGAGATACATAAATAAAAAGGCAGATAGTGTTAGGTGCCTGTAAAAAAAGGCCTGAATTTGAAATCAATACATTGGGCCAAATATTTTTTTTCTTATTGTGGTGCTTGGTGAACAGTAGAGATGGCCCGAACTATTCGCCGGCGAAGAGTTCCCGGCGAACATAGCTTGTTCGCGTCCGCCGCGGCGGGCGAACATATTCGATGTTCGCGTTCGCCCCTATACTTTATTATTGAGCAAACTTTGACCCTGTACCTCACAGTCAGCAGACACATTCCAGCCAATCAACATACCCTCCCTCCTAGACCCTCCCACCTCCTATCTAAACGCAAGGACAGCATCCATCTTAGATTCATTCTGAAGCTGCAGTAATAGTAATTGTAAATCGCAATGCGATTAATATAACCTGTATTATTCGCATTGTGATTACAACTTAGATCTGAGTTCCTAACGGTTGTATTGCTAGAATATAACGAAGATAACGAATATAGCGCTATATTCTCAATCTTCGTTATATTCTAGCAACACAACAACCATTAGGAACTCAGATCTAAGTTGAATTCTCAATGCGATTAATATAAACTGCATTAATCGCATTGTGAATTCAACTTAGAGCTGAGTTCCTAATGGTTGTTGTATTGCTAGAATATATGTTATATTCTAGCAATACAACCATTAGGAACTCAGCTCTAAGTTGTAATCGCAATGCGAATAATACTTACAATTATTAATCGCTTTGCGAATCCATTTGATGCCTCTATTTGATTGTATATGACGGTTGACTATCACTACCACCAATGTTCTGCTGCCTCCAAAGCAAGATATCTGAACCCCCCAGGGGCCATTTGGGCGTTTTTGATAGAAACCGCATCAAAAACGCATCCGCGTTTTTATAATTTTTTCATTTTTTATTTTATTTTTTTGTGTATTTTGCCACATTTGGTTGCATATTTACATTTGGTATAGGCAAATATGGTAGTCTAGATCATTACTCTGCCCAAATCTATATTCAGCTACATGGCTTAGAAAATATGCTGTCAAACAATGATCCTAGGTTTTGGTATAGACACATGATCTAGACTACCATATTTGCCTATACCAAATGTAAATATGCAACCAAATGTGGCAAAATACACAAAAAAATAAAATAAAAAATGAAAAAATTATAAAAACGGAGATGCGTTTTTGATGTGTTTTTTTTTATCAAAAACGCCCAAATGGCCCCTGGGGGGTTCAGATATCTTGCTTTGGAGGCAGCAGAACGTTGGTGGTAGTCATAGTCAACCATCATATACAATCAAATAGAGGCATCAAATGGATTCGCAAAGCGATCAATAATTGTAAGTATTATTCGCATTGTGATTACAACTTAGAGCTGAGTTCCTAATGGTTGTATTGCTAGAATATAACGGAGATTGAGAATATAGTGCTAAATTCTCAATCTTCGTTATATTCTAGCAATACAACCATTAGGAACCCATCTCTAAGTTGAATTCGCAAATAAGATGTCCCAAACTATTCACCGGTGAATAGTTCCCGACGAACATAGCTTGTGCGCGTTCGTCACGGCGGGCGAACATATGCGATGCTAGGTCCACCCCCTATCATTGAGTAAACTTTGACCCTGTACCTCACAGTCAGCAGACACATTCCAGCCAGTTAGCATACCCTCCCTCCCAGACCCTCCCATCTCCTGGACAGCATCCATTTTAGATTCATTCGGAAGCTGCAGTCTTAGTGAGAGGAGGGACAGTGTAGTTGCTGCTGATTTATTAGGGAAATCAATAGCTAGGCTAGTGTATTCAGTGTCCACTCCAGTCCTGAAAGACTCATCAGATCTCTGCTGTAAGGACAGCATCCTGACAGCACCCCAAAAAGCCCTTTTTAGGGCTAGTACATCAGTCTCCCTCCCAGGCCCTCCCACCTCCTATCAAAAAGCAAGGACGGCATCCATCTTAGATTCATTCTGAAGCTGCAGTGTTAGTAGTTGTAATCGCAATGCGATTAATATAACCTGTATTAATCGCATTGGAGTTACAACTTAGATCTGTTCCTAATAGTTGTATTGCTAGAATATAATGAAGATTGCGAATATAGCGCTATATTCTCAATCTTCATTATATTCTAGCAATACAACCATTAGGAACAGATCTAAATTGTAATCCCAATGGGATTAATACAGGTTATATTAATCGCATTGCGAATTCAACTTAGAAGGAGTCCCTTTTGTTTTTAAAATTCGCCTGTCTATTGAAGTCTATGGCGGTTCGCACTGTTCGCACGTTCGCGAACATTTGCGGAAGTTCGTGTTCGCGAACGGAAAATTTTATGTTCGCGACATCACTAGTGAACAGTAACAATGAGGAAAACATCTAGTAAGGGACGCGTACGCGTTCGTGGTGGTGTTAGTTGACCTTCTGGTGCTGGGAGAGGACGTGGCCATTATGCCACAGCCACACGTCCTAGTGGACCAACTACCTCAGGTTCCAGTATCCGCCAGAATTTACAGCGATATTTGGTGGAGCCCAATGCCGTTCTAAGGATGGTAAGGCCTGAGCAGGTACAGGCACTACTCAATTGGATGGCCGACAGTGGATCCAGCATGTTCACAACATTATCTCCCACCCAGTCTTCTGCAGAAAGCGAACAGGTGGTGCCTGAAAATCAAGCCTATCAGTCTGTCACATCACCCCCAGGCATATCTTGGAAACTGTCAGAGCCTCAAGTTATGCAGCAGTCTCTTATGCTGTTTGAAGACTCTGCTGGCAGGGTTTCCCAAGGGAATCCACCTAGCCCTTCCCCAGTGGTGGAAGACATAGAATGCACTGATGCACAACCACTTATGTTTCCTGATGATGAGGACATGGGAATACCACCTCATCAGAGTCTGCACGTCTCTGATGATGACGAAACACAGGTTCAAACTGCTGCGTCTTTTTGCAGTGTGCAGACCGAACAGGAGGTCAGGGAGGAACACTGTGGGGAAGATGATGAGGTCCTAGACCCCACATAGAATGAAGGTCGTGCCACTGACTTTCATAGTTCAGAGGAAGAGGCAGTGGTGAGACCGAGCCAACAGCGTAGCAAAAGAGGGAGCATGGGGCAAAAGCAAAACAGCCGCCGCCAAGATAGGTTCGTCTGGCATGGCACTTCTTTAACCGCTACAGGACCGCCGCACGCAGGATTGCGTCCTGGCGGCGGCCCTGTAGCTCTGATCGGACGCATCGGCGCGTC